>VZRU01022412.1:0-14785 GCA_013398155.1 Pedionomus torquatus | reverse complement strand
GCAGTTTAAAGGGGTATTTAAGGGAGGGCGGTTTGAATTCAAACAGCTCCGACGGCTGAAGAGAGCAGGGACTGGAGGTGAGTGGGCGGCTGGGATCCATAGTGGGGCCGCGGCCCAGGGAGCCCTGCCTGCCCGAGCTGCTGAGGGGGATGGACCTGGGCTGGCTGGTGGGAGATTGCAGGCGAGGGCTGGAGGCGGTGGTGAGCCAGCGAGCTGTGGCGGGACGGCAGGCCCAGTCTGACTAGGCCTCGGGTCCTCCTGATGTTGGAGATGACGGTGGCGGGGAATCTTTTGAAGATCCGAGGCGTATTGTTTTCTGCGGAACTGATCCCGGTTCGCTACGTCTCATCCATAGGCTGAGCTGTATGTAACTGCTCTTCTCAAGCATTATGGATAAGAACATGAAAGAAAACCATTCCGGATACCCCAGTCGTGCTATGAAGGTAAGTGTCCTCTTTGTTTTGGGTGGATGTGTATGCCCTGATCATGTAAGAGCTGCAAGTTTCAAACTGACTGTAGTAACTAATAACTGTGCTAAAAGGAGAAAAACTGCCTTGAAACAACGTTTTCTATGTGCAAGGAACAGTTGCCAGTTTTGTCTCTTGGTAACTTTCTGGTAGAAAGAGCAGTATCCAGGGTTTACTGTTTTTAATAGCATGTTATACTCAAATTGGGAAAGCCTCCTCATATTTTAAGTATAAAATCCTTTAAAGAGCAAGCAAACGTGTAACCAACATAATCCAGATACAGTCTTCAAAAGCAAGCACTGTGTTAAGGTCACTATTCACATGCCTGTGCAGCAGCAGTTGAGATCACCCCAAATATGTTTTTTTTTTTTTCCTATATAGAAACACAGGCATTTTCTCACTATTTTAACTTAAAACCAAATAGATCATTATAAGGTTTTGGAATAGCATAAGCAAAGCTTTTTAATCAAGCTGTCAATGCATTATTTTTTTGTGAACTGAATTAGAAATCTAAATAATATTAGAGAAGACCCTAATAACTAGGGGAAGAAAAAAGAACAAACTGTTGTATGGGTATCATTATGGGGTCAAAAATATGATAAGCTAATCTTTAGCATTTGAACTTAACCCTAGGCAAAATATCCTAAAACAACTAAGAATTGCTAAAATATAAGCCTAACTTATAGCAGGGGGCTGAACCTTACTAATTAAACTTGCTTTGTTCTGCTGAGCTCCTATTGCAGTGCAAGGTATAGCAAAATGAACGGCATGAAAGGAAGCAATGACTCAAAAGGCAGCCTCTGTTTTTATAAAAAAGACCTGCTGTCTTAACTCCTGGTTGATGTGTGTGGAAAAGTTCTTCTGCTAGCCATAAATAATGCTGCCATATGAATATAGCCATAAATGTATGCTGTTGTAGAAAACTGTTAACTTTTTCTTGTCAATGTAGGAATTTAAGAAAGCCTAATCATATGTTTTATTAATTAAAGCAATGCTAACATCTCTTGTTATGCTTTGTGGTTTTTTTTCCTGCTCTACTGAATGGGGCCATAAAGATTATAATATGCTATTCTACAATTAACATCTAACTTTTTCTTTTTGAAGATTGCTAATCCCATTGGGGATGGCCCAAAACGTGTCCCCGTGTCTCAGCATTCTGCCTCAAGCCGGTTACAGAAAAGTGGAGTTCAAGCACAACGTGTTCTGTGTCCTTCAAACTTTTCCCAGCGAGTTCCAATGCAGTCACAAAAATCTGTACTGTCAAACCAAAAACTGTCTAATAAGCAGACAACACAGCAGCGACCCGTGTTTCTAGTCCAAACAACCTCTAGGCCTCAAGTTCCAAGCAAGAACAGTGAAAAGCCTCAACAGGCTGCAGTACCTGGTAATTCTGAAGATGATATACATATATCTGTACAGTTGTGGCACTTGAGATAATTGTGTTCTGTAAAGCAGAGTGCAGTACAGAAAATTGAAAGCTGATGTGGGACACATCTGTAGAGAAGTACTTGCCTCTGCCCTGAAGCAGAATAGCAGCATATATTTCAGTTTAGATGTTACTGTACTCTCCTTCTTGGCAGCATTACCCATTTACAGTCAATATGGGTGTTTAAAAATTTTCAGATGCTCATTAGTCAGCTGTGAGTTAATGTAGTTGGTACTCATATCAGTTTTTCCAGTATTCATGTTAATCTTTCATACATAAGAATGCTGTGATTTTGTGGGGAAGCCTAATACTTTTTTTGTCTCTTTTAAGAAAGCTTTAAAAGTTTGATAACACTGATAACTGCTATGCTACTTTGCCAATAGTACTTAGGGTAGGTTGTTTAAAGTGTCATTGAATGTATTCCCTATGTGAAATTTTGTTCATGGGTCTGGTTCATAAAGTTGATCTACTTCTCTATGTGTAGCAAAAAATTCTGAAGCGGAAAGCACCTCTAATCAGAAAAATGAAGAGACTGCTAAAAAGAAAAATGAAGAAACCAAAAAGTAAGTTTTATGTCTAAATTGTTCTAGCTAATTGAGTCCTGTCTGATTAGGTCTGTTTTTACAAGTCATGGGACTTCATGCTGTGACTCAGCTGCAGGTAAGCTGAAGGCTACTTGAGCCCCTGGTTGTGGAGACCAGTGGTCCTACACTTCACAGAGACAGTGTACGGAACTAGGAAAGCTTACTTTGCCCTGATAATTCACAGGAACGAGGTCTTTGTGTAATCCAAAGAAAACTCTTGTCTAAAGGAGTCACAGCTCTTCCCACGAGAGAACACTGATAGCTGCTGTTCCAATCACAAGATATACACTTGAAAACAAAGCATCCCTTGTAGTGCAAGAGATTGGAATGTAATTAAGGGTGAAGTTAGACTTATAGTGTGGCCACCTTAAATAGTAATACGTCTGCATCAGGTATACTGAAATGAGCATGGCTTGGTGTACTGGCTTGACTCTTGTAGTATCGTGGCTGACATTAGCATCTCTGTGCATAAACTTTGGGAAGGAAGCGACTAGCTTTTCCATCGTTTGGAAAGTTTGTGTTTTATCCTCTTTCTTTGCTTAAAGACTAAAATCTAGTTCAGATCACCAAGTATCTATTGAACAGGAACACTAGAGATTGTAAACCTAGGAGTCAAAACCCAGGCAACTGTATAGCTTTTGTAACTTTCTCTTTCCTCTTGCAGAAGACAGTGGTCTCTTGATGATTTTGAAATTGGTCGTCCTCTGGGGAAAGGAAAATTTGGAAATGTGTACCTGGCACGTGAGAAGAAGAGTAAATTTATTCTTGCATTGAAAGTGCTTTTTAAAACACAGCTTGAGGAAGCTGGTGTAGAACATCAACTACGAAGAGAAGTTGAAATACAGTCTCATCTTAGGTAAAATATAGTGACCAACTGCACTCCTTGCTTACGTTCAAACCAAGTCATGTTGTTTGTGATAACATACCCTCTTGAAGAAAAGAGAAGTTTCTTTTCAAACACAGGACACCTTGAAATGGCTGGTCAGGCTTTTTGGCTTTTTGCACCAAAATTTACTTGTCTGCCTTGTAGTGACGTAACCTGCTTGGCTAGCAAGGGAGTCTAAGCTGCTGCTGTGATAAATAGTGTTTATCTGCTATGAAGCTCTCAATGGGTATGTTGTAAGCTAATGGACCACTGTACAAGATGCTCTAGTTCCTATGCTTGCCTTGAAAGGGGGGAGGCAGGAAAGGGAAATTAAAATTATATGGACAAATACCTTGTTCATAAGAATATTTAAATCTTTTTGCAGGCATCCCAACATTCTCAGATTATATGGCTACTTCCATGACGTTACAAGAGTCTACCTTATGCTAGAGTATGCACCTCGTGGAGAAGTCTACAAAGAACTTCAGAAGCTTACCAAGTTTGATGAGCAAAGAACTGCTACTGTAGGTTGTTCTAGCTTCTTACACATTTAGTCTTCATATCTGCAGCATGAAGCTAGCTAATCTGTATTTGGTTGTGTGAAACTGAAATTTCTTGGATGCTAGCTTACTTGTGTACTTGATAAATTACTGCACATCATTAACATAAATGTTCAGCGTTGCCTGATAGCAAGTGTTTGATCACCTCAGAGCCTGTATTGTCAGACTTCAAGGTTTTAAGGAAAAACTGCTCTAACTTGTACTACTAATTACACCTAGAAAAGGCTCTAATGCCTTATCTGTAGCCAGATAAGCTAGAGTGATTTCTTTAAAGATTTGTTCTCTTTCTAAATATAGTATGTCACAGAACTAGCAGATGCCCTAGCCTACTGTCATTCAAAGAGTGTGATTCACCGAGACATCAAGCCAGAAAACTTGCTGCTTGGCTCAAATGGAGAATTAAAAATTGCTGACTTTGGATGGTCTGTCCATGCTCCATCTTCTAGGTGAGGATGCAATATATATCTTATGCAGTTAAATACTTATGTAGTGAAAATGTTAGCTTTCTTGCCATGTGTCTATGGAATGAAGATAAATGTGAACTTCCTAAAATACTGGGGCAGGGGGAGAAATCCTCTAAGAACTGGGCTACTGCAGCAAAGGTCTTAACAGTCATCTGCTGTAGCAAAGAGGGAGTGTTATTATATGGGGTTTTTTTGTGTTTTTTTTTCCAACTTGTATAGTACAAACTTGAGGAATAAGACTGATTGCAGTGACTGAGATGCTTTAAAGCAAAAGCAGAAAATTTACTGTTAGAACTTCTTTTCCAGGTATTGTGGTTGTGCTGAGTCTATCCAGGGTAGCCTGTGCTGTGGTACAGATGACTTCCAGCATTAGCTTCTGTCTGGCTTTGAAATGCATGTTATAATTGTCATAATCAGTAAATAATAATTTAAACTTTTCTTCAGGAGAACAACTCTGTGTGGGACACTTGACTATCTGCCTCCTGAAATGATTGAGGGAAGAACACATGATGAAAAGGTGGATATCTGGAGTCTGGGAGTTCTGTGCTATGAATTCCTTGTAGGGAAACCACCTTTTGAAGCAGAAACATACCAGGAAACCTACAGAGCTATTTCCAGGGTAGGTGCTAACACTTAGACTAGCTGGAGTTATACTGCATTTCAGCTCTATTGCCTTATTGAAGCTTAACAAATGTCTTGAGGGAAGGGCATGTATTGGGAATATACAATTGAATATACAATATACAATATACAGAATTGTAACAAGGCATAATGCATTAAACTAGATCTCTAAAACTGTCTTTTCTTCAGTAGAATGACTCTACAAGAGTTTACTTGCCTTACTTCCTTGGTTCTAACCCTGTTTCTGTCTCCATCTGAACTCCCAGCTCTCATAAAGCTACTAATCTCCACATCTTGCTCTTCTCATTTGTAAAATCGGTAACATTCAAGGTATTACTAAGAACTAGTAACCTCAACTTTTCCTGTTGCATACCATAGAAAGGCTCTAGCAAACTAATCTTGTTTGAAGTACGCTGAAAAATATTCTATTTTTCTTCTACAAGAACCTCGTTTTCTTCAGGATTATGATGAATGGCATAAGGTGCAAGTCGTTTGTCTCTCTAATCTGGTTATTACCAAAGGATTTTTGCATTATCTTCCGTGTCCTTTTTTTTCATTAGGTGGAATTCAAATTTCCTCCATTTGTGTCAGAAGGTGCAAGGGATTTAATTTCAAAGCTTCTGAAGCATAACCCATTCCATCGACTGCCCCTGAAGGATGTACTTCTTCATCCCTGGATTACAGCAAACTCTACAAAGATGCATGACAGTGCAAAGGGTGATGTTGCGGCCTCATCCAGGACACAGCCTTAGCAGAGGGAACCTCATGGGATCAACAAGAGGAGTCTTGGACTGTGACTACTGTACTAATCACAATAGCAAAAGCAGGTCTTGGAATCCAGTGGCAATAGGAATGCAAATCTTTGGGTTGGCCATCGTCTTAAACTCTAATTGCAGTGTAAAATTATTTGACTTCTAGCTGGAAGTTGTGGAATACTTGATATACTTGAAACTGAGTTACATGTGGGCCAGGTTTGTTGATTTTTGAAGTATTAAGCTGTTCAAGGCTCTTATGATGTGGTCTGTCTTGGTAATGGTTCATTGTTCCAACAGGAGGAAGTTGTGGTTCTAGCTTATTGAACAGTGCAATATCCCAGAGATACCTGCCTCTGAACTTACTGGGCTGCTAAGGATATCATCACTGTGGTGTAGTCTGAAACTGAGTGAGATGAATGCATTTCTGTGTCCTAAAAATTATGTGTACATTATTTTTTATCTATTTTGTCTTAAGTGCAAGCACTCAAATGTTTAAATAAATACTTGTTATATACTGCCACCAGCATGGGAATGGCATTTATCACTTCTATTGGCTATCTATAACTGCTTGTCTTCAGCCATCAGTATAGCCTGACTTCTTGTTTACTACCACAATCACAAAAAGAAGTTTACCTTCCACCTCTGTCAAAAAGGAAGTTGGTATAAAGTTTTTGCTCAAAATGCTGGTATGACACACTAGATGTGGTCACTTACTATTCTACAATTACAGCACAGGATTAGAAGGTAACTATCAAATGTGTTGCTACTTACCTTGTAGAGAATACCTGAAAGCAACTTCTAAGAAAAGTCTGGAAAGTATTGTTATCAAATGGGATATGTAACGGGAACTAATGTTAACATCTAATGTTTTAAGATGCTTTTTCCTTAAAGTAGGGCAAGGGTCAGCCCCCTTGAAACAAAAACATACAAACCAACCACTTTCCAGTAAAACACTTCAAACTAAAAGAAAGCATTTTATTGTATTTTCATTGTAAGACTTCATGGTCATCTTCACTATTTTACAAACCACTTTAAAAAATTATCCTTTTACAAGCAAAGATACTAGAATTTAAAATATATTCTCAAATTAATTTAAAATATACTCTGCAAAAAACTTCATCTAGATAAATTGCCAGTAGTTTATACAACCATACTTATTTTAATAGGTAATCTGAATTCTGGCCATAATTTAAACGAAGCTCTGTTTCTTTACTGCAAGAAGGTCTCTAGTTAAGTTAGTACTAATGACTTTTAATAACATTTAGATGCATTTGCTTCAAATGATGCCATCTGTACAGAAATATTGGTTTGAAAAAATTTGACTATTCCTTTTCTTTGACTACTTCCTAACTTTAGGATGAAACATACTTATCAGAAATGACTGATTAAATGAACAAGGATGCCTCATGGTTACTCTGGAATTCTTCTATTATCCTTGGTACCAGAACATTGCCCCAAACTGATACGAAGAACATGGGCATATAGGGGAAAAAAAAATATGCAGAAAGGCTGGCTTCTACTATGAAGAAGTAGTGACTGCTTACTTGACTTTTTGTCTTGGAATGTAGAAGGTCATAGAAAGCATGTTGTCATACCATGGTAACCCTTCATCTGTTATGTAGATACTGTAGTTTTTATTAAATACTCAGCAAACAAACTTCCAGCCATATCACAGGTACCACAATCCCAGGTTAGTCAAAGGTAAAGGCAGAGCTTTCTTAAGTGACAAGGTCATTTGAAAATTACGTTCTAATTAGAACTGGCTCAGACAGCACAAGCTGTAGCACCCAGACAAGCTGCCAGCTTCAGCAGCCATACTGCAAAGCAGGCATTAAACAGGAAAAATTCAGTCCGCTTTTCTTGTTTTTTTTAAGCATCTAGCGAAAATGAACTTGTTAGCTATTCCTCCTGCACCCATGGGTATGTGGCTCCCCATTTAACAAGCAAGCTCCCATGCAAGAAGGCTACACGGCCAGGCAGATTCTCAGTACATCCTGCTTCTAAGGATGGTATTTTGAGCAGTGCTTAACAATGTAATGCATCTTTACATACATGTATGGCTATGTCTGCATGGTACATCAAGCTTCCAGCACATGTATGTACTCACTGCTGCAACTGTTCCTGTGTTAAGACACTGAACCCTCATTTTGGTGAACAGTATGGCCCCACTTAGACCAAGACCTTGTCAAGGGGTTTTTTGTTTTCAGGGGCCAGACTCATGACATCTTGGTTCCACAGGCCAGAGGAAGTAAACTACATCTCTTCCAGTTTTCCCTGACTCAAAGAAAACCTCAGATTAAGTGGTAGCTATAATGATAGAGGTATATGTGGCTGTGACTCATCCTCGTAGAGCACAAACTGCTTGCTCGCTTGTGAGCCTGAGAACCCTCAGAGCATCCACTGGACTTTCTGAATGGGACAAGAATTAGGGTGCAATTTAATGTTATGGTTGACTGGGGTTAATCAGTTGCTCATAACAAAAAGGAAGTATTGCTCTTCCTTCCCTCCCTCAGCCAACTCTCATCCTAACCACAATTCCTTCCTCCCAACTCACTAAATTTCAGGGAAAAAAATACAAAATTACCCTGATCACCAGGGTAATTTCTTGTTCTTTTACTTTAATCAGATTCCCAGATGAACAGATCTATATCAGAGCCACCTTGGGGTAAGTGTAAGCACAAAGACAGAGAAAGACAACATAAAAAGAGTAGAACTGGAAGGGGGAACAGCTCCAAGAGACTGACAGGTCTGGCTCAAGCTCTCACAGAAGCACGGTCCTAAGTTTGAAACCCAGGTTTAGTACAGAATATTACACTGACTACCTAGTTTTGGGATCCAGTCTTCAGGTGGCATGAAAGGTGGTATGGGAATATATGCATGTGCAACTACATTCTAATAGGAATAGTGTCCAAATAAGGAATGAAAAGTACCTCTTAACTGGTACTTCCAACAGCCTGTCAGACAAAAGCACAGGAATTGCTCTTGTGAAGTTATGAATTGCAGTGTCTGCAGATATGAGTTTTATCCGCAGGAACAGAAAGCTGCCAGGGTTAGTTTTCAGATAAAATGTGTCTCTAGTACAAAGCCAGATCTAAATACATTAAAACCCACAGATACCTTCTCTCTGACTTGATCTTTGGAATATGTTCACATAGGAGGTAATTCTGTTTACATTGATTCAGTAGACTCAGGATTCCTTCTGAGTCTACACGCTTAAAAAAAAAAAAAGTTAAAAAAGGACTTAAGTTCAGTTCCTAGCCTGCAAATAAAGCATGTTTTCAAACAATAAAATCTTGAAACATGGAAGCACCATAAAGGAGCTGTAGTTTCAGAACAGCTCATCACCTATTCTGGCTAAAACAACTATCACTGTGCAATAATTAAACATACAGGTACTCCCACTAAAGTTAGTTCAGCACATGTGTCGTATTGCAAGGCTGGGGTCATAATATATGCCTTTTATAAGAAAAGAAACACCCATCAGCCACCTTAGATTCCAATATGTACGCTTACGAAAAGAACTACTCATGTAGTAGGATATTGTTCATTCCACAGACTATTAGGAAGAGAATCTTACTCTGTTTCTCAACTGCACAGTAACAAACTGATGCTGCCACTGTATTCTGACAAAAAAAAATAATAATTAAGGTCTAAGCAGCTAAATCATAAAGACCTAAAACTGAGTGTTCTAAGGAGACTGTTCATTGTCAAGCATTTGTTATCACTTGCAGTGGAAACCAGGTGGCATTTTATCAGGTTTTTCTAAAGAAGAGGTGGCAAAAGGGAAAGGACATGAGGACAGCACTTTTCACAGTGTACATTTACCTGAAAGAACAAGAAAGAAATACAAGAGAAGGTCAGTATTAACATGCATCCAAGTAAGTCTTCCAAAGCAATTTAGCAATCTGAATAGCTACATGATATAGAGCACTTAAAAAACAGAATAAAAACCATTAAGAAACCATCATGGATTTGGGGCAGGGGGTTTGAAGAAACCAATCTTCCGGCAGTATCGGACAATAAGTGGCACAGAAACAATAGTAATGCTGATTCGGACTGGGGCAAACAATTTGTGAATAGCATATGCCAACACAAATGTGCTTGTACCAGCAGCCATTTTAGATTGCAACGACGATTCACTGAAACCAAGTTTGAAGAGAACTGCAGTCATATCCACACCACTGGGGAAAAAGAAAATAAGACTTTTAAGTTTATTTTAAGGTTGCATGTTAAAGAATATAAATTAAAAGTGTTATTGTTTAAGGGAATTAAACATGGTGTACTTCGAATTCCGGAATTTATGTTTAAATCTAGATGTTGTTTAATAATACAAATAATAAACAGCAATAGCTCAAGTTTCTTCTGTAGCAACAGCACATGCAGTATTTTTAGATGTACTTTTTTTTTTCTTAAATTGACAAGTTTCCTGTGAAGTCAAATGTTCTTAGTTTTGAAACTGTAAAGCTACAGTATTTGCATGGAGAATACTGAGTCCCATGATCAACCTTCTGACAAAAGAATCCATTCTTCTGCTTTTGAATTTTAAAAGTTAGAAATTTGTGAATTCCTATCAGAAATTCATCCCATCAAAATTTAGAGTCTATTCTGTGTCTTAATGAAATTTATCACATAAATACAGATCAACTCAAACCAAATAACATACCTCTTTTTTGGCTTAAGGTGTTCTAACAGAGGAGTACAAAACTGTTAAAACAGTATCTTATCTAAAATATAGCAAATGATGGAAGTGTTATGGATCTAATAAGCATTATCCACCAAATCCATTCATATCTTAATTCTCTATAGTCATAACTGCTTTCATTCAAGTTCTTAAGTTTGAAAGTAATTTTCCAAAACAAGTTGTTACTGTAACTTTTTCCCCTTCACTTGCCAGCATAGTATCTTGTAACTGGGAGTTAAATCATACCTGAAGGAAAATATTTTCATTGTTACCCTGTGCCATGATGCAGTAAACTACAGAAATTAAGCATTCACATATTCCCACTGAAATCAAGCATAAACTATAGGGAATGTTTCCAGAAACAATGTGCTTCTCCTTTTCATTGATTGAAATACCTCATGCTCAACAGCCACATCTATAACGATGCATTCCCACCAGATGGCACATAATTTCCCACCTGACTCCTATATAGTTATTTAGTATTTTATTTTTTAATCTAATCCTGTTTTAGTGGCTGTTGCCTTCTGCAGTTTCAACTGCAGAAACTGAGTTCAACACCCAGAAAAATAAACTTATCTCTAAGCTTCAGAACTTTTGTACAGCTCTATCTTTACAGACCATACTAGTGTTTGAGAACATAAGGTATCTCTGCAGAACAAAAGTAAACTCTCTCGTCTGGCTAGTTACTCTGGTGGCATCTCTACTCTGTTATTTTCACCTGCCCATCAAGAATCTATGCAAAAAGACTATGTACATCTATGTTCTCTCATGCCTGATGGGAGATTAGGTCCATTTACAGATCCACCTATACTCAAAATTCAGAACATTACAGACATTAAGTACATATTTTTTTCCAGAAATAAGTGCAAAGGTAAGGTACTTAGGCTAAACCATTACGTAGAGGCTACAGACAACAGCAGAAACCTCACCTTGACACAGCCACATAGAAGATTCCTAGAGATACTAGTGAAATTCCAATGTGGAATGAAACCCCTACAGCGCCATATTCCTTAAAAACTTGTTTCAGTTGCTGGGATTTGTTGAATTTCTTGTTTTCATCACTTGGATCCATGCCTGCCTTTTCAGGGGATACACCTGCATCCTAAAAAGAAAACAATTAAAAGTATTTACTAGTATTAAGTACTAGTACTACATATTCCAGTCAGTTGAACAAATTTGAAACAATGAAAGACATGGTTTGTATACAGTGCTTTCAGAATGCTTTGGGAAGATAGTAACACACTTGTTCTTTTGCATCATGATAGCAGATGCCTGTGGCAGAGCCCATGCAAGCTCCCTTTTCCCAACTATTCATATCAATGGGATGTACTGAGCTCGGTGCTCACTTGCACACAATGCAAGTTTCACAATTAAAAAGAGTTGTTATACTCCCAGCCTTCCACATGATCCAAATGTGTGCCAAGACACCCACACAATTGCTTGAGAGATGAGACTAAGGTGCCAAAGCGATCTTTGCTTACTCCCACTGCTCAGCTTTACACAGTGAACTATTGTAATATAGCTTTTTGTTCAATAGGCAGAGCAGCAAATAATAGCCTGAATAATATCACACTGATGCTGGCTTACAACTTACTGGAGGAAGAGGTCCAACATTTAAGGTTCTATAAATCTTTGTAGATCAGCTGAAAAAAAGGAAGAGCTGGGAAAGTGCTACCGTTGACAGCAAGAAACAATACTGTTAGCACAATGCAGACAACCGCTAGGCGGACATGCCAGTGCTAGCATAAATAGCCTGACTACACTGGAAGTGTTTGTTGTAGTAGAATTTATTGACAGCTTTTTACCTGGGTAAATTGAAAGTGCAGAACTTCATACTAAAAACATGCCCCAAAGCAATCTTATAGAGCAAGGCAGGCAAAGAAGGGCATATGGGCTGCTAATATCAAGTTAGCCCTTGGGGACCTTCTCATACTTGCCATGGAAGAAATACAAACCGGAGAAAGAAAATGTTTCCACAAAGACTTCAGGATTTTTCTCTGATTCTCAGGAAAGATTAGAAGAGTCCTTTCTTTTCACCTGAATTCAGCAGCAGTTGGGACAATTTGACAGCCAGACTGAAGGCCACTACTGCTCACAGGACAGGTACCAACTGCTTGGCACCACTTGGTTCTACTGTCAAGGCACACAAATTATAAGTAAAATAGTTTTGATTAATCCTTGGATGTGACAAGATTGTAGATTAGGATACATGACAGACTCCTCTTAAAACACTCACGGTAAGATGAGCTCACTTTAATCTGTGATTTTAACTATACCAACTATACCACCCTCCAGGCTCCCTAAAAAAACCCCCTATGTTCACTGCTGGATCTCTCTTTCTTAATTTGTGTTACTTTGTATTTCATTTTGACAGGAAATGCTGCTGATCCATTAATATGTATGCTGAGAATTGCGTAGCTCAATTTACTTTTTCTTTTTTGGCTCATGAGCCAAAGAGATATTACAACAGAAACTGAAATCGACCAGGAAAGAAAAACATCCAGTAGTAAAAGAAATCCTTTATGGCTTAAATGAAGCAGTTTTAATACTGGGAGGTAGCTGAGGAAAAAATACTCAAATGTATATTTTTTTGAAGCAAGCTCATTAAACAAAAGAATGGATTCATAGTCAGATAACGTAATTACTTGCAGCCACTAGAAGTAATTAGGTTCCACACATGGCTGTACTACATGGCTGCTATTTTACCATGCTTCAGAACTCATTCTTGTACTCTTCAGTTTTATTATAGAAAGTGGGGGTGTGGGTGTGTGTGTGATAGGGGGAAGAATGCTCTTTTAACTCCCAGTCTGTAAAAATTTAAGTACTGAATTATTGAATGGACCTAGTTGAATAAACTGAACAAAATGGCCTCATAATACCTTCTGCCAAAAGCTGTCCTAACAATTCAATCAACATCACATGCTTAGTCAAGAATACTCTTTTACTCAACAGCGTGATTTTCTTAAAAGCCAAGCATTTTGAATCATATTTTAAAATTTAATAGCTTATGGTGAGTTTTCCATTCAAACTACTATGATCATTATATATTTAAGGAATCTAATTATGAAGATTTTCTTCAGATAGCTGCTATGAAAACTACAGATGACAATCTAGACAGGTAGGTAAATTCTCAGAGGAACCCTGGGTCTTACAGTCACACTTATAAGATGGATCATGCAGACTGAAAACATCAGGGCTTAAAAATAGCTTGTTCTCATCATCCAAGTACATTTCAATTCACTTATGCTCTCAGGTTTACCTACAATTTCTGAGTGATATCAAAGCAAGATGTTAAAAAAGTACCACTTCAACAGATATTATTTGGACTACCAAATATAGTCATGTTCTGCATAACATACAATTTAACAAAGAAAGCCATCTATTTTCCAATTAATTCTGCTATCATCTTTCTGCTAGAAAGTAATCTTTATTCACATTCTTTACACAAAGATTCGGCTTCTGGACAAACTACAGCACGCAAACAAATCTGAAACATCATGTTATGCTTTGCAATGAGGCTGCAGAAATTAACCTGGAAATTAAACTGTAGAAATTGAACTGTGAAAGGAGGTTTTGTATACAAAGCTCACATTCACAATCTTGGCACAAGCAGGTGTAAAGCAGGTCCTTGTCTCCTACAGAAACATAAACATGATTTAATAATCTACTGCCATGTAAAACCCAGTTATGAGTAAGTCCCTCTTTTGCTTTTCCCCCTGAATCTATTGAAAATTAAAACCAAAACAACAAATGGTACAAAAGTCATGCAAATTTTTCCTTCCCATGTCCACAAAAATCAGCTGAACATAGAAAGCACGATGAAGCACATGATTAATTGGGTGCACATTCACATTTTATCTTTCAGCTAACACAAAGGCACAGAGTCAGGCCTGGGACCTCCTTCTGCTGGCACCCTGCCAGCGTGCCACCCACGGCCATTTTCAGGGGCTGAAGCCCACACCACTTTCAGAAAGCCCTTTCAGCCAAAGCCACCAGGAACACCCAGGCTTCTCTGTGTCTGCATGAATTACTGAAACCCCTTTTTGTTTTTATTCTTCCTCAAGTGCTCACACTCTGCAGCCCCCAGGGAAGCACACACACTCCCTGCCCCCACTACCACTGGGGCAGTGCAGGCCAGCTGAACCCCTCATCTTGAAAATGCCCCCCAAAACTGGAAAACACTCCTAAGCAAGGACAACTTGTGCTTTAATCAAAGCTATGATCCACTTCCCCATCAAGGCATAGAATTGTCTAGCTTGGAAGGGACCTTTCAGATCATGGAGTCCAACTATCAACCTAACACTGACAAACACCAGTAAACCCTGTCCCTTAGTCTACCCATCTTTTAAATACCTCCAGGGA
>VZRU01022405.1:0-11546 GCA_013398155.1 Pedionomus torquatus | reverse complement strand
TGCCCGTGGGGGCGCCCGTCCTGCCCGTGGGCTGCCCGTGGCTGGCCCCGAGCTGAGCCGGCACTCCGAGGAGTCCCAGCACGGCCTTGCAGTTGTCTCTCTGTTTGTAGGGCTTAGAGAAAATCATTCAGCGAGATTTCTTTCCTGACGTGGAGAAGTTGCGAGCGCAGAAGGAGTATCTGGAGGCTGAAGAAAATGGTGACTTGGAGAAAATGAGACAAATTGCTATCAAGTTTGGCTCCTCCTTGGGCAAATCATCGAGGGACACGCCTGCACCCTGTAAGAACTGCCTCACTGAGGCATAAAGCTTTTATATATTTAATATCTAATGTAATATCTAATATTATTGTTTTGGTTCAGCTAACTTTGTCAGGCAGTGCTTATCTTATAGAATCGAGTTTGGCATTGCATGGGAATTAGTGTACCTGATTGGGCCATAGCCAGTATCTGATGGCTGATGCTGATTTTGTCTTTGATGGTGTCTAACAGTTCCTTCTTGAGGGAATGGTTTTGGAAAAAGCAGCTGTTAAATAATCATTTCCCATGGGCATCTTTTGCCAGTTCCTGCTCCCTAGGGAATGTGGCTCGCTCTAATGTGCAGTATTATACTATCAGAAGTTTTAAACTGTGTTTTAAATCCTTGATATAGTTTTAGGGGTTCTTGTTGCAGCTACAGGCATGTAAGATTTTCATGTATGTGGGACAGAAGGTGTTGTGTTGAAAGCTCATGATTATCAAAGGTTCATCTGGCGGGTATCTATCTAGGGTTATGTTGCCTGCTTGCTTCTTTGGGCAGAAGCTGAGATAGGGCGGCAGATATACCGGGCTGTGGCTCTGCTGTGAATTTTTGTCAGAATGTCTTAGATGAAAGTAAAATCTTGTTCAGTGCTTGAGACAGAATTTTGGTGTTTTCTCATAATTTTTAAATGAAATTATTCTTCTCTCGATAAGTGTTCTATGGCTTCTTTGACACATGACTCTTTCTGCGAGTGTCACAGCGACTGTCCTGTTCTGTGCTCTGGTAACCACGAGAACCTTTTCTTTTCTGTGACAGATGTTACTCCAGCCACGTTTGAAACCCCAGAAGTGCATCCAGGTGCCCTGGGCAATAAATCCAAAGCTGGTGCCAAAGCTGCAGAGGAAGGTAGGACAGCGATGCTGAGTTCTTTAGCAGCAGGAAAATATTTCTGTGAGCCCTTTCTCCTGTAAAGGCTTTGGCTATTTAGCAGATAATTTACACAGTTTCCTTTAAGCTTTTAGTAGGCAAATGGTATCATCCTGAAGTTGAACTTGATGTAATGTTTTAACTTGTGTGTGAATTCTCAATTATGGCTCTATGGCTGTGTAAATTCTTAACTGAGTTGGTCTCTTTGAAGGCAGGAAATTTTTCCTGTGTCACCTGCAACTAATTCTGTAAGCAAACAAAGACTGTAGGGGCAGAGCTATTCATGTAGTATTTTAAAAGTGTCCACCAGCGGTTGGCCACTTGTGGATTTTTTCTTTAATACAAATACCTATAAATGCTGTAAAGATTTTATGTGAAAATCTTCAAAAAAAAGAATTTATTCGGGTACCACTCTGCATGTATATGTTTTTTTTCACCAGGCTTCATGTTAATTATTAGTGGGTCCGTAGAAGTCTCCCTTGTCAGAGGGGATTAAGAGTTATGTATCATACTTTTGTAGAATGGGAGGTATTAAATATTCTCAGGCTTCTTCCCTCCTCTTGTTAGGAGAAGGAGAAAAAGATGATAAAGACGCACTTCCCAGTCTGGACAGCTTCTTAGCGAAACACACGAGTGAAGATAATGCTTCGTTTGAGCAGATCATGGAAGTGGCTAAAGAGAAGGAGAAAGTCAAGCACGCTTGGCTGTACAGCGCGGAAGAGGAGTACACACAGGTAGGGAAATGGCTCAGCTCTACCTCTGCTCTCCCAAAGAGACACAGCAGGGAAAATACCATTTTACTGTATTTTCTATCTTATTTTGTGTTTTTGAATCCTGCTATAAATACAGATGGGAATTTGTTGTCTCTGAGCATGGCTTCATTGCATTGAACTGGTGAATTAGCAGATTGCGTAGCAGATAACTTCATGAGTTACACCATGCTTCACTTAACATTTTCAGTGACAATACTGCTGTTTAAACATACAGGGATGGTACCTGTTAAAGACAACATCGGTTGATGAAAACTCTCTAAGTATTGAAGAGGTGTTTGTTCTTTTTGCTGCTTGCCTCAGCTAACACAGTTTGCATGAGACTAGGATGGTACGAGTATTCTCTCAAGGTTACACACCAAAGCCTTGCAGAATGCCTTTATATTAAATATAACCATCATATGTTATATTTTTCCCTTGTTTAATTGAAATGCTTCATTTGAATTTCGACTAGTAAAGGGAAACTAGAAAAGGTTTGAAACGTCACAAGTCTTGTCACAAGGTGTAATAGAAAAGTATATAAGTCGTAAACATATTTTTTTTCCTGAGAAATTAATTCTTTAGTTCTCATTTGATTTTATACCCAAACTGTGTGTGCAGTTGTTGTTTGCAAGCTCCCCTGGGAACAGGATGGTATCTCAAGTGTCATTTGCCAGAGAGAGAAAGTGCTTGTGCCATGCCAGATGCAAAGTGTGCCAGGGCAGATAGCTGAGCTTATGATTGAGCTTTTCAAACCATCTATGCCTGATTAAAAGATTGCAGGGCCCTCTTTCAGAGCTGTTTTTGTTGGTATTTTTTTCCCTTTTTATAATGTGGGATTTTTTTTTTTTTTTCCATTGCCCTTTCAGCGACGAAATGAGAACCTGGCACTTCCTTCAGCAGAGCAACAAGCTCTGGAGAATGTGAAAGCTGGGCTGGAGACCTGGGAATACACGGCTCGGAACACCCTCATGTATTATCCAACAGGTGAGGGGTGCAGGTTTCCTCAGGAGGGGTGTTGGTTCTACTGGGGTTGACTCCAAACAACACTTACAGCACTTCTGTAGATGACGGAGCAGCTCTTGCTGGTAACACTGCACTGTTTGTTCAGTGAAGCTCATATGTGTAAGTTGTTAAGAAGCTTTGCATTTTTCTTCTTTACTTTATTTGGACCTTGCTCCTTTGCCAGATTGCAAAGTTTGATCGTGTTCTATTTGTCATTGAGAAGCACATTATCTGTATTACAGAAGTACTTGTTTTCTGGAGACAAAGCTCCTCCCAGTTTGATCTATCTTATTTATGAGCACTTTCTTCTCATCTTTATTCATTCTTTGCTTCTGTTCAAAGGGTGTTCTTTGGGCTTCTTGGTCCCTCGATTGCTACAGAAAACCACATCATTTGATAAACACAGTTTTCTTTTTGGCTGTAAATTACAATTGTTAGTTTCTGCAAAACAGTGGAGTAAAGAAAAGAAAGTCTTGTTGACTGTTTTCTACAAACAAATTAAAATCTGGTCTGAATTTGTGTCAGGTGTTACGAAGCATTATCTTGTGCAGATATTGTTCTAAATTGCTGGAGATCCAGACTGCAGTTGCTGACAGATTCTGTGTTGTATAGAAACATGTGCCAAGGGTCATGTTGGTTGGGAGCTTTTGAGCACGCTGCCCAGGGCTACCTGAGACCTTCCTTAAAAGTTTTCTTGCTTTTCAAGGTGTACCTGATGAGGATGATGTATTCAAGAAGCCCAGGGAAGTTGTCCATCGAAACACCCGTTTTGTGAAGGACCCTTTTAGCCAAGCTGTGAGCAAATCACAGCTCCAACAAGCTGCAGCCCTCAATGCTCAGGTTGGGTAATTTTACTTCTTTTGACTAAAACCTTGTTAGACCCTGCTCTCTGGTGTTGTTTATCAACCAGAAGAACTGTGTGTGCACTAGATCCAGCTGGCTCACACCTTTCTCCGTGTGAATGGCATTGTCTTTTTTATTTCAGTACAAACAAGGCAAAGTGGGACCAGACGGGAAAGAACTGATACCTCAAGAGTCTCCAAAAGTGAATGGATACGGATTTGTGGCTACCCCCTCTCCTGCCCCAGGTAAGAAGGTTTTCTTTTTTCTGATGTAAGAGAACTGCTGCTCCGCTTACTTTGACGCTCTATTTGTTCAACACCGGTGTGGTGTTAGTTTAGAGACAGAAGTAAGTCTTCTATCTGTATGAATCTCATGAGCAGATGACTTTCTGGTGTAGTGTACGTGCCAGCTCGGCGCAGTGCTTAAATGCTAGTCCGGTGTGCTGTACCCGAGAGGCTCTGAGCGAGCTGCTGCGCCATTGCCTAGGGATCATCTCAAGGGCACTGAGCCTTCCTAGGCAACCGGGGTGCAGTGGCTGCTTGTTTTATCCCTGGGTGATGCTTCTCCTCAGCTTCAAAAGGAGAATTCAAAGATTTCACAAACGTTAACCTTCTGGTGAATTCACCCACACTGACATTTTCAAAGCAAGGAGTACTTATGTGAGTCGAGTAGTTTGCTGAGTGGTGGCACAGCCTGGCTCATAGGCATGTGGCAAATCTCACTTCTTTCGCAGTGTAACTTGCTATTTTCTTCCAGATCTACTACTTTCTAAGTTCTTCCTTTGTCTGAAGGTCCCTTCCAACTCTATGATTTTATAAATATGCTCCTGTGTTATAGATTCCTTTTGTTCAGATGCATTAGCCACACGATACTTTCAGTTAGAGCAAACTGATTAATTTTTTTTCTTCCAGTTGAAATGTGTCATCTGAATTTTTAGCTGTTCTTCACCAACCATCCTGTTTCCCAGTCTTTTGTTATTCTAAAAGGTGAACATCCTGAGGCTTTTCCTCCAAAAAGCCTGTAGGTGGCATTTGGAGCGCACCTCCTTTCTCTATCCTAAGTGGCTTTTCCAAACCCTGGAGAGCAGGATTTTCTGGCCAGTGACTTATTCGGGGCTCTTAGAGCCTGGTCTCCAGTTGTAGCCGCTAGAGAAGCTGCAGTCACTGTTTGGTACAGGCTGGCCTCAAGGTGAATTGAGGGTACATTTGGCTATTGCACATATCTTGAATCCTCTGCCTGTTTATCTGCTTTTAATTGGTTCCCTGTGTTGAAGGAGTTTTCATGCAATGGCAAAGGGGAAGACTAGTGTTGTAGAGGAGAAAATAAAAGTGTCACTAAGCAAAATAAACACATGGAAAGGACAGTGCTTGGGTTTTGTAACCTGGAGGGTGACACAGCCACAGGCAATCCTGTGAATTTAAGGTCATGCCCTTTTAACAGGAACCACGTTTGAGCATTGGCTGTGGTTTCCTCTGCAGGGGAAGAGCTCCTTTGTGCTGGTGAATTTGCTGCGTTTCATAATTTGCTTCTCTGGATTCTTTGTGGTGATCAAGTAGTCAAATACCTTGCATGACCATGACTTATAAAATGTGATTTTAGGTGTGAATGAGTCTCCTTTTATGACATGGGGTGAAATCGAAAGCACCCCATTGCGTTTAGAAGGGTCAGAAACGCCGTATGTGGACAGAACACCCGGACCAGCCTTCAAGGTATTTAATTTCTGGAGTCAAGTGCTACTGGGGGGCTGGGGGTTAGGGGAGGACTAAGAAGGGAAAGGCAAGTGAGTAATTAATAGATGAACATTGTTGTGGGGGTGTGACACATCTCTGGGCTGTGTTCTGGTCCTTGAGACTAATAATCTAGCTTCTGCTTGGAGGGTGGAGGTGGACTTGGCCCCTCATGAAAGCTACTTGGTGAAATATAGCTGAGGTGGAACACACACTGTTGGTGGGAGAGTGAGACTTAGTATTTGATGATGGGCCCAAACAGCGGGGCTTTTAGAGGAAGCCAAAGAGGTGCCTGATTTCTCTGATTTTAATATATGAACGGTTAGAAATTGTAGGATTTCCCTCTGCTTTGATCTTCTGGCTGTCACAGCCCGAGGCAGGTGTATCGCTTGAGAGTAGAAAAGGCTTTGCTAATACCACCTGACCCTGCGTGCCACCTTTCTCCTGCTGGTGGCATTGAATGTGAGCTCTCTGAGACTCTTGGTTTGAGGAAGGTGTAATTTGTTCTACATGCCTCTGTTTTGTTAAACTCTGAAGCCCTTGACTGGTTCTCCTGCTCTTTAGCAATGTCTGTGTTTGTCTGAGAGCTGGCTGGCTGTTGGCCAGGCCAGGCAAGACACAGGTGACATTGTTTGTCTAGAAGAGACAGCAGGAGGAAATGCCAGAGATAATGGCTGCTTCCTTCACTGAACTGGTTTTACCATTTTTGTTTCTTGCTAAGGCAAGTTGAGGTGTCTCTGTGTCCTCTCTGGTTTTTATACAGCAGCAGAGAGGTGTGGGCTGGCCCCAGTTCTCCCCAGTTTAGATCCCTGTAGGCTGGAATCCAACTGTGAAGGTGCATTGACTCGTTTATGCAGCGCTCGAATGAGTGCCTTGGCGAGTGAACTGTGCGATGCGTTTACAGATCCTGGAGCCTGGGCGCCGTGAGAGGTTAGGACTCAAGATGGCAAATGAAGCGGCAGCGAAAAACCGAGCAAAGAAGCAAGAGGCCCTTCGAAAAGTGACCGAAAACTTGGCCAGGTGAGACTCCTGTCCTGGCAGGAGAACTGGGGATGGGTATATTCTGATGAGATTTAAATCAATGTTTGTAGAAAGGGAGGAATTATTAGAGTACTGGAAGCAGGAGGAGGTACAATCATACTCAAAGTCTGTGGAAACTGGTGGCTGTCCCTGATAGTCCCTCCTGTCAGCCTCGCTGTTCTGCCCTGCAGCCACCCAGCAATGCTTCTGAAATTGGGTGTCTTGCCTCATTGCAATGAGGAGACATGATAAGGTTTGCTCAGCTGGGTCATGGGAAGGACAGAACAGGCTTGAAGGAAAAGGCAGGCAGTGCCACTCGGGCTTGGGAGGGATGTCACAGGCTTCTCTGTCACCTCTCTCTAGAGAAACAAGCCGTGTTTACCTGCGGGCAGTGACTTGTACAGCTGATGGGTCTGGTCTGCAGGGGAAATGGACATCGAGGTCACCCGTAGGAGCATTGATGCTCTTCCTGATAAACAGCACATTTTTACTATAAAATCTTTTAAAACTGTTTATTCTATTCCAGCCTCACTCCAAAAGTACTAAGCCCAGCAATGTCACCAGCTTTGCAAAGACTAGTAAACAGGACTGCGAGTAAATACACCGACAAAGCCCTGCGAGCCAGCTATACTCCGTCCCCAGCCCACACGGGAACTCCTGCTTACAAGACCCCAGCAAACGGGCCTCATACACCCATGAGCACCCCGCAATCTAGGACAGTGTCTCAGACACCGGTATCTCAGGATACTACATCGATCACAGACAATTTACTGCAGCTTCCGAAAAGAAGGAAGGCGTCTGATTTCTTCTGAATATTCCATTCAGCAGCACGATGATAGCGAAGGGACCGTGCTCGGCTGTCTGCAGCCTGCGTGTTGTGAGCCATGGGTGGTAAGGGGTGTCTAGATGCAGCTACCAGAACGAAATCAGCAGTTTCAAGCCCTGGGACCAGCATTATTTTAGACTATATAGTGAAAATAGCCTGTGCTGTGCTTTTTGGAAGCAGAGTATCTCCTGCTGTGGTGTAACTTCCCTTTGAACTGCGTAGGTGGGATGCACGGGGCTGCTGTAGCAAAAGGATCCTTCTTGCAGTGGCAGAGAAGATTCTGGACTTTTGAAAAATGGTGATAATTTTTTAAAGATACGTTTTTCTTTCTAAGATGATCACGTGTTTAAATATGTTTCTGTACAGATATGTCTATTTATAAAATGCGGTAAACCTTCCTAAAATGTTGAACTGGACTTTCTCCCAACTTGTCAAATTCCTTTGCTTTTGTGCTTTGCAGAAGAGAGGATACAACCACGTATATACTGAGCCATGACCCAGAACTTTATAGGGCTTCTCTTTAATTTAAGTGGAGTTAAAACTGTTGCTCTTGAGCATATAGTGGGGCCTGTCAGGAGAGCTGGTACCTTATGAAAACAGTACGCATACGCTTTCAGACATCAATTCACTCTTCCTAATAACCTGCCCTCTTACTTACTGAATCAAGAATGCGGCTGCTGCAGGTGTGAAGTCTGCAGCTGGTGCAGTCAGGAACTTGAGAAATGGGAGTGAAGGAGCTGTTAAGTATCAGCAGCGCGGGCAGAAGCTTCCCGATGCGTTTTGACAGTAACATCCTGACCCCGCAAACCGTATCAGAGACAGGTCTTTTGAGAGTAGCGGTGTTAAGCTGTTCGTTCACCTCAGCAGGTGTACTGTGTCTTCTGTTGCTATACTTCCTAAAGCACAAGACAAGGAGTATTTCTGAAAGGGTCCAGAGAAGTTGAAAACCACCAGTTCACCATCCTCATGAGCTTTCCTTTATTTCTCTTCTCCCTCCCTTTCTTCAGATTTGGTTTGCAGCTCGTGCTCAGGCTTTCATTCGTGCGGGTTTTGGGAAAGCTCACCCTCTTCTGTAGCTGGCAGAGGGGAAGGGACCGTGGGGTTTGGTGTCTGCAACCAGGAGTGTTTCAAAACATCATCTATGCACATCCTCTGAGACACATTGGGATGGAGCAAACGGTAAATGAGGTCCTTGCACTCTACCGTCAGGTGTTTTGAGCTGGGGAAAGGAATCCTGTGTTGTTTCTGAATAGAGATCATGTGCTTTACATTGGAATCATCAAATGGCATTAAAGCGTAGACCATTGTGTACAAGATGACACCCAGACTCCATATGTCGGAAATCCTGGGGTCGCAAGGGATGCCCTGCAGCACTTCGGGGGCTGCGTATGCAGCAGACCCACAGAAGGTTTTACTGAGAATAGTTTTGCCGTTCTCATCCCGAGACAAGGATTTGGAAAAGCCAAAGTCTGACAGCTTGATGTTGAGGTCTTCATCGAGAAGGATATTCTCACATTTGAGGTCCCTGTGAGCGAAGTCCAAGTCGTGGCAGTGCTTGATGGCAGAAGCCAACTGTTGGAACTTGGTGCGGGCGACGTCCTCTTTCATAGCTCCTGTGATCTTGATGAAGTCCAGGAGGTCTCCTTTTTCCCCCAGCTCCATCACGATGTACACTTTCCCAGCTGACGTCTCAAAAATCTCATAGGTTTTGATGATCGAGGGGTGTTGCAAACGCTTCAAAGCCTCTATTTCCCGTGGGAGGAATCTTTCCAGGAAGTCCTGAGGAGTTTTCCTCTTGTCGATGATCTTGATGGCCACGTTGCGTTTCAGCTGGTCACTGTAGGCGGATTTCACTTTGCCGTAGGAGCCTTCTCCCAGGGTCTTGCAGAGGCTGTAGCCTTTCTTCCCCAGCACCACAGTGTCATCCATGGTGGGAGAGCTGGGGGCAGCTGCGTGAGTGGGTGTTGGTGTACATCATGCGTGGTGGCAGGTGACGTGCCCACGCACCATGGTGGTTACCCTGGCACTGATGGGGTGGGCAGGTGGCACCCTGGCAGTGGCCACTATGTGATGTCACAGGCAGCCACCCCTGTGGCGGGACACTTGGCAGGACCGAAAGGTCCTTCCATAAAGTGACCAGGTGATGTCACCCAGGGCAAAATTTGTGATGGAGAAACGTGGGTTGTGCTCTGCCGTCTTCATGAAATGGTCTTTATGTTTAGTCTTGCTACAGGGTGAAAGTAGCTTAAATGTTTGATATTTTTCTTTCCTAAAACGTACCTGAGTCGTCTTAGATTCATTTGCATGTCAGACAGGTGAAATCTCATCTGTCATTTCCTTGCTCCTCTTCACCAGCTTCCCTCAGAAGGAAGCTTTGCTCGTCTCCACGGGGGCTGTGTTGAAGAAATAGTTTGGCTTTGGGGGATTTTTTTGTTGCTTTCACAGGCTTGTTAGGGGAAGGAGGTAGCTTCTTTTAAGTTAATTTCCTTGTTGGTCATCCAGCTCCTCTGTTTTGTAGCTTGGTAATTGGCTTCTTTTGTGGGCTTTGCAGCTGGTGCTTTCTTAAACCCTTCCTGGGTGAGGGAGTTAGGTTCTGAGTTCCAGCTTCTGCAGCTCTTGAGAGAGGCTCACACCAGCATCTTCCTCCAGGCGGCTCAGAGGGTTGCTGCTTTGCACCTCCATTATAATCAACCTCTGGGCCTTTTTGTTTTGCCTTGATTTCAGCTTTTTCACATTGGTTTTTACAGCTGCCAGGTGCGTGGCTCCAAAGACTTGATGATGTTGATGACCACGACGCAGGAACTAGAGACAATCCTGCTTCATCCACCAGTGTCGTTCTGGAGCTCGGCAGTGATACTTCTGATGGACAGACTGGGATTTTGTTTGTTTGGTTGGTTTTTTCCTCTTGTTCTTTGGGACTTTTAGCTGACTTTTATAATTAGTCAAAAAAAAAAAACCAAAGAGCTGTTGTAACCATATGTAGCCTGAGCTTGGTGGTTCTGGTCTGAGCTGTCCTTTGAGTCTGGAATGAGCACTTGTGCCGCGGGATCTCAGAGAGCACGGTCACACCTGACGTTTGCTGTAGCCAGATGATGTTCTACCTGGGGAACATCCACAGAAAATCTTGTACAACCCTCTGAGCGGTGCCTGCAGCCGCCTGTCAGGTGTGAGGTGGCCGGTGCTGTCTTTGTCTTCTGGAGAGCGTTCTCTTGCATGGTTCCCACTGCTGTTTGCTGGTTCCCTGCGATCCAGAGGCCACCGTGGCTCGGTGGCCACACTCGCCCCGTGTCCCAGTGCTGCCCCAGCAGCCTTACTTTGCTTCCCAGTGTCAGAGGAAGTCCCGACTCAATCTGCGACGAGGGGGTTGAAGGTAAAACTGCCTTTTGATCCCAAATGCCACCTGGGCTGACCCCCAGCATCAGGAGGGTTGTAGCACTGGGGCTGGGCTCCAGGCAGAGACAGCCACCACCCTGCCCAGCCTGACGTGCAGCAACACCCAGGGTCAAATTCCTAACGATGCTTGTCACTTGTAGGGCCATTAATAATGATCCAAGGCACACAATTAGTCTTCTTTTTGCATTTCCTCTCTGGCCGGGCCTGGGATCTGGGGACATGGTGTTTCCAAGAGATTTTCCCAGCCGCGGGGACCCCCCTTGCCGGGCGCTGCTGGTTTTGCATCCTCTGCAGGTGCAAAAGCAGGGACTGTCTGGGCAGGTGGGAGCTGATTAGTGAAACAGGCTAATGATGATCAACCTCGGAGCCACCGGGGCTGGGAAACCCTGGCACTTTGTACCTGCCCTATGGGGACAGGGCAGGGAAAGGACATGGTGGTGGGGGTGGAAAGGCCATCCTAGGGGACAGAGGGGGCTCCTTGGGGCTTTTATAGAGGGAATGGGGAAAGGACTCCCCAGCTGGGGGTTGGGAAAGGCTGTTGCAGGGTGACAGACAGGACCAATGGAGGCCACCCTGGGTGGTTGGTGGTGGTTGGCAATGGCCATCCAGGGTGACACAGGGGACCAGTGGAAGCCACCTGAGGTGATTGGTGGTTCCTGGCAATGGCCATCCTGGGTGACAGAGGGGACCAGTGTGGACCATTCTGAGGAGATGGAGGTGGCTGGCAATGGTGGCCCTGGGGGTCCAGAGGCAACTCGTGGTGTCCATTTTTGGGGGATGGTGGTGGCTGGCAATGGCCATCCTGGGTGACAGAGGGG
>VZRU01022404.1:0-12483 GCA_013398155.1 Pedionomus torquatus | reverse complement strand
CTGCGGCTCCTGCCTCGGCCGCCCGTGGGTTCGCCCCCGGCCCCTTCCCTCCAGGCGCTGTGAATTTAGAATGAATGCTTGTGATTAAAAACAAGTCACAAGGCTTGTTTTTCCCCCCGTCTCGGTCCTTTTCCAAGCCCTGATGCGCCCCGGGAGGCGCCGTGCCCGCCCGCTGCAGCCCGAGGGTGCCAGCTGATGCCCGGTGCCTCCTGCAGCCCGCTGAGAAAGGGTTGACAGACCCAGCCTGTGCTCGCAGTGTATTGCCCCTTCAGGTGCACTTTGAGTATAATTACTCATTATTCGTTTTCTTTTAATGGGACAGACACATAGCAATGCCCTCAGATCTTTATGCTCCTCTACGAGGTTCATTTTGCCCCGATGGCTGCTGCTAAGGACGCTTTGCTTCTCCTCTCTGATGGTAGAGGCTTCCTCCCGTTACTTCTTTCCCATCTCCGCTCCTAAGCACGCCATCCATTAGACTGCTGGGAGATGGACAGCCACTGGGTTTCACACCTCCAGGGCCCTTGAGAGGCAGCGAGTCCGCATGGCCTGCCCGGAGAGCCCTGCTGCCCGAAGGTGCCTTATGCCTTTCATGGGTGTGAAAGCTGCGCAGCAGCCGCCTTCTAATAACTGCTTGAACAGACTGCCAGAAGAAGAGGAGTGTGCGGACAAGCACTGCCTTTGAGAGCGCGTTTCTGTGCTGGCTCTGGCTACTGACGTGCAGTTTGGCAAAGGAGTGTAAATACTTCTAAGAAATATTTATTGGTGAAGTAATTCTTCATAAATAAACCTGTTTGGAATTACAAGAACATTTTTTAAGACATAGATTTCCAAAGCGTGGAGTAAAGAGCGGTTTTCAGTCACATTGTGTTCCTGCTGCCAGAGCTACAGGAGTCCCTGCGGGGAGGACGGTCTCTGGTTCTCTGGGGGCAGTTTGAGGAAGTAGGAAAACGCCATTTGACAGTTGTAGCTCCTTCTGCAGGCCAGGAGACAGCTTTGCCGGGATGGCGGGGTGCTCAGTGCGGGTGTGCGCAGGTAAGAAGGTAGCTAATTCAAGAGCAGGAAGAAACCTTTTTAGGAATAATAATTGTGTAAGAAGCTAAAGCTTTCAGATGCAAGTTCTTGAATGGCAACCAAAAAGAGTTGACTCACTTTGCTCACTGGAGTAAGCCAAGTCATGAATTACATGGCTGTTGTCTTCTCTAGTGGATCTAGTACACTTACATTACTTTTATTTAAGGAAGAGCCTTCAAATATTGCCTTCTTGCTTTGCTAAAGGAGCTCCTTTTCCGCTGGAAGCTGCATTCAAATGCAAAATTTCCATTCGTTTGTAGGTGTGTAATGTAGTAAAATGCTAGAGTTAGTAAGTTGAGTATGTATCCATAGGTGCTCTGTCTGCCTGAGGGCATACGGCCACCTGGCTGCAGAAGATGCCAGGCTGAGGTTAAAGGCGTTTAAGTTGGCAAAGCGGAGCATTCCCTTGCCTGTGTCCGTGACCCTTCTTGTGTGAGCTGAATCAACAAACCAGAGCCCCAGGAAATGGCAGCAAATGTCACCCTTAGAGTTGCAAAGTCAGCTGGAGTCAAAAAATGGCCCACCTGAAAGAGTCTTCTGATGGACCACCTTCAGTATGGTCCAGCCCATGGATGAGGAGCCTCCCACCGACTCGTGGTCCTTCCTCCAGGGCTGAGCGTAGCCCAGGAGGCCACTAGCCTGCTCGCAGCCCAGCCCAGGTGTCCGTGGCCACCGTTGCTGCGGTGGGGCAGCTCGCAGATGGCCCCCTGCTGCAGGTGGAGGGTGCCGAACCCTGAGGCGATGGCCTGGTAAAAAGCAGTGTTGGACTTGTAAGAGCTACTCGCGTGGTCAGATCTTCGCTTTGAATCTACAAAATGTACTCTTAAAAAAACTTACCTCAGATTGGGCAACCAAAGCTACTCCTTGTTTTTAGTATTTGGGTTTTTTCCCCCCCCTCATCTCCATACTGTGGACAGTAAGAATAGTTTGTGATGTTCTTGCAAAAGTAACGTGTGAAGCGTTGGGATGCTGTAGTGATAAAAGCCCATGAGGTGAGGGGGTACACCTGCCTCCCTTTCGCATGAGCAAAATGTTATTGACATTAAAAATATTGAAGACTTGTTTGCTAGGTCAGAGTTTTTCCATGAATTGGTGGATTATGGATTCTAAGTTTTAAAGTGGCCTTCTATAACCTATTGCCTTTTTAGAGTGAATATGAAGAGGGGGTGTGGGTGGGACAGGTGAAATACCTCATAACATTGGGGGTTTCGTATTTTTTTCCCGCATGAAGCAGCTGTAAGTCACAGAATTTTCATACGAGCATAGTTGTAGCACAGCAGCACTTCTCGCTTGTTCTGGTGCTACAGCAGGAAACTCTGCAGAGTTTGTTGATTCTGCTGTCATCGATTTTCAGCAGAACTAAAGGCATAAGATCAGCTGTCCCAGAGGTTTCAGAAGATTCCATGTTCTGTATGCCAGGGAACACGATTTCAGTAGTAGCTGTAGCTTGCTCAGTTTGCAAAATCATCGCTGTAAGGAGGGCGATCTCTTTGGGGATGAGTCTTCTGTCCCAGTGTAACTGTTGAAACCACTTCCCTGAGGTTTTCTGATGGACCCAATCACCTTGGTTCAGTTAAATAGTTTATATTTTTAGGAACAAGTCAGAATTATTTTCCAGTGAGTGAGAAAATGTTTCTGTGAAGAACAAAAGGGAGAGATTTTGCTATCGTAGCACAGCTGATGAATTTTACGTTTCTTTTTTGTTGCCTTATATTCAAGGCTTATATGAACCCTATAGCTATGGCCAGAGCACGGGGTCCTGCCCAAAACTCGGGACCAACCATACAAGACTACCTGAACAGGCCGAGGCCGACGTGGTGAGTAGCGATGCCTGCCTGCCCTTCCCACCGCCAAGTGAAAGGTTTGTTCCCTCTTCCTAAGATGAGGCTGTTACCTGCCTCCTCCCCACAGCTCCCAGGGGTACAGTTGGAGAGGTGCCCTGTCTCAGACCAAGATGTTCTTCTCTAAATATGTGTTCAGTCTCCTCTTTTTAAAATGGTAGTGTTTCATTTTGAATTACATACTGCTCATTTGTCCTTAAGTATTTTGTCAACTTTCTTAGAAGAGGAAAATGTGGATTGTTTTACTTCTTTCACAAATCCTGGTACCCAAATCCTGCATTTTTATTTGATTTTTACACAAAGTAATCTCTAGAAAACCATTTTGCTGGGATACTCTTAGGACACAGCTTACCCTAGCCAAGAAGATCGTCACTTTGAGATGTTATCAACATTACATTCAGTCCATTTTGCCTCCTCTCATGAGACACTAGAGAACCATCTGCCTAATTGCAGAGTGAGCTTCAGATGTGTCAGAGTGAAGCTACCGGGGCTAGGTTACCATGTGTAACATCTCAGAGGCTTTCATTCTTCTTTCTGTTGGCAGTTCAGCCAAAGCTGAACTTCAAAAAAGCCCTACGGAAAGTTAGACACTGAAGAAGGTATTTTCAACTGTGTAAATTGTCATTTATCTTCCTTTTTGTATAGGGAAGAAGTGAAAGAGCAACTAGAAAAGAAAAAGAAGGGTTCCAGGGCTTTGGCTGAGTTTGAAGAAAAGATGAATGAGGTTGGTAATGATATTAGTGTGTTAATACTGATGATTATTTATGATTCTTATGATGATTATTGATGATTCTTAACTGCTACTTTTCATTATCATGAACAGCACCGAGTACCCATATATTTCACTTCACTCAGGCTTTTAATGAGTAATTGCTTTGTTTGCTTAGAACTGGATGTTAACCAATTAACCCTTAGCCAATGAAGAGCTTCTCTCGATTCAGAGAAATGCTGTGTAAAAATTTTTGACGATTGTTGACTAAAACTTGAACTTTTCATAAAAAGTGTCTGCCACGGGGAGCAGCCCGGGGGAAGCCGGCAGCCCTCTGGTCTGACAGGAGTGGTTTGGGTGCTTCAGAGCGTATGGGGGGCTTCGGGTGGACCTAGAAAGCTTGTGAGGGATTGAAAAGGAGGAGGGAGAGGAGACGTTTATCCCTGCGGTGGGCTTGGCCCAACAAAAAGATGTGTAGAATAATCTAATGCTCTAATAATTGTTGGCACCAACAAGGCCCAGAACAGAGACCAGTGACACCCGTGAGTTGAAGAAGGACCAGGAGACATTGTCCTTAAATTTTGCTTCAGGTGATTTTAAAACAAAGACAAACCACGAGTTTTTCTGTGGTAGGGTTTCTTGGCTTTCTCTAAAGCACTCTAGCAAGAGTGCTACGATGCAAAACCAGAAGTGCCCTAATTGACAGCTGACGAGATAAATGACAATCTCTTGAATGCAAACAACTTGAAAACTAAAGTGTGAACTAAAATAGTATTTTGCTTAATATTAATCTTCTGTAAAATCAAATGTTTTGTAGCCCTATTTAGCATTATATGTTGCTAATTTTCTGAGGTTTGTGTGAACACTATATGATGTCAGGTAGAGGACAAGATTCTGAAAAGGGTCTCTTAAAACAAGCTGTTTGGAAATGATGCTCATGCCACTGTTTCTCTTTGGTTTTGTTTTCAGAATTGGAGGAAAGAACTGGAAAAACACAGGGAGAAATATCTGGGTGGAAGTGAGGGTTCCTCCAAAAAGAAGGAGGTACGATATTTTCAATCTCATGCAGTCTGTGTTTGGAGCTGGATTTATGGCCGATGCTGCCAATATGGAGTGTCATAAAATACACTCTAAAAGCCAGCATGAAAGTACATAAAGCTAAACGCACAACAAAAGAACACGATGCCAAGTAACATTTGTTTTTATTCTGTTTTTAAGAAAAAGAAGAAGGAAAAGAAGAAATCTAATAGGGTGAGCAAAATTTTTGATTTTCTGAGGTTTTGGTTTTTTTTCTTTGAGGTTGTTCCTGTTTGTCATTTAAGCTCTCTTGGAAAGAGAGTGTAGCTGTGATCCCGAATTTAGCTGTTAAATTGACTGATTTTTATTTGAGAGGGTTGGCTTACATTTTATATAAGGAGAATTTTACTTCTGCTTAAGGGGAGGAAAAGAGCATGAAATGCGTATTCTTAGATGAAAAATGTTAGAAGTCATTTTTTACAGTTTTATTTATAAAAACCTATGTAAGACCAGCTTCTTGGAAGTAAAATTTCATTGCTAAGACTTTTCAAATGAAGGAATTTTAAAGGAATAGCTTGGATGGAGTTTTGACTATTTGCCAGACAAAATGCTGCATCTCACAAGCTTCACTTTTTGTTGTGTTTGGTCAAGTTGTCTTCATCTTCCTCTTCATCAAGCTCTGATTCTTCCAGCAGTTCATCTGATTCAGAAGATGAGGTAAGAACTAACTTACTGTAATCTAACGTGTTTTGTTCATGAGTCTTATTTGACAAGGACTTTGGTAATACATTTTAGAATACTGTGAGAGCTGGGTTTGTATAAAGCTATTTAATTTTTATGCATTTAGAACACACAATAGAGTCGTGAATTTCAGATGTATATCTGTGCAAGAATTTCTTTACGAACACTAAATTTTGAGCGGCTGGCTTGTGAACTGGATCCATTTCTGTTTTAATGTTGCTTTTTGGGTAGAATCCCCCATCTTATCATAAAAATGCAAACATAGCATTTTTACTTTTTAGCAAAAATCTCCGTTACAGATAATCAGATTCCACCACCCATGTCTAAATAATAAGCAGAATCTAGAGAACCTGGATTTTTCACCAGCTTACACTTTTCCAATGCGGAAGAGTTACGAAGGCCCTCCACTAAAAGAACCAATTGTAGTGTACTTTATTCCTCAAGAGAACATGACCGCATGTAGGAATTATATGTTTCCTTTTCTTTGCATTTAATGTAAATCTTTAATTCTAGTGAGAATAGATGTAAAGTTGTGTTTTTCTTTTTTCCCCACAATATGTGTGGATAGGATAAAAAGCAAGGGAAGAAAAAAAGGAAAAAGAAATACCGCTCCTCACGGAAATCTTCAACAAGCTCCACTTCGGAATCGGAGTCAGATGGCAAGGTACGCAGGCTGGTGTCCTACCTTGGCAAGTTTTCTTGATCTGTGTTACAAAGACACAAACATTTCTGACTGTTACCTCTTGAATATTTTTTTATCTGTTGAAAGCCATGTGTTCCTGCTGTAGCTGAGCTGCGCTCATGCTATCTGGAATCTGCTTCCACTGGCCACAATCCCAGTCAATCTTAAGATCAAATAATTTGATCTTAAGAAAACGAACATGCTTTATTCCAGCGAGTTTTAGCTGTTGTTATGAATTCAGACATAGGCAGCTTTTGTGCTGCTCAAATGGTTTGTTTTAATATTACACTAACACTTAAAATAGAACGTTCCGTGAAGTTCTTGTCAATGTGCGGTTCAATTGAACACCATCTGTGAAAACACAGATATTGCTGGGTATCAGTGGCCAGAAAAATTGCCTTTCTTGCCCTTCTAAATATCTGCGGACCGAGTAGTTTGCTGTTGGAGAACGGAGCCTTTCCCATATGCGTATTAAATCGTGAGGGTCTTTGTTTTTTTTCCTTCTTTTTTTCCTTCCCCCTTTTCTGAAAGCAGAGCAATGTTACATACCCAGGCTCACTGAGTGAACGAAAGGGTGGAGAAGATACATGAGGCAATTTGTCCCGTTGTGTTAGTGTTTTTACTGTTTCTCTGTGTCACGGCGGATAGTGACTGTACTGCTTGTCTAAAAACTAGTAGTGCAGGGAGTTGTTAAGATCCTGTGTGTAGACTATTCCAGGCTTTCAGCAGAGTAATTCGTTCAGCGTGGTATAAATTGTGATGAGTCACTGTTTGCATACAGCTAGGAATTTGTGTGAAAAGGGGAGTCTGAAAATGTTTACTGCATGGAGAGGTTCTCGTACTGCTGAGTCTGGAAGGCAGAAAACTGCATGGAAATACCCATTTAACCTCTGCCTGCTCAGCGGAGATGGGCACGGGTAGAGAAGCTCCAGGCTTTTGGACGTACCTTGTGTGTGGGTCCAGTGGTGGTAGTGGGTGTCCTTTCCAGAGGCTCTCTACACGTACAGCAAGTACTCTGTTACCTGATTCCAGAGCTTTTCGTGCTGCTGGTTCAGGAAATTAGCAGCTGCAGCAAAATCATGGCTCTCTCATATTTTTTCCTGTTAACTGCGAGGTAGGAAGAACAATGTATTGAAGAACAACCTTCAATAGCCGGAACAAGACAATGGGTCAGACTGCTTTTGCAATAGCTACCTTTTTCCTGAAATCATTTTGCCTTTTTTGTTTTCTTCCTGTTTAGGACAGCACAAAAAAGAAGAAGTCAAAGGAAGATTATGAAAAAGAGAAGGTGTTTTTTATTATTTTATATTTTATATATATATACTTTCACACATCTTCTGAAAGCAAAGGGCATCTGGGGACTAGAGCTCTATCTGAAAAGCCTCTGACTCTCAAATGGGCTGTACCATGTGCTTTTCATGAGTACTTTTGGGGAAGGACTGAGGTACCTATAACAGGCTAAATAACACAGCTGAGATGTGTGTTCTCACCTCACAAAAAGATGATTAGCAAAAATTTTTCCAGATTTTGGCTTTGGAAATTAAATGGAAGACAGTAGCTTCAGCCTTTGGAACACCTTCTCTGGTCCAGAGGGAGCGCGTGGGTGGGAAGCAGCTCATCAGCCATCTCATGCAACACTGAAAATTTAAAAATAAATAGTTTAAAAAAAAAAAAGGCTGTCCTTTAAATATACTGAGATTGTATATGAAGTGTTGAAGTGCAGCTGGCAGCAACAGCTTGTCCTGGTCGGAGGCAAATATAAAGGGAGCTTTTTTCTCTTGATTTTTATCAACAAAGCAAGAGTCTGAAGCTGCAGTGTTTGTGTGTGCGTGCTGAGACATCTCCATTTACTCAGTAGTAGTTAAAAATGCTGAAACACCTTATTTTTAAACACTCCTTCATGTGTTATAATTTGATGTTTGTTATTGTAGTATGACTCCTCTTGCTTGGAGAAGGCTGCTGTGTCTTGGTAACAAGAGAAAGGAATATACAGAAAAAGATTAGTTCCACTAACAGCATTTTAACAGTTGGAAGAGCAATTTGCTGAGGATGAGTTTAATGTCAACATTATTTAAAAATGTTTCACAAGTTAAAACTTAGATTGAAGTATTATTTCTAAGCAGAAGCTTTATATTGAAAGGCCTGACTTTACTCACAAATACATTACTTCGTGTAGGAAGGCAAAAACCACCACAGGAAGAGGAAGAAAGCCAGTCGTGGCGATGGGCCTTTATCATCAGAATCCTTATCGGAATCGGATCAGGCAGAGGAGGTCAGTGTGAAACAGCAGTTTCAGATGTTACAGTGCTTTTAGCGTACTGATTTGTGGGAGTGAATGAATGAACCAATTTAGATTTAATATATCATTGAAACTGCTTTGCTTCGTACATTGGAGTGCAGCGCATTCAAACTTGGTAGTATTTTTCTCATATTCTCTGTATTTTATTTTTTTAATAAAAGCTTTTGGGAAGAACTGCCTGGTACAGCCCCTGTCACTCCAAGTCACTTTGAATTAATTCTCTTGATTCTCTTCAATTTTTTATGGATACTTTAGAGCTCAGTGAAATGAGACTGAGTGACTGGTGTGGTGTGGTGTCCTTCACGAAATTTCTCTCTGGTTGTAAATAGATGGGCAGATTTCAAGATGGATAAAACATAATTAGCTGGAAAACAGAGCAAAAAAAATTTTTTTTAATGTACTAATCTTATTCTCATCCTGTTTCTATCTACTTTGAGGCCTTATACTCTTGTAGGATTACAAAATCTGGGAATGTGCCAATGTGTTGCAGTTTTTCATGAAGAATTTTTACCATATTATTAGCATGATAATTTTATATCCCTCCTGTTTGTTGTTTTGCTGTGTATTATAAGTACAGTGTGTTACCAAATCAGTTATTCATAGGATAGTACTCTAGAATATAGTAGAGATGAACCAGTGTGTGTTCACAGGTTATCGTTCAGGCTGTTCCACTGCTGTTGTGTTGTCATTCCTTTGTATACAACAAATGCTCAAACTTTTCATTTCAAACAGCATTTCCGTATTTATTATTTTTTTAGGTGCAAGCAAAAAAGAAGAGAAACAATGAGGAAAAAGAGAAAACAGCAAGTATCCTTCTTTACTCACACTGTAGTTTTAGGATACAAGTGCTCTATACTTGGTTAGCTTCCAATTTCACATTTTTCAGTAGTAATGCAAACATTTTGTAGCAATAGCCTACTGGCACCTGAATCTAAATGAAGGATTTTTGTATTTACCTGCTGAAGTCACTTTTTTCAATCGTTGAACTGAAAGAAGAACTTGTCACTATTTCACCTCTGTACATATGTATGATTTGAGATGAGAAAAGTTTACCGCTGACTGTAGATTCTGGTTTGCTGTGTCAGTGGAGCTGCTGTAGAATCGCTGCTAGAGCTGCCGGTGCCTGTGTGGTGTCGGGCAGTGGGTTTGCCCGCAGGGGCAGGAGTGATCCTCCCTCTGCCAGACCATGAAAAGAGCCAGAGGACATAACTGCTGCAACTTCTAGCCTAATTTAATTTTTTTCCCCCCAAGCAAGTAAAAAGCTGTTACTCTTCTCAATTTTGTTGATTTGTGTCTGTTGGTAAAAGTGAGAGGAAGGTTCAGCAGTGATTTACACAGAACCCAGCTTCATCACACGTACCTGAGGCTCCTCAGTCGGGGACTATAGTGATTTTGGGACTCGGAACGCTCACTGGCGATGCCTGGGTGTCTGTCTCCCCTGTCAGCAGCAGCATTCCTAATTAGACATCTCGGTCTAGATGAGCTGGGGTGAAGGGAAGGCTTAGATCCGTCACCTAAAGATGAAACACAGGAGTATCAGAAATGCTTGGTACATGCTTCCCATGGAACTTGTTTGGATTTTTCATAATCATATGATCTGTTTGCCATGAAATTTCTGGTCACAGATTGTGGGGTTTTTTCTTAGGAGAATCGTGTAAGTCATAGGTACAAAACAGAGCTCTTGCCAAGATTGGTTTGTTCATATAATGTTGCACCCGTTCAGGAATGCCAGTTCACATTCTGCTTGCGTGAAGACAAGATTGTATCTCTCAGCTTCTGTATTGCAGATCAGGACAGTGACCTCAGGACTGAATCCAAGAGTGTTAGTTGCGTGTACTCATGTTCACAGTTAAGATCCTAATTATTTATTTTGAACAAGGTGTAAGTGCTGGAGATCCTAGCCAAGTGTAGTTGAACTCCTTAATTTTGCACAGTTAAATACAAGCACTTACTTTAAAAATCTGTAAACATCCTAGTTATTCCTGCACGTATGAGATGTTGCTGCTTGGCAAAGCACTTCCTTATTACTTTCTTAGAAACGTATAAGGCACTAAAAAAAAAGAAAAAGCTTAGAAAAACATAATAGTGACAGTGACGAGAGGTGTGAAATAGCCAGACCGTAATGGAGATAAATTGAAGACTTCTCATAATATTGTAAATTTATTGGGTAAAATAGTCATTTTCTTTTTGTGACTTCTCAATAGGCTTTTACAAAAACCTCTTTTGAAATGCCTGTGTAAAGATATCCTTCCCGTGCTCTCATTTTCACATCAGCAGAATGTAATAGATGTCAATGGCTCACACAGTAACTTCCATTTAATTTTATTATATTTTTAGGATAAAACAAAAAAGAGGAAGAAGCACAAGAAACACGGTAAAAAGAAGAAAAAGAAGATTGCTGGTTCAAACTCAGATTCGGAATAATGTTTTTTAAAAACAAGACTATCAACAGAAGTGCAATGACTAAAGGAAACTTAAACTGTGAAATGACAGCAACCTTTACCAAACTGCATGAGTTTTCCTGTGTTTTAGAAATGCTCCCAATCTTTCAGTCGCCAGCCAGGCGCAGCTGTGCTGGGGAAGACATTGTTATTGCCTGCTGCTTAATACATGAGGTACAACTTCTATACAATTCCAGTAAGCAGTGTTAGATGTTCAAAACGATATGAGATGGCAGTCCATCTGAGGTGTAAGATATTGGAGAATGAGAGTTAAACCTTTTAGATCGTCAAAGTAGTCTTTTAAAGCATTAGGAATAGTCTTTATTTGTAAATCAGGACAAGTAAAATCCCAAGTTCATTCTGCAGGTTAATATTATACACCAGCTTTTAACAGTTTGTCCGCTAATGACATTTACAAAATGGGAAATTAATGATGACATTTAAAACGCTGCCTCTGTAGAAATGTTTATTATCTGCCCCGTTACCGTCTTCACGCTTAGGCGAAAGGGAGTGCTCCCGTTGTGGCTGGCTGAGCGGGGTGCCGTTGCCTTGTCTCGTGAATCTCTGCTGGCTTTCACCCGGCAGCGTCTCTCATCCGGGGCGGCCAGAACCACCGTCAGCAGGCTTGTTCCGAGTAAGCAGTTCTGGGCTTCTGAGCATGTGCTTCTGCGTTAAGCGAGAGCGATGACATCTTGCAGTAAAACTGACATTCAAAACCTGAAGACTTTACCTCTAAAATAGCGATAGGTCTCTGCTAGTAGATACACGTGTTTCATTTAGTGTCGTTTTGGTTTAGTTGAACACTTGCAAACGCTGGTAGCTTTCTTTGCGTTACCTTTAGAATTGTTTTGCATGATTTGTACCATTTTTAAATTAACAGAAAGCCGGTAATCATTTGTTGTAACCAGTTCTATGAATTACGTTCCACATGCAGAGTTTCATGTATGTATTTGGTTCTTCTTATAGCTCAGTTCATTGCCGTGTTTCAGTGCACACTTGCTGAAGATATTTAGCACGTAGAAAGCAGGGGTTTGATACCTTCTCAGCTTCATATTGAAGCTGATTTTACTCCAAGCAAGTTCAGTGGCAGACCTGTTGTGTGATGTGTCTTGTTAGATAAAAAAAAAACTACTGCCAGAATCTCATTAAAGATACTGTTTAAACAGTTTGTATTTATATTTTTGTACTTGAGGGCTACAGAATGTTGACCTAAATCATAAAGCTGTTTTACTTTAAATTAGTTGCTACAGAAATTGAAAAAAGCTTTTATAAATTAAACGTGCACGCAAGAAAACACAAGCAACCCTTTGGTTTTTACCTGAACTTCTCCCCGTGTCTTGCGAGCCGCTGCCCGCCGGGACGGGCGGTGCGGGTGATGCCCCCACCGGGGCCAGCCCCCCCTCCCCTTCCTGCCTGCGGGTGTTTCAGGCTGGTCCTGTATCGACAAAGGTTTCACGCCTTTTGAGACCTTGATTATTGGTTTGCCGACCGCAGTGGGGATCTGGGGTGGAAAGCTGATGTACAGATTGAGCTTTTTCAAGTTACCTTCTCGGGGAGGGCGGGAAACGTCCCCCCAAACCACACAAGGGTGTTTGGATCAAGCATTTTATACCGTTGGGCTTGATGTTGCTGATTCTGGACGCGTTTTGCCAGCGGGGTTAAAATAAAGGCAAGGTGGG
>VZRU01022357.1:0-11268 GCA_013398155.1 Pedionomus torquatus | reverse complement strand
TTATAAAAAGTCATAGTTCTAAGCAAGATTTGTCAATGCCCTCATGAAATGCCTTCTGACCACAGACAGCAAAAATGAAAGATGGAAGGAGTCTATATACTAAATTACTCCAGTTAAGTTGCCCCATATTTACACTTCATTGGTATCCTTTTATTTTCTTTTAATAAAGAAAAAAAATATATATTCTTACTCTGTATGCAACAGATTTATATTAGATATAATTTTGCATAAGTTGTACAGGGTTTTGTTGTACAGGGTGTTTTTGAAAGGCAATCACAGAATGCATTTGGATAAATATACAGCAGTCTTAAACCATACAAATGTATTTCTAGCCTGACCAGACTTTTTATTTTTTGTCTAAAACGCATAAAATCATTAATACAGGAAAGATAGTATTCAGTGCAAGTAAAGACATCACATTCTAACTTATTGCTAGTAGACTGCTAGAAAAATTAACCCAACATAAATATATTTTGTAAAATATGCCGGAAGAATCATAATTTAGATAAAAATTTGGAAAACACTAGAAAAAGTGCTGATTTAGTTCCAGTTCAACAAATCTTTTAAATGCATATGTATCTATATACAGAGCTTAAGCTCATCCTAAACTCTTCTTTATTTGAGTAAGACGTAAGCATATGTTCACGTTCTTTGCTAAATCACAGCCTTAATAAAGCTGATTTGTAAAGCCAAAATCTAGGATGATATAAAGTAATTGGCATTATAACTTTAGCTTTCCTCATCAACCTGAGCTTCCAAAGTTCTTCTTTAAAGGTGGATCAGGAAGCTCTAATTTTCTGCTGACATTTGTGACTAAGCTGTAACAGGGTTTAATGCCAACAGCAATATGAATTATAATGACATAAGGACAAAAAAAGTTGACATCTCTAACTGAAGCTTTAAAAAGCTTCATAAATGAAAAATCATGAGATCCTGAGTGACTGGATAGAAATATAATTTCTTCCTGTCAAATCCTCAACATTAGTTGAGAATTTTAAATCAAAGATTCTTTGGAGTAGTTATTTACTGCTACAGTGTTCAAGACAGACAATAACGCCTTGCAGGTTTTTTTGATCCAGCTAAATTTTCAAGTTTTCATACCATATGCTGTATGCTGCTGGAGAATTCCCTTGGAAACTAGTGAAGTAACATTCATTTATCCAGCTAACTATTTAGCTTCTTGTTTATCATAATATCCAGTTAAATTCACATATGTAGAAACTTCAAAGGTAATAATACACATGCATATTTATTTTTCTAAATCTCTTCTTTATGGGTAATTTTTAAGTAAATTTTTTCTGCTGTGACTGTGATTTTACTTCAACACTTTTTTAAGGCCTTTGATTCCATTGTTTAAATTCACCTAACTTCTGCCACTAGGGGATCTGAAAGTGAAGGATACAAAGAAGCAAGAGTCATTATATTCCATTAAACAGGGAAGAATCCAAAATAGACAAAAAAATACATCATAACATTCACAGAGAAAATTTAAGAAAATATTTCTGAAAAAAATTTACTTATTGAAAATCTAAGCCATGATGTGAACAAATTGTTTATTTTGACCTTTTACAGCCTGTTGTATTAGATATCTAAAATTAAAAAGTGAAGTTGTATTAGTTAGCTTGAATATTTCTCATCTGCTCTCTAATTAGATCCTTTTTAAATGGAATTTTATTAAAATTACACGATTCTTCAGATTGCCACTGTGAAGCACTCACTCCTGAAGTCAGTGTTTGCACCAGGAGTATGCTGTATGCGGTTCAGTCCAATCTCTCAAAATCATAAATAATAAGTTAAAACTTGCCTGAGAGTGTCAAGCCCTACTTGTATTTCCATCATAAGGGCTTTCTTCCAGGTCAGATGATATTTATGGGAAAATATGACTCCTGGGTTTCCCTTTATATGAAATGTAGCTAACCCCATATATGTAATGCTTCTGTGAGTCCTAAAATGTATTAGTTCTAGAGTCTGTAACAGTTTTGAGAGAAACAGTTTAACTCTTTGCTGTGTTTCATGGATATTTTTAAAAATTTGTTTTTTTCTTGACTCTATTTGGAGTATATTTTATGTCTAATTTTTTGAAGTCAAAAGGTGTAAGATATACCTCAAAGGAAAACCTGTTGCCAAAAATACTACTATATATTAGTACACTTTAGAGTGTGTGAAGCTTGCTTAGGCTTTAATTGCTGGTGAATTCTTTCCTTGTAAAATAATCATAAAAGACATCTAGATAAGATGGTAATCTTCAATCTTTTAATCCTTAAATAGGATTCTCCACTTCCAATACACTTGTGTCAGAATTTTCAATTTCATCTCATGACCAGCACTGCCAGCTGTCAGAAATAAGTATGTTCAATTTTCGTCTTGCACAGTTTGTCCTTTGCACAAATTTCAAGACACATTATTGGCTCCAACAATAGTTGTGAAGTGATTTTCTTTGTCTACACAATTGAAAATAACAGTTCTATACTTGGTTATTTTTAAGTATTTGACTAAAAGTCCCACTCAGACTGAATTATAGTCCAAGAGTTTGGTATCTGCTTAGATGAAACTCGGCTTCTTTCCTATGCATGAAGAATACTCAGCTTAACTGCTTAGATCTGTACCACTTGTACTAATCCACAATGGGTAGAAAGAGTTTAAAAAGAGCAGAAAGAGTTTTAAAACCACCATAAGTTACTTTAAGTGGTATGGAAAATGAACCATCCACTGACATCAGGAGAAAAGAAAAAAAGGGACTTGTATAGAACAAAGGAATTGGAAAAGAGAAAAGGAAATTAAGACAGTTTGGGCATTCATCACCATGCAGATCATTAAAAAAAGAGAGGACAGTAGCAGTGTAAGCCAGAGCCCCTGACTACAGGAAGCCCAAGGTCTTTGTGCAGCAGACAAGAGAATTACAATAGGGAAAAGAAATTCTTCATGACACAGTTGTGTACTAGCGCAGCTCCTGAACCATCAATAGATGGAGTGAGAGGGTACAACTGAGCATACAGCCAAGGTGGACAACCGATCTAATTGGGAGATGATGACAGGAGCAAAGAGAATGTAGTGAAGATCTGCTGCACAAATACGGAAAAGAGAAGGGGGAGCTTACAGTAAGTACTATAAACAAAAAACTCTCAACAGGGCTTTGTAAAAAACTTCCTCTTCTCTGCCTTTGTCTCTTAGAGCTCTGAAAGGAGAAAAGCAGATAATATACAGCCAATATTTATAAGGCAAACATTACTTGATACTTGAGGGACAATTTCTGATAAATGTAAAGTAAGAAGCAACTTCTTACTTTATACAGAATAAGGAATGAAAGCAACTCTGCATCAGAATCACAGTTTTTAAGTAAATAACTCCTAATTGCTCCCTAAGCCTCTGTGACTTTTGCAGTTGTTTTTCTCCTAAAAGACTAAATCTATCAATATAAACATACCAATATCATGTAATTCATTATATATAAATTTATTGTATACTTTAAAAAAACAGTTATGTCCATCCCTACTTACAAATTTGTTTTAAAAAGACTTAAAATGATAAAGTTTGGACTACATATAGAGCATTTCCTTTATAAATTACTTAGAGCCTTAAAAAAATTAGACTCTTGTAATTATTACAGGATTCTTAACAGACTTTCTAATTACAATAATTTACTTCATCTGATTCTTCTAATTCATCTTATCATAATCTTGTCCCTTAAAATCTGAAGACGTTTTTAAAAGTCAAATATAACAAGCTGCTAGATGACAGTAAACTCCTCTCCTTACAGAAAGATTGGTTTTAACAGTATTCTTTTAATCAATTGTGACTCTAATTTCCACATCTTTTAAATTTTACAGAAAAAGTCCAGATTAGTTAAGAGAATGTAAAATAGTGAGGAAAATCATGAGTAAAGTGAAGAACTGACTGAATTTTTAACCACACAATGACAGAAGCTGGTTTAACAGTCTCCAGAAGGAGAAAGTATTTCTGGGCTTCATTGAAACACGATGTCACACATCTTTCACTTGACATTAAGAACTAGCATGCTTTTGCATGAAAACTATCGTGGCCTTCCCATTCAGTTTTCTTTCAGGAAGTTGAAGTGATTTATAGACAGATCACTCCTTTCATCTCTGATTTATCAACATTTTGCTAATTTACATGAAAACTCCTTAAATAATGAACAATGTATCCGCTATACTGCAAGGGACATGTTGCTATTATACAGCCATGGTGCAGTCTTTCTAATCAGCTTTAACAATAATTTATTTGCAAAGTACAAAACAGGTTGATATCCTCTCCTTTGGCATCCAGAGACCTCCAACATGAGAAAAAGGCATCACAACCACTTTGTAACAACTACTTAAATTCCTTTAAACGTTTTCTTCTACTGGAAAGAAGAGAACATTCAGATACGTAAGCAGTAGATTTTTTATCTGATGATTAATTGCTCCAACTGCATGGAGAGGAACATGTTATAAAAAGTCTGAGCAGTGGAAAGTTGTGCTGAAAGATGCCAAGATTTTTTTATTATTATTTTTTTTTTAGTTTATGTGTTTATTTTTTAAAGATACATATTATACACTCACTGAAGTCAGCGGCAGTCAACTGGAGCAGGCAGGGTAGGTATTCTATATTGCTCCTACACCTGTCTTTATGCAGTTGATCATGATTATTCTAATATTCTAAAGCACATAACTTTTTTAAGACTCTGGTTTACTGAAATCAAGGAAGCCTGAATCATAATAATGTGTTTCAGTGTATGTAGCAATACAAGCCTCTAGATTTCAACATTATTTTATCCCCAATTGATATCTGTTTGTATTTGAAAATGCAAGTAAGCACATGACAAAGAGCCTTATATCGCTCCAAGAACTGACTAAAAGCTTCAATTCATTTTGTTTTTCTTTGGATACTACTATATTTTTAACCTCATTTATGAATTATGTCTTTCCATTCCCTCTGTAGTACATGGGTCAGCTTGAGATGATTGATTCTGCTGTCTCAGAGCTTGCTGAATTCAGTGATCTTACGTGTACTACATTCACCATAATAAAAGAAACTCTTTGGACTGAAATCTAAAGACATACTTCAACTTAATCTCTTCATCAACTTAAAGCTGTGGTACTGACGAGTTTAAGGAAGCTGGTATTCCCTTCTCTATTCTTTTGCACAGCCAAATTAATTCACTCTTAGAATAATTTAATGCTATAATTTTTCACAGATCAAATTAAGAGCTGATATGGGACTGAAGATCAACAAGTCTCAGTTTTCAAATTTTCTAAATTAATGCATTTCAATAGGATTCATCTGTTTTCCTTACAACATGAATTTTGGCCTCACATCTGTGACAAGGAAAACACAGTTCTAAACTTTCTGACAAGCCTGGACCAAGGTGTGAATAATTTTTATGCTAAAATTGGATTTTTAGTGGAAGTCATCAAGAACATTTGCTTTGAGGTTTCTATCAAAAACATGATGCTTTTAGCTGAGTTTCCTCTTACATTTCTGTTTGAATTCTTAGTGTATGCAAACCTTATGCAAACTGCAGCCAGAACAAAGTCAGACCTCCTGCCAACAAAAACTGCTGAGTTTCACACAGCTTTAAATATTTTACAGGGTCTGAAGCTTTGTTTGCTCTCATTTGAAAGAACTGTTAGGATACTGCCCACAGTTTGCCTGACCTCAGCCTGTAATTTGGAAGGTTTACTTTCAGGCATACCTGTAACTTTCCACTTCACACTCGGTCTCAACTATTTAGGAAGAATTGAGTGGACAAAAAAAGGAAGGAGAGTCTCAGTCTATGTCCAAAATGGCATTCCTTGTTTCCAGGTCACTGAGAAGTTAGAAAGAAAGTTCTTGAATTCTTACAATATCCTAAAGGATATACAGAGCTATATATTGGGGGGGGCTGGATACCGACTATGCATGAACTACTGAACATGATGATCATCACTGTAAGAACCAGTCTGTACAGCCTAGGCTAGAAAGATGTATTATCAGAAGTGACTTCGATCAGAAAAATACAGGTAATGTCATGAAGTCTAAATGCGAGCATAACCACTCCTGTTGTGAGCACAATGTATCCATATTTATTTTTCCAACTTTTTAATTTCTATGTAGCGCTAATGAAATAGTGATAAAAGCAATAATTATAACAATAATTATCAATACAATTTTGTAAATCTTAAAGACACTGCATAAAGAACACCTAGACGTTGAAAGAAAGGGTAGCAGTAGTTAAGTGGCAAGGAACTTGTAAGCTGACCAAATTTCCATAGATGAACAGAAGAAAACTGAAGCTACTAATATATTTGCATGCATTTATACATCTTGGTGCTTTAAAAAGGCTAATTTTATATTGATAAAAATCACGGAATCGGCTGCCTGGGAGAAAAATGTGAATGGTAGTAGAAAACATTTAATATGAAATGTCTATGAAAAAGACATTTTCAGATAAATGTGACAGCAGCGAGGATATGTATGCACATCTAGATCTATGTACAAACGTATATACACAAATGGAAAAAGCATGGGACTGTCAGCAAGAAAAATACGCTAAAACCTGGAAACTTTAGAAAACTGGCAAAGAAATCAACAGCTCTAATAAGAAGTGTATAGCCCATAGAGATAAGGAAAAAAAACAAGATTTTCTATATATTAGAAGCAATTAATAGGTTCCTAATATTGGATATAGATCATGGCCACATATATACAGTGGAATGTTAGTAAAAAGCAGTATACAGTCATTAATTTTGGTCTGTATCTGTAGAAGAAAAAACAGATTTTTTATGTATTCCAGGAAGATAATTATACAATTTCCACATGAAAACTAAGTAAGGATATCACATGAATACTGGTGGGGAAAAAAACAAAAGAAAAAAAAACCAAGCAAACATTTTTAAGTCAGAAGGTCAATGTAATTTGCATTTAAAAATTTTAAAGAGCTAGAGACTTCAGAGTTATCTGAACCATTAACTGTTGGAACACTTCAGTTTCCAGAAAGCTGGGAAAAAAGCTAACATTGAACACGTATTTAAAAGTAAGCAGTCCAGATAATTGCATATTTATCGACTTAATTAATTCTAGCGAAGTTAATTCCAACAAAATGAATCACTGATACAGCTTAATTAATACAGAATTTTTAAAAGTTAGTAAAAATATGTCTGATCAAAAGAAACATAATGAAAACAGAGCCTGACAACCCAACTGCCCATTCTTTTGCTGACTTCAAGGTTGGAGTGCTGTCTTTGACACGTATGAGAACAGATTGTGTACTGCACACTGTTCTGGCCAGCACAAAACTAGAAGTGTTGCAAAAGTTAATTTGAACACTGTGATGTTCAACATGAGTAAGATCAATTCTTTCTCTAATGACTGTTTACTGCTATTATCAGTTATCTAGAAGAAAAGGTAAAAGTATACTTGCTAAAGCCTGTAGAAGTCACAGCTTGGAGCACTGGTAAAAACCAATGAAGATTGCTCATTGGTATAGAATGGGGTCACTTAATAAAATGGATATGCTCAAACAGTATGCAATTTAAGACAGCCAGTCATGAAGCTGCATATCAAAATACATTACTACATCGGGTGCTTTGTTATCCTACAACCTATAAATTGAACCATATCGTGAAAATCATCTTTTCCACTGCTGGGCACAGGAAAGCTAATCAGCATGAGTCAAATTCCAGCCACAGCATTGGGTTCCAGTTTTGGTATTATGCCATCTGATAGCTAATAAAAAAGCTGCAAATAGTAACACAGACTTGCGACTCTATTGCAACCTCATAGTAACAGTAATGGTTATGTAAGTAATGGCTGCCTTATCCACAGTATACCCAAAAAGGACAGGAGCAATCTGACCAGGTTCAGAGTCTTTGCAACATCTGAGAGGCAAATAAGTGGGTCATACAATTCCTTGTGCCTGAAAGTTGTTCCTGACATGGGGAAATAGGGAAATCTCTTCATGCTAGGAAAAAGAAAAAAAAGATACCTTATAAGAAGTTATGTAGGATAAGAAGTTTGACTCTAATGAAGTGGCAAATGGAAAGTTTGCAAAAGTAAGAAGATCGTGTTCAAATAGAGGGACAGGAGCAAGGCTTTCTGTGACAGCATTTTTAAAGGATCAGATCAAGAAAAAGATAGGAGATAGTAGGTAATGCAGTGTAGCTGAGGCTTACTCTAAAGGTATTCAACTGAGAATGGTAAGGAAAAGGGATGCTAAATGAGTAGAAGCAGCAAGGAATAGCCTTAATATGTGGGACAAGGAAAAAGAAATATAAATCTCCCAGTTTGCACAAAAATAGAGAAGCTGAAGTGTAGAAGGCTTACAAAGGTGAATCAAAATTGAGACCATATTTCCAGCAAAACTTCAGATGTTTTCAGATACTGAGCGCCTAACATTGGGCAGAGATATAATGCTAACCTAGTATTCAGGTGAAAGGAAGACAAGTTGCTTATGTCCAAGGAAGATGCAACTTGCAAATCTTTAAGCCTTCATACCTGAGATATGAACAAAACTAATCCTGCTATCAAAGAATTTCAGGGAAAAAGACTCTTGTCTGGGAACAGCAGGGCCCTGCATTACCACCCTTGCCACCTTCTCCTGTCTCCCATGCTATGCTTTGTGTTTATGCAGTGCAGTAAAGGGAGGCAGCAAGAGATGTTGCAGTGCAGACACAGTCAAAATCACTGCGTGAAAGGTTTTCAGAATGGGATGGGAGGTAAACTTAGTTGGTCCAGTAGTTCTCTTAGCAAATACCAGGGAAATGTGCATAAAAGGAAAAGGAGCCAGGGGAAGTTTTATCATCTATTTATTATCTGCTATGTATTTACTATCCTTCTTTTTCTTGTCTCATACATCCAAACCATATATTGTTTTTTTCTTCCTTCTTTATAATGCTAGGAGACCCTTGTTTTCCTTACCATTTTGATTTCTATTTCTTCTATTCTCTTCTCTCTCACAATCTTGACTTAAAAACCATTTTCCTAGAAATGCCTTCTGCTCTTTTTGTCTTCCTGATTACTACCCCTCACCTCTTCTGTGCTAATCTGCTATGTTCTTTTTGATTCTAACTGCTTTAAACAATAACCCATTTAGGATAAGAAAATTATCATACTCAGGCTTAAAACAAGCCTGTCAAACGTAGCAATGGAGCTGACTTCTGCTCACAATGTGTCCTGCTAATCAGCATGCTCAGAATCGAAATTTGCTATGAATAAAACAAAACAAAAAAAAAACTTATTATGTTCTAACAAACACTAAATATTAAAAAATAAAAATACTCACATTTGCCATATGTATAACTACCAATATACAAATATTTATTCAGTAAGGTGGCTGCTCACCATTCAAATTATTATATCTATGTATTTCTCACTAGAACTGTAAAAAAAGTATTTTTTGATTAAACAAGAAAGATTAGATTAGATTAGATTTTAAAAAGCAGATTAGTTATCTTTAGTAAAGTAAAGGTTATACATTTCAACTACCATAAAGAATTGCAAAACTTCAGTATGTGTAGGGTTAAAGGGTGGAAATGTGCTGTAACTTGCAGTGGAAATTTCCACTGCGTGCTTTATTGGCAGAAGAATGAGCCATAGCCATGGCAAGGGGGGTGTGCGTGTGTGGTCTCTTCATAAACACACTGGAATGCTGTGTCACATTATTTTTCCTGCCAGCCTTCTGACCAGTTTTTTGGTTTTGATCTTCCTGAGTTTTCTGGGCTCACAATGCACACAGATTCACTAAATCTTGTGGAACATTTGCATAAGAACAAACTGCAGGCTAATATTTTAGCCGGCTCTACTGTTTCCTCATACTGACAGATTGTAGTTTCTGTAATATTCTCCAGTCTTTGTTTCCCACTCAGTCACCCTTATTATTCCATATAACTGTTTGCCCTTTATTAAAAAGTTCTGTACAGCCAACACTAAATTACAGACATAGGAAAAACTGTATGGCTTTGGGGATGAGGACTGTCCTTCTGTCTGTAAAACTGCAGTTGCTATGCTTCCAAGCTGGCAACTGATTACAGTATACAAGAAGAAAGTTATGAATATTTGTGGAAAAGTGACCTAGGAGGTAACTACCCAAAAGGCTGAGTACTGGAATATAAGATATCCAATTTATTTGTCAATGATGTGGAAAAGGTCTCACATACTGGAGGACCAATATGGGCCACGCTGTCGTTCACAATACTCAAGAGTAAAGCTGGCTGCAAAGGACCTGCAAAAATAGATGATGCAGCTACAAAACAACAACCACAAGACAGGAAAAAGTTAACAGAGGGGAAAAATGTCTCTACGTATATGTAAAAATACAGGCTTAATTGAGCTTTTGGCACTCAGGGAATAAAATCTTCGTCAATGTATATAGCTTTCTGAAAGCATTAACTCAGAGGGAATCAGAACATTCCACAACACCCTGAATTATTAGGAAAGAAATAAAGCAAGCATGGATGGCTATGCTTTTTTATAAATTCATTTTATGAGTTACTGAATCCTGCATATTGCTTACAGTTCTCTCACTGCTAAAGAGAATATGCTGGAAACAGAAAAGAAGAATGGTGGGAGGTAAGGTTTCCACATGAAGAGACCCTAAGCAGACTGGGAATTTTCATCTTAAAAAAGAATATCTCAGAAATGACACAAAATTGGGATTTGAATGAAAGTAAATAAAAAATACATACAAAGTATTTATCTCAATTTAAACACTAGAGGGCACCAAGGAAATGACCGATGAGCAGATTTTATAAACTCAAATTAAAGCCTTTTTCAGCCTAGCAGAGTTCACTGAGGTATTTCTTGCCCTAAAGTGCGGTGGTAATCAATATTTTAAGGGATTCAAAAGAAAAATAACAAAATGCAGTGAATACAATGAGCAGTCATGAAGTTTTGCAGCTTTTGACTCAAGAAATACTTAGATGGATCATGCTCAAGCAGAAAGTGTGACTGCCCTCCGAGCAGCTGCTGTGGAGCCACTGTAGGAGGCAGACCCTGAGAGAAGGCAAAACTTGGATTGTTCTAGCATGACATTCCTAAGCATATAATACTAATTTTAACAATAACTTGATACCAACACCTAAAAACTGTAGGGATTTATACAGATTGTATGCATTACAGGGATTTATACAGATCATAGGGATTGCAGAGTGATTTATGTAGATTGGAAACACTGGGAAATCATTAATGGCATGAAACTGGTCATGAACAAGTGTCAGATTTTGCACCTGGGATGGAATAATGCCAGACATAAGTACAGATTGGGAGAGCAGCCCTGCAGGAAGGGATCTGGGG
>VZRU01022277.1:0-37393 GCA_013398155.1 Pedionomus torquatus | reverse complement strand
AATGTTGAATTCTATCATTTCGTGGTCACTAGTCAAGTGTCTACCCTAAAAGTTATAATGATCTTATCTTTGAATCAGCTAGCTACAATCTGCATCCAGTAAATTCAGCAGAGAAAGCCAAAATATCTAAAGGAAGAGGAAATCAGCAGCAAAGAAAAACAACAACATTCTTAAAGGTACGATGGATGAAAGATTATTACTTTTCTGTTCAATAGGCTGTTATTTAGACACAGAAATAAGCACCAGTTAGCTTAAATCTCATATTTGCTTCTTTGTGAATTTCAAGAAGGAAGCCATTGGAGCTGTCCAAAGGTTGTTTGAACCCAAGTTGAGGTGATTCAAGTTGTTTGAACTCTGGCTTAAGTATCACTATAAAATGGATGAGATTTTAAAAAGGTGTCCAGACTTGTAAAGGTACTAAAACTGTGGATGTAAGTCCTCAAAAGAGCTTGTAAGACTGTGAGAAGCCTGCACTTTCAAATGTGTGTGCAAACCTTCACTTTTATTTTTCTGTTAAAGCTAATTGGTTCTACAGCCAAACATTACTGATCAGCCTCAGGAAAGGCAATAGGAAAGATCTCAAATAGAGGAATGTCTTCAAGGGTTGCATTCAAATGTCCAAAATTCAGGCTTCTGCCCATATTCCATCAAGTCACCTTTGAAGAAAAGCTCAAATGCCTAAGAAGTATGCAAGACTGGGAATTGCCTAGAGCCAGATTCTGCATACAAGTTTGCATATTTATAAGGAATTTTGTTGGAATTTAGATTTTAGTATAAATTCTTAAACTACAGCAAAAGAACATTGCTTTTGTCTAATAAGCCGGTTGTGTTCACAGAGGCCATCTGGTGCAATTTCGGGTTTGGTTTCCTCAATTTCTCTTTACATATAGAGCTTTAATGATCATTGGATTTCACTCCATGACTTTTTAACTTCTCTAGCAAAAGAACAGAAGACTTCTCAATTCACTAGTGGGAAATAAAGAACTGGAATTTTAGATGTAATAATATAATCGGTATGTAAGATTGGGAGAAAAGCCAGGTTTTTGAAATTTCACATAGTATTATTTTGCAGTTTTGAAACATAACAATCAACCATTTTAGACAGCAGCTTGAATTTTTTTCCTTAAAAAAATAATTTCAGTTAGTTCAAGAATTTATTACTTGTCTATTGAAGAAAGGTGGTGTTTTGTAATGGTTGGTTTAATGTTAACTGGATAACCTGTGGAGGGTATGTTTACACAGGTTTTTGGAAGAAAAGTAAAGGTACAATGAAGGAAGCTGATTCATAGGTAAAAAAATGTCAAGCCTTCTCATGGAAGGCAAAGCTGGAATCAATTCATAGTGAAGAGAATTTAGCAGTGGGGGAAACTAGAAAACAAGGCAGCTGCAAAGGAAGACATTATTCTCTCCAGGATCTGCGTCAAACTTAGCCGACTCAGTATTTTTAGGGACGGAAGTCATTATAGTATGTTAATTCCAAGGTATAGGAACTTTCAATGAGATATGACAGTGTAAAAGGATGAAAATGTGAAGACAAGGTGACCCAGAAAGGGCAGGTCCCAGTAGTAAATGAATTATGCAAAGATTCATACAAAACTCTGATCAACAGCAAGCCAACTGGAATTTTCTCCGTTTGAGAGGAGGATGAGCCATTTTGATAGTATTGTTCCCAAAGAGATGTGTCTCACATTTGTACCTGGAAGGTAATACCTTAAGCCTTATATCTGCAAATTATGATAAAAATCACATACAAAGCTAGAATACTTTGGTCCTGTTCTTGCTCCTTGGTGACTTCAGACTGAGCCAACTAGAAAACTGATGCAAGAAAGAAGTACATACCTTACATGAGCTTCTCATCAAATTTATCTCCAGAGAAAGACTGTCTTGACTAGTTGGAACTGTGCCACCTGTAAAGGTAAAAATACAGAGGAATAAATCTATGAAGCACAGAGAAAATATGAAATAATGATAAATATACAATGTAGATGGTTCTGTGCCTTGTACAGAGGCAGGAAAAAGTTCATGAAGTGGAATGGGGCATCTACCCCCTATGTGTGGATGACAGTCTAAAAAGGGAGAATACTTATCAGCTGGTCTATTGCCGGGAGACTTCACTTACCATTACTCCTTTTACTATAGGGAAAGATTCTTTTTGGACTTGAAATTTTTCACCATTGGTGTTTCCTCTTTCTATAGAAGTACTGCCAGTAGTATGCTAATGATTAAGCCTTGGCAGACTACAGAGTTTACTTGGAGTTATGACTTGGAAAGAAGGTGAAAACACTTCAACCTGGAAGCTGTTAGATCTTAGCTACAGATGAAACAGATGCTGTGGGAGATGAAAAGAGCCTACATCCTGCAAACTGCTCTGTGGTCTGTTGCTAAGGCAGTGCACTGGGAGATTAACCTTGTGCCCACATAGTAGGAAGAGGAGGAACATATCCTTCCATGCACATTCAATAGATATGGAAAGCCTCAAAATAACCAGTCAGCCTTCTCACCCTGACCCCTAAGAATCCCCAGAGATAATATTTCTTCTTCTAGTCTTGCCTGGGATGGGTATGCGTGTGTATTCATTTTCAATAATTCATTCTCCAGAGGTGAGATGTTTGCACAGGTCCAGTTCAAATATAGTTCATTGGGATCAGAAACTCATCAGACAGATATATAAATATTGACCTCAAATAAGAGTACTGAAGTGTTGTGGAAATATGCATGTGTAGCAAAAATGTATGTCTACCCTCTTTGCAGAAGTTGTGTCTCTTGCTAGCTTTAATCATCCTTTCTCTAAAAAGCAGGTTCCTAGTGGACTTATTGATAGTGAATCAGCCTTCCTACAAATATATCTTTTTCTGCAAACTGTATCAGAGTCTTTATATTGGTTCCTTATTGCAAGTTCTACTAATACCATACTAGTTTGCTGATTTCTTTCTTACTTTTTGTCCCATGGGCTTTTGGAGAAGAGAAAGTGAGAATGAATGCAATAGGACCAACTTGAACTCTGCCTATAAATAAAAGATTACAGATCAAGCTTGACTTATTCAAGGGATTATTCAAGGGATGAAATTATTCATCCCTTGAATAATTTCGGAGGAGTTACCGCAGGTCAAACTAGTGGCATGCTCTACCTTATCTTCTTAGGGATTACTATGCTTTCAGAGAAAGGTTCACAAAATCCTCCTTTCATCCTGAGATTTGCTTTCTAACCACCTTTAATGAGATGAACTTTCATAATGAGTGCCTTGAGTAGTTATATCTTTTCCCAAACAATGTTGAGTCATTTGGCCTAGTGCATTGTTTCCCTTGGCACATGAAAAAAGAAAGCTTACCACAGCAAAAACAGAATTTTACTTACGAACTCAAAGAGTAGTCTTGTCCTGTGGAAGTACAAAGAGGATTGAGGTAGCACCAGAAAAAAACATCCCTCGTTTAAGACAAAAAGCACCTACTCAAGACTTTTGGCATTGAGTAGATTTTGAAAATTATTTGAGGCCTAGATAGGGTGGTTAGTGCTAGGTCTCAAGAAAAGAGCTGTAATTGTGTATGTGAACCAATAGGATATAAAAAAAACACCAACAGAAAATTTTTCTACAGCATTTAGCTCAGAATATTAGGGAACCACAAATGGAGATGATTAAAAGAGACAAACACGGGTTCAGTATAACCCATTAATGCTGCTTTCAGCAGACTTGTGTGTATGCCTGAGAAGAATTTTGGACCAGCAGAGTCAGGGTCTCTTCATCCTACAAGATACAGCTACAAGGATATTGTTCTGGAAATGCTGGCTGTTAGTGGGAATGGGTTTGGAAGGGGAATAGGAGAGACAACAGATACTGTCTTTGTGTGAATCCACTAAGGCAATACTTAGTAAATGCAATTTAAATAACTAAGATGGCTCTTCCTGGTGATGAAGGGACTGTTGGCTGTAGAAAATGTGTTGTATCCAGAGAAATAACTCTGTATCAAGAGATGCATTAGCATCACTGCTGGGTTAAACTCCTTTTATCTGCTGTCTACCAGACATGGCACTAAGGAAAGAAAAAGGCACTTCAACTCCCAGGGAGAGTAATTTTATTTCTTTCTCCCTGATACGCTCCTCAGTGTTGCTCACATCTAATTTCACAGGAATTAGTTCAAGAAAAGATGTGTCATTCCACTTGTATCTGCACATGTCCTGGCCTAAGTAAATCTTGTGACCTTGACTGGCATTTGTTGAAGTATTCATAATTCTATATGTTCTACAAGAGTGCAGTTTTAATATCTAAGCAAATATTTTTTTGGAGAAGCACAGGTCTTTTGGCATCAACTCATTTTTATTATCAACTGTACAGTCTACTATATAAGCAGCAGACAGAGAACGGAAAAGTTCACTTCCTTCTCACCAAAGAGTAAAACAACTTCCCCATGTTATGAAGTCTTTTGTAAACTGTTATCAGCTGAAGGCAAATCACAGCAACCGTATCATCTGACCACCTCAGCTCTTTCCAGTGTGCACCTTGTCGCTTTCCTCTTAATTCCTCTGAATTCGTTGCAGTTTAGATTCTGTAACACAAACAAAAGCACTGACAGTGAGTCAGTCTGCCCAAACACAACAGTTTCCTCAGTGCTACTTCCAACGAGTTGGAATCCTTCTAGTGGGAGGTTTTGTTTCTGGAACAGCCTGATTCTAGTATCCAGGAACAAAGTGATCTTCATACTCATCATGAGCATGCCTTAAAAAAAAATCATTGTTTTAAGCATATGTGTGTACACAGCACACATCAGCATCCACAAATATACTCACAGATCACAAATAAACCTGACATTAAAGCTAGAAGTAGTAGTTGCAAAGGAAGAGTAAGAATATATATGTTACAAGGATGGGATCAACCTAAATGCAATAATCAGGAGAATGAAGTTACGCTGTTTGCCTTCAACTTGAATGACAGGATCCCTCACCCTGAATTCACATAGTGTTAGAAGAAAGTTAATTAGACTTCTGTTGGGAGGAGGAGAAATTTATCGCAATCCACAACAAATTCAGTCTGCAGTACATCAATTGAGTCTTATCTTCTCTGGGAAGAATGTACTGAATGTACTCAACACTGAATCGATCCACAGCTTCTTTTGGAAGCTTTTCCCAGACCACATCTATACAGATGCCTTATATATGAACATAATTATGCCTCTGGAGGATTTCAGATAGTTGCATTTGTCATCCATTGGTCCCAGTGGGCAGTATCATAAAACTCTGTGATGTTGCAAGTAACCATGGACACCTGTCATCTCTCACCCTTCCAGTCTTCCTTCCTTCCTGCCTGCCTATCTTTCTTCCCAGAAATATTTAAGCCTCAACAGAAATAGGTCTAATGCTGATGAAGGCTAATAGACTGGGAAGTCTGCTCTTACATCTGTTTATGCTATGCTACGTAGTTCACAGTATGTGAATTTGCATGGTGAAAAGCTCTCTATTTTTGTTATTCTGGTACAGCACTCTGGGTCAATAATAAGATTTTAAAAGTTCTCAAACATGTATTTTAGAGATTGCTGTAATGATCCAAGTTTTTAAATAGGCCCCAAATGCCAATAGAAATGTCATTCATTTACAACTTCTTCCAAAAATGTATAATGAGAGTGTATTTGATAGATGAAAACTCCCTCCTAAGCATTTAAATAGAAATAAGAACTCTTTGTATTTCCTTGTAGGACTAAAAGAAAAAGGACCACCAACATTTTTTGCCTTCTGGTCATCTGGAAATAGTGCAAGCCTTTTTCTTTTTCTTTAGTTTTGGGTGCTGTTTTGTTAAAAAACTATGGAATTTCAGCATAAGGTTTCAAAGATTAACATAACAATATTATAAAGGAAAGATAAAAAAATCCAACAGATTTAAAGTAATTTTAAGAAAATAACCCCACAAATTCCAGGAAATTCACAGTGCGGGAGAACCCTCACAGTTGTGTTTCCTGTGTTTGGAAAAAATATGTCATGAGTTTGGCAGCATGGTGACTTTCAGAGTTTGAATGCAATCACAAAAATTAAGAAAAACAGAGAACAACAATCTAATGGCTTTTTAAATTTCTAATAGTTTAATATCCTTGGCATTTCTAATTGACAGGTTTTATTCTGAAATTTATTTTGAAAACCAGCTCAAAAATTGTATTATGTCTTGTATTGTCTTGTTTTGTGTTGTCTTGCCTTGTTTTTCATCTTGTCTTATGCTCTCTTCTGTTTTCCACAAAATCAGGAGGAACTGTGTTTTAAAACACTGGAAAACACAAGTCTTCTGTACTGCTTTGCAGTGTAACTATCTGGAAAATAGAGGGAAGTTATGTTTCCCTGTTTGCTATTGCCTATCCAAAGGCATGCATTGTATGATAAACCGTAAATCTTTTCTCCACTCTGTCCTACATTGGAAATGATTACAAAGCACTCTGCTTCTGACGAGCATGATAAAAGTGAATTGACAGACAGTACAGGTTGGTTTCATCGCTCTGATGAAACTTGTTGCATAACATGAACAATTACATGCAGACTTTACAACTGGATGTCATGAGCAAACCTACTGCTAACAGGCTCTTATTTCCCTTGACAAGCCAACACTGCTGACTTGAACCTGTTGCTCGGTCTGATTAGACATGTGCTGAGCATGTGGTTATTCATGCACCTGTTTGCTGTGTTAATCATGCAGTGAAATCAGTGTCATCCCAGTGTCATCACCTGCTGAGGAAGTGGTGTTCTGGCCTTGCTGGTATGTGGAAATGTGGATGTGAAGATTGAAAAGCTCCCTTGACTTCTCTAAGGGAGCATCTCGCCAGGTTTTCTCGTGATACTAGACAGAAGATCATGAGGGCATTTGAACTTGAGGGGTACATTTTCACAGGAAAACCTGATGCTCTGGAAAGACTTTCTGGCAAATGCCTTTTTCCATTGGAAAAAAAAAAAAAAGTTTTGTATTTTTTCCCCAATGAGGACATATGATGTCTTTTTCTGACACCTAGTGTCTAAACACCTGGTGTTTAAAAGGGTAGAATGGAAAGGGAATTATATCTAATTTTGATCCTAAGCATCCATTCTTGTTTATATTGTAGAAAAGAATTGTCAGTTTGGCATCTGCAAACCATTGTCACAGAAATCCACAAAAGAGACTTTGATTTCTAAGGCCTTATTCCCTTTGAAGTGCACTGGTATAAATCTGGAATAAGCTTATTTAGAGCATCGTTGAGAAAAGAGCACTGGCATCTCAGCAAAAGTTTACTTCAGGTTACAATCTAAAATACAGCCATGAAACTGTTCTCACTGCCTCTTGATCTCACTTTTTCAAGTAATCCAAAGAATTCAGAGGTAGAAGTACTATTCAATCTCATTTCCATATAGGCTGAGAAACCACGAGAAGACCCAGTGTGTTTCTAAGGTTGGATTTTTTTCTTTTTTCCATTTAGAAACAGGTTAATCTATACAATCCATTTTGAGACACTTTTCTGCTGAAAAATTTCCCTTTCTACCAAGCTTTTGGGTTTGTATTCTCATTTTTAAAGAAGAGTAACTGGATCAAAAGTTTTATACAATCAAACCCAAAACGAATTGTTTCGTTTTAGGTCAAGCAAATTATCTGGGTTGATCTGGAGTGTTTTCCTCCTTTCTTAATTGAGAAAAACAAAAACATTTCATGCTATCCTGTTGCCATGGTTATTTCTAATTCAATCAGAAGGAGAATGCTGTACTCATTAACTTGCCAGACTGATTCATAGAATTCAGAAAGGCATCCAGACTTTGCTGATTCTTTCTCCCAGACATATTCAAGGCTCATCTAGATTGGGAAGAATTGCACAAAGAAGAGAGAGGTGGTGACAGCATCTTCAGAGGGAAAGCATAACCTGCATCTTGATAGATTTGTGATTGTTAGATGCTGTTGAAAGGGGTCACTTTGAAATAAGGCAGATGAGTTACACAGACCTCCATGATGGACACCACCATGGAATTTGCTTTCAGTGCTTGTTGCAATATTGTTTGTTCACTTTGGTAGGAATTTGCTTGCAGGCTAGGACAGGATGGCTTTCAGCATCAGATCTGTCTTTAAAACTGAGAGCAGAGCAAAACCCAAGGTTTGTAAGTAAGCTGTCTCTTTATCTGGGGCTATTTGCAACATACATGTAAATGGCAGCATTTCAAGAGAATGTAATTTTGAGAGACCTGTTGCCTGTGACGTTTCTGAGTAAAGTGGGATGCAATGGTTTTCTCAGAAGTACTGGCAGGAGATACAATGAAAGAATTACTTGTGCAGAAAGATTTCCACTCTGTAGAGGAACAGTGCTGCTATTTTCCTTCTGGCAGAGGGTGCATGCTGAAATGACAGCAGAGTGTAGCATAATCCAATTGAACAGAAATGTCACTGTTAAAGGTGTATTTGGGAACTGACAACGTAGGATGCTGCTGATGTAGCCAAATGCACACCTTTGCTCATTCAGCCTTCTTCTCACTCAGGGAAGGAGGTAGGAAGAAAAAAAGCTTGCATGGAAACCAGAGAGGAGCAGCCAGATGCTGGCAGTATCCCTGAGGAGGGCTTTCCTCACTTGCCTGTCAGGCATCGTAGCAACTGCCAGCCACAACCTGCAAAGAGCCACCCAAAACACTCCTGGCTGGGCTCTCCTGAAGAAGCAATGTTTGTGCCCTATTGCCATGGGACCTCTATCCTGCATGATCAGAGGAGAGTGTGCAACTGCTTATATCCCCACAAGCATGCAAGTGCTCGTGACCTCCACATCAGTGAAAACCCACCGGTGGCACATGCAGCCAGGAGCTCTCTATGCCCCAGTATGGGGTCTGTGCTGGAAAACTCTCCCTCCCAAGTTAACCAACCAAGTTAGGTTAACTGGATCATGTCAATTTACTTATTGCGAAATCTGGGGGTAAGAGGAGCATATTTATGACTGGTCTTAACCCTCAGTAGCTGGTGGCTCGGAGGAGACCAGCAGGTGGGTTTGGCTATGAGATGCTGGTGCAGGAGCACTGGCATGTCCAGGTTCCCACTCTCTTCTCCACATGTGTAAAGCCTGTGAGTCACCACTGACTTTGTGTCTCATGAGGTTACTCACCTGCAGGCAAAACCTGAGTACACTGCTGCCTTTCTTAAACACAAGAGTTTCTCATTCTTTTTCTTAATGTATGTAACACCCAGGGAGGTGTTACCAGCAGTCACGTCAAGGATATTTGCTTAGTCAGACTGAAGAAAAGTAAAAATGTTTTTTAAAAAAAACCTCCATAAAAACACCAGCTAAGTATTTTTAAACCAATTAAATGAGGACCTGCTAACACTTCTGAGTTCATTGTGGCTGGTATACCTATAGCATCTATCAGTCACAATTTATTTTGTGACCACTGAAAAAACAGGTTTCATTTGTAGTTTTTACCCTAAACCTGTGATTTTTCAGTGACTGAGAGAAGAAATAGTACTTTTTGGCCATTCTCCTTCTATATTGTTAGAACTATGGAAACCTCTTTAATTGTAACTGCTGCGTAACATGTTTTCATGTTTTGGAGTACATATTGATTACAAGCTTGAGTTAGACATTTTCTTGTTTTTTTCGTGTTATGGAATCAGTAACAGAAAAATCAAAACAAAGGGGGGAAAAAACATATCCTATACATACACTGATATATGGACACTGATTTGTACTCTGTGTCTGCTAAGGTATACATAGAAGAGTATGTTTAAGTAACATTCAGTACAAAGCTTTGAACATTAGCATCAATTTATCAAAGTAGCAAGGCAGGCAGGACTGCAATCAATTTTAACTGGCATATGTAACTTGACCTTATGTATTTTGGTCTGTAATATAACAGTATTGTTGACTCAGAAAAATGGATATTTCACTGATGATGTTTTTTTCTTCAAATTGAATTTAAAACATCAAGTAATGGGCTAATAATCTAATTTATCAAAATCTGCTGTATTTTTTATGCATAGGATTTTGTGTGGCATTTTTCACTGAATTATCCCAGCACATAAGTGGAGTTGTCATCAAAGCACTGAGTCTGGACTTGGAAACTAAACTGCCAATCATCTCTCTTTCCTTGAGACAAGGTATGTGGGTTTGTGCTTCTGATTTCTCTGTGGGGTACTCAGATGAGTGCTAACTGGTAAAAATGCAAAAGAAAATGTTTTATGAGTTTAGGAATGGTCCCTGGGGGTGAGTGTTATTGAAAGGTGTTAATGCCCTACAGACTTCATAAGAAGACCCTGCCCTGTGTCTGTCTGCTTTGAGACTTCTGCAGCCACCAGCAATTACATCCTCGGTGATAAGAACTGTTTGTTAACTTAGAATTAAATCCAGTGCATTTCCCTGTCCGTTTTGGCATTTTGGATGACTATCAACTTGGAAGAAGGGACACTGTTGATTGAATTGTGGTGGGTAAAAGTAACCTGTTTTTTTAAAAGAAACCTGTGGTAAATGGACAATGCTTTCCCTCAGGGAAATAGTCTCATCGGCTTGATTCATGGGAAGTTACTCATCTCCCTACCTCAAGGAAAAAGTGTGTACCTAATTCCTGTGCGTAGACTATTACATTCCATTTAAAGAGATGGTTCAATGTGCAGCAAAATTGTGAGAACTTTCAAAGGTAGCAAAGTTTGCCATGCGATCAGATGCTGTTCAGATGAATTTGTGTTGCATCTGTAGGAAACACTTCACAATTAGCATATTACAAGCATTCCTATCCTGTGAGATACCTAATACTGCTGGCCTTTTCCACCTCTGATTTTGCTTGAGATGCAAGTTAGAGCAGATATTCTTGCATTATTTAGCTAATTGTCATCACTTGCTTCATTCATTCCATGATATAATATGTGGTATCCCGTTAAAGGCTTGTAAAAGTGTGTTTGCACATCATTATTATGGGGTACTGAAGTCAAACTGGAAAAATGCCATGAAGTAAACGCTTAATAAATCATTGACCTCTGAAAAATTCATGATACAAATAGATTATGTGTACTTGGAAATATAATACAGATGGAAAAGTGCTTACATGGGTTTATTTGGCCTTAACATTGTTAAAGACAGAGCAAATGGCCATGGCCATAGCTTTCTGAGGTACAAGGTACAAACTGGTGATTTTTGTGGACAAAATTTGTTGTGACTGGAGCCTTTTGACATGGCTGATTATTGTTCTCACCTGACATGGCCGCTCTTGTCTGATCTTAAGCGTAGATCAGAGAATCTTACTGAAGAGCTGGCTGGAGTACCAAGATCATTTCAACGTTGTATCATTTTTAATATAAAGTGTGGTTTTGTTGGCTTCTAAGCATCTGATTATCTTCTGAAGAAGAAATAAGGGTTAAACTGAAATTTGCAGACACTGTTTTTTCCTCTGCCTCCTTATAACATACACAGTTAGAGAAACCTAACTTAGGAGAGTAAAGAGGGAAAGAGTTGTTGTGTGACTAAGGTATTGCATTAAGACTTAGAAGTTGTTTTTAGAACTCCCTTCCATTTTGCCTAATGCAGAACTCTTTTTTAGTCAGAAAAATGAGAATAAATCCCTGCTCTGCCAACAAGTGCTGTGTGGTTTCTGGGAAATCGTGTAGACATGTGTCCATGGAGGTGAACAAGCAGGTCCAGGTTAACTCAGTTTATGCTTTGAGGAGGCTTGATGTTACCTGGAAGTACGAGAGCTAACAGTGTGCTGTGCTTGACCTAAGACACTTCGTACTTACAAGCCCAGTTTATTAGCTTGAAAATAAAATCAATATGGCATCTGTCCAATATGGCTCAGAGGAGCTTGAGTAGGTACACACACATCCATATTAGCAAGACACTTATTTTAGATTTATAATTGACCCATTTAGTGCCACAAACCCAAACCTGTGTTTCTTAAAGCCCTTGTTCAGCTGTGGTCTCATGCTGGAGTTGGTTAATATCCACAAATGTTCTTCTAGCTCCCAAAGGTCTGTTTTGTGTTCCCAGGACTGCCCCAGATTTGAAAACACTGAGTTAGGAATTTCACTTTCCATCTAACCTGTAAAGCTGGACCAATGAGTGTATTAGGCAAATTCCTACCCAAAACAAACTCTGCTCAAGGCATTGTCTGGAGCAAAGGAAGATGATCCTTTTCATCCAAAACCTCACCAGTTCATATATTAGATAGATACACAGACTCTGTCCATATGCCAGTCTATATTCATGATTAGAGACACAGTATTGATTAGAAAATCAGACTTACCATCCCTCTTTTATCTCATGGCTTGATTTTTTCAGCATTTCTTGCAATAAGGATGGATATGAAAAGTGGAAGGAACTAGAGCATCCCATAGCTGCAGTGGTGGTGGCTGGGCAATCAATTGGGAGGTAGAAGCATTGGGATCCAGTACCAGCAGAAACAGGATGGCATGGAACTCAAGTATTTCTTATCATAATTTAAAGTCATAGTGTGGTTAAAAAAAAAAAAAAAAAAAAAGAAAAATTAGCTTGAGCACTTGAACTGAAGGGAAAACAAAACATGTTTCTACCTCAAAGGGTCTCTAGATTCTCCACAGAAGGGAAAAGCTTTCTCTGTAAAGCCAGAATAGGGGCCCAAGGGTGGCTGATAAGGAATTCAGGAAGCATCCTTGTCTTCACTGTTTCTTATCAGCCAATTTAAGAAATTTCCAATGCAGATGATCACATTCTAAGGATCCAGGCCTCTATCTTGGAAGTTAAGTTACTAATGGAGAAGTACATTTCCACTAATATGTCAAAAATCCCCTCTAGGGCTTTTGCTACCCTGTCAAGTGGTAATGATAGTATTGCCTTATCACATAAGGTAAAAAAAGATGCTTGTTCTATTATCTCCACTACATCTTCTGAAAGTAAAAAAGGAAAATAAATACATGCTACAGGAAAGTCCATGCTTGTTGCAGACTTCTGAAAGTTGGAGTTTTCCTTAAGAAGAATGGATCAGGTAAGGAACAGCTTATGGGGCTTTCTTCTTTCCTTCCACTAGCAACTTAAACATTTGATAATTTAATATGGTAATAGAAGATGGAAAATACATGGAAGCTTTTCAAAGAATATATGCCTGTTATGTCCCTTGTATTATTATTCTGTACATCATTATGGCAATTGCAATAGACAGGTAGATTTTTTTTTTCTTTTGTAACTTAGTAGAATAGTAGATAAATATATACTACATAAAGCTAAATCTCTGAAGTTCTTTAAAACAAACCTCTAATTATGAAGTATATTCTGCTCTACTAATTTACATGTCCAAACATTCATTGCATGGATTTCAGCCATTTCTATGTTAATTTTGTGCTAGTACTAGATGGAAAAATTGTGTTAAGCAGAGCTTGAGATTTATTGCTCTTCTTTCCCTTTGATCACATCTAGGGTCTTTCTGCATACTATGCTGTAAATCTAAGCACAAACACTCCTGGCATAGCCAGATGCATGCAATTTTATTCAATTTTTGATGAAACAAAGAGAAAACCCAAGCTGAAATGTATTCAGCAGTCTGAAATTAAACAAATAATACCTTGAGATGGCAAAACTGAAATTCTTTCTGTGCCTTTCTTGCCAAGATTTCCTTTGTCTCCTGTTCTCCATCTAATATTAATGTTTTTCAATGACAGTGGCTAAGTCAAAATCTCAAATAGACAACTGCATTAGTTCCACATATGTATTTGTTACTTTTGAAAATTATTTAGAATAATTCATGTGGGCAAAGCTTAGAGCATTTTATGTCCATGTGGTTCTTTAGCAAGCTTAGGTATGACTTAAGCTTCTAGAAAGGGGCACTGGTTTTTCACTTTTCTTTTTCTGCCCTGGCCAGATTTCTGAAACAGTTTAGCCTCTAAGCACTGTTGAAAGTCTGACCACGAAGCTCTGGGATCCAAATGGGAGCACAACCCGCTGCCCAATCCAGTCTGAAAAATTCTGGTAGTATAGACAGAATCGTGCAATAAGAAACAGCTGATAATATATTAGGAAGTTGCTCCTTTGGAAATTACTGCAGTGCACTGCTTCTGATAGTGGTACCATTAAGATCAGTACCCTACTGTATATTCTTATCTAACTAAAAGGTTGGCATTTAGTTCTGTTAGCAGACAGAAAGACCAAGTATCACTGATCATTGAAAGATGCTTTTTAGTCTGTGAATGCTTTCTCATGATAAGACAGTAGCAAACTAAACATCACTTGTGGCAAACCTCCTCTCTTTCACTCTCTTTCCTTAGATTCACACTTGTTCTGCACCTATGGGTGACTTTAGCAGGATCTCTTTCCAAATAATCTTCTAAACAAAACCAGGCTTGGCTTTGGTAGGTGCATTCCCTGAAGCACTTGCTTGGTTGCAAAGATTTCTGAAAGAAGCTACAAGAATGAAACAAAATCTACTACAAGGGAGAAGTACATAAAATTTGTGGAAATCTTCATGTTTTCATTTAGCATTGTCATAGCTATTACAGAACACTGTAGTTTTCCACCTCATTCCTAAATCTACTAATAAATCATTTGAAGTGTATAAACTCATCAGTAAACTGTACTCAACAATACTGTAAGAAAGGATTTGTGACTCTACTGACACCAAAACTACAAGCAGATAGCTTGTAAAACAATTCACTCACTGAAGATGGGGGAAGCCGCACCTGAAAAAAACAATATAATTACACGTTTTTTATTACACTGTGCTTGCGTAATTCCTCTCCTTGAGCAATGTTTTGAACAGGAAGAAAGATGGCCTTTGGCTGGCAAAGTGCAGGTAGTAATATTGAAAGCCTCTAGATTTGAATATTTTATGTTTGCTCACAAAAAAAACATAGTAATGACTAAGATTCAACAAATGAGAACAGCTGGACAACACCCCACATGCAGTTCTCTCCATTTGCGGAATGTTACTGAATTCAGTTCCTTTTGCATTTTTACAAAACTTTAAATTAAGGTGTGTCTTAAATGTGTCTTAATCTTCTTAAAGACTTTCTCTTCTAGAAGATTACGTTTTCTGCACAACCAGTTTCATTTTTTTTAATACATCAAAGTACTATATTAACCCTCACTTAGCTGGAAGAGAATACTGCCCTTACTCTGTAAAAGAGAAATCTTATGCCTATCTGTTTTCCAGATTGGGTAACTGCAAATATTCAAAAGATATCTTTATGCAAAATAAAAGAATAATGACATAAATCTTGAGCTAATTTTCTTAAATAACTGTTTGTTTCCTTGGCTAGCTTTAATTAGAATTGTTGGGTTAGGATTTTAAACTGAGTCTTTTCATGACCAACGAGAGACCTTCACGTACTGGAATCTGGGAATGAAACAGAAATATCTGTGTTCATTTTTTTTTCAGAAATGTTGTTAGCTCTCATGTGTCTGAAGAAGGAATTTGAAACCAAAGAAGTGCAATATCAAAGCACTCTGTCTTTTAAAAGTTTTCTTCAGCCACACCAGGATGTGACTCTGGACTTTAGCTCAGCTGGGGTGGTAATGCTAAATCAGCAAGCTTTTGGAAATATTGAAAATATTCTGTAAAATGGTAAATGGAAGAGCATGTTTTCCTGTATCATAGCACTCATGCACACTCTCTAGGGACCACCACTAAAGTAGATGATAGCCTGATGGGCCTGACGGGCCTGGTGTACAAACTTTCTGTCCACAGGAACTTTTTACATTATAGCTGCAGTTGACCAGTGCTATGCCTTGGCCACAAACACAAGATCTGGCATGAGAGGGGTCACCCATCAAAACTTGGCTGGCCATTATTCATGAGCTAACATGTTGGTTTTGGTCATGGGTCAAGTTTTAGTTGTGCTTTTCCACAAGCTCCTTTGTGGAAAGGACCAAGTCCTCCCACAACTTCTTCAGAAAGTCCTGACAAAGCAGTATAAGTAACAGCTGTGCTGAGGTGCAATCCTGGAAGTTAGGCAAGCACATAATCGATGCCAGCTAGTATCAGAGGAAATATATGAACTCACACATTATTGCTTCACATTGTTACTGTTTTTACAATTGCACTGAAACAGGACCATGTACCTACCACTCAAGCCTGAAAGGTTTGAATCTACACTGTATGCATGCTCTTACGTTGAGGGTCTTTAGTGCCTTTGGCATTAGTCAGTTATGCCATCCATCTGCCTGGATGAATGCACTAACTAAATCCCAACAGAGATAAAACTAGCCATCTGCTTCAAATCCTTGATCTTCCTTGTATTTTCACTGTCTGGGACAATTTCCATGTTGTTCCAGAAACTAAAGATTTGAGGTAGATGGACATTATTCTCTTCTGTGATGAGACTGAAGGTAAACTATATATAAAAGATATCAAGGAAATATAATGATTCAGTGCTTTTTGCACACAGTAATTTTAATCCTGAAATAATTAAATGTTCCTTGAAGCTGGGAACTTAGTAAGAGCATTGCTATGAACCAGATGTAATTTCCATTACCTCTTGTAGGTTGTAGTTTATTATGGTGTCTGCAGCCCTTTTTCATCACTATATCCAACTTAATATGCTGTAATTAGTGCTAGTCATTTAAGGGCTGGGAAAAATGTCCTATGAGGAGTGGTTGAGAATCGCGGATTTGTCTAGTTTGGAAGAAAGGAGGCTGAGGGGTGACCTCATTGCTCTCTGCAGCTTCCTGGGAATGGGAGGTGGAGAAGAAAGTGCTGATTTCTCTTCCCTGAAATTCAGCTACAGGTCACATGGGAATGGTTCAAAGCTATATCAAGGGAAAATCAGACTTCACATTAGGAAATATTTTTTTTTACCAAAAGGGTGGTCAAACACTGGAACAGGCCTGTCAGTGTTTCAGAGGCATTTGGACAATATCTTTATTAGCAGCCTTTAATTTGGTCAGCCATGGAGTGGCCAGGCAGTCAGGCTACATGATTATTGCAGGTTCCTTCCAGCAGAAACAGTTCTATGATATTCTATTCTACTAGTTTTTGAGTTGTAACAGTAACCCATGAGAGAAAGTCCTCAGTTGGGATGATGTTGAATCAGCCATACCTTCAAATATTTGACCACACCCTGTGAAAGGAAAGTCAAGGTTAAGTATATGATAGGAATGGGCCAGTAACCGTCTTCAGGAGTGGCTTTCAGAAGTAACATCTATTAAGTACATGGAGCTGAGCTTTACTGTTAATTGACCTGATATAAATGGGCTCAAAGACACTCTGGTTAGTTTTCCCCATAGTCAGCCTGAAACCAAAGGTCCTGGAGACTACAGAACAGAAATATCTGTGTAGGTTGCACATGATCCAGGTCAGGTCAAGAAGTAGTTTTGCTGGTTTAACCCCAACTAATAAGCCCTTACAAAGTATCTGTGTCATCGTGTTCTGCTGCACATGGATAAAATCACTTCACTTGTACAACAATGAGCAGCAGTAAAAGATCTTCAGATAATTTGGATAAATAAGTAGTGTCAGTTACTCAGGGGACATAATTAATCTCCTCAGATGCCAGAATTGCCCTTATAGTATGACCATTCAGAAAATAAACCTTTTTTCTCCTTTCTTCTTCTGTGGTGTTTCTGTGCCAGTCACAGAAACACCACAGAAAGATGTGAGGAATACCATGAATTAAATCCCCTAATTAAAAATACACAAAATACAGATAAACCTTAACGTTTGCACCTTGAGCACAGCTCATGCAGATTACATTACTTCTAGACCACAAAAATAATCTATAAAGTTTTGTTGTGGTATCTGCATTTAGAGCACTGGCTTCCAAATTTTCTCTTTCATGCAGTGCTGATAGTTAAATGAGAAGTTTTCTGTTTTCCTCCTTTTAAGTTTTATTTTCAAAGTAAATATATTTTAATATGACATGAATAATCTAGCAGGTGTTGAAGACAATCATTTTACTCCTTTTCCTAGAATTAACTTCAGGCTTTAACACAACAGATTAGATAGAAGGTCCATTCCACCGTTTTTTAACAAAATCACTCATCATTTCTTACCATCAGTATGAAAATCATTGGGAACTGCTCAGTGTTTATCATACCACCTTAAAGAGTAAATTATCTGTCTTTTATCTGTGCAGGAAACTAGAATATGTGGTGCCTCTGAATTTAAGATATAAGAGTTACATTGCCTAATCTAGATCTCCAGCTTAAAATAACAAAGTAACAGAAACAATGTGAGATTCAAAATGGAAATAAATACTGGCAAAGAAAATTTTGCAAGGAAGTAGGTTCACTGGCAAGTGGAAGTGACTTTTCTATTGAAAACATGCTGAGATGGGCCGGCTGCTTCTGAGGAAGTACTGTATCCACAATCCTCTTCTGCCCCAAGGTAAAAAACTTAGGCATCTTCGGAATTCATTTGCCATTCCCAGAATCCAGGTCATTTACTCCATGGTAAAGGGGAGAAAGGATCTGCTTTGCCTTCTTGGAAATTATCTCTTGAATTCAATGCTAGGAAGCCTTGTGTCTCTTGGGTAATACTACAAAACTTGCTTATCTTGGAGCTTGTTTGATCTCAATTTCTGCCAAACTCCTCCTCGTATTTGCTCTCCAGTAACAGCTGTGAGCACAGGTTCTTCTAGGTCATTCTCTCAACCATTTTAGGGAGCCAAATGTGCTCATTTCTCAGCACTATGTGTGCAGGTTTGACATGATGAGTCATGAAACAAGAACATGACAAACTGAAGCCCCAATAGTTATGTGTTCCAGGCCCGAAAGAAAGATATTTAAATCCTGATGCATTCCATTTGGAAGACCAAAAGCAAAAACAGGAAAGACCACCTCAAGCTCAACTCTGAAGGGAGGATTTAATGCTTTGTTCCCATTTGGTTGGAATAATGAGCTCTGGGCCCCAGTCCCATGTTCTAGGACATGGAGTACCTTTTGTTTGGTAATAACTGGCTTCACGGGAACTGCCTTATGAGAAGTGTTCAAGATCTGTCTTCCTCTGTAGAAAATACAGCTATATATCCGCTAAGGCCCATTTTTATTTCCTTCTACTGTTGCCAGGAACCCATGGGTGGCTGCAGCAGATCTTTGGTATCCAGAAGACCCTTAAGGTCAGCATTTCACTTCTTTGGAAGATTAAATGGCAGCAAGGCAAAGAAACTTTAAACTTGTATGCAAAATGTTGGGTTTTTTTTAAAAAAAGACAGTCACCACTTTGTTTCATAGATGCATGCGCTACAAAACAGGCTCTTGGAATATATTGATAGGGTGTTTGGCCCTATTAATAATTGCTATGAATGACCACTTTCCTCATTTTAACCCTGTGTTCATGAGAAGGGCATGTTCTGCCAATCTCATGAAAAGTCCATTATTTCATGCAAGAAAGGCAAAGATCAATATAATGCCACAAAACGACTGCCCCTTACTCTTTATTGTTCTGTGGTCTAAACCATCATATCTTCTTTTTCTTAAAGGATATTTTAAAGGACAAACCTTGGGAATTTGGTGGATTTTTTGAATACTGGACCACCAGAGCTTAACATGCATTAGCAATTCCAAGTTCAGCTGTAAGAAAGTACATTATAAGTACATTATAATTTAGTAAACCTGACAACTTGTTTTCAGTGCCTTTAGGAAGAGGATTTTGAAGTCCTAGTTTAAAGAAAAAAAAAAAAAAGTGGAATTTTTTTAGTGGCTCAGGAATAGTTATTAAAAAAAGGCTAAGCCCAGTTTTGTTAGCATCAGTGAATTGTGGGGAAAACCTGTGCAAGTGCACTACATAGGTACCATCTGGTGCGTGGCTAGTTTAAGGCTAGGTCTGCACCTCACGGGCATCAACAACATCAATACCATAAAACCTTCCCTACACCTCAGCTGCTTTTGGATCAGGTTATGCGTGGTGTGGCCTTGGCTCAAAATAGTAGCAATAATGTCCATAAAAAATATTGAGCCCTGGAGGGGAAGTAAAGAAGCTATCCCCCCATTACCAAAATTTAAAGAATCATAGTCACAATTGGGACTATATTAAATCATTTGTGGCAGGAAATCTACATTTTTACTGAGTTTTTCTAGGGCAAAATATGAGTTAATGGGGTAAAATGTCAAGTTATACATTAAAAACAAACACCTGGCAAAGCACTGCCACATCTGGAGCACACCACAGTATTTAAATTAAGTTTGGCTTGTCATTCTGTGTTTCGCAGCTGTTATGATGCAGAGAAGGATAATTAAAAGCAGCAGGTTTCTATGGTATTTAATTGACTGCTGCTGAACAATTTGTGTGTTTGATATCTGACTGAAAAACTGTTGGGCAAGTTGTGGCTTTAGAGGAAGATGATGTTTATGAGTGACAATGAGTTTATTGAAGCCATTTACCCTACGCTCTGGGGCAAGAAGCAAAGATTTCAGAACACTGAAAAGCTGTAGAAATCATAATGCAGTTACGTTAAGAAGGTGCTTAAAGCAGAATGAACTCTATGTTGTTTAAAGAGAAATCCAAAATGCATACATTAACATGCCACAATTTCAGCTATATCAGCTACAGCTCTGAATCACCAAGTAAAGAACATATCACACAGAATAGAAAGTTGGATACTGTCAACAAAATAATATAAATTAGGAATGAAGGAAATCAGTTGTAGCAGTCTGTTTTTGTGGTGTCCTGAGCTCAGGCCCCAACTGTGTTCACCTCAGGATTTCAGATGACACACAACAGAGATTCCCACTCGGTTCCCAGCTCAGGGGGTGCTCAGCAGCCTCCTGTGATGTGCTTGTAACTTTGGATTTCAACACACAAAACCTCGAAGTGGCATGACAGCTGAATCTCTCCCTCTCCCCTGGCAACTGTCTATAACCACATTCCTGGAGAGAAAAGCAACCTTTCCAACTTTGATAAAGACTTGTAAGCCTGTAGCAATCTTCATGCGAATGCAAAAAGCTACATGGAAATTTGAAGACTTTCACCACTGCCTAGTATGGTCCAAATAAATAATCGTAAACTGTGTTTGGTTAATGTTCATAAAATCCAGGTGAGCATTCTCCTCAGTTTACTGAGGTTTCAATATTTCATTATTTTGCATCTTCATCTGAAAGGAAAAACAACAACAACAACAAACCAAAAAAACCCCCAACCACAACAAAAAGCCTAACAACAAAAAACCCAAACCATTTTTTCTCAAGCTCTCTCAGCTTTCTTCTGTCCTGAAATCTTTCTGATGCAGAGAGGCCTGGAGTCATCAGAAATACTACTATGCCACCTCCATCACAACCCACAAAATATTCAGATATTATGGATTAGACTGACATGCCTGTTTCCTGACATGCCTGGAAACAAGCATGATTTTAAAGTGTGGCTTGAAATTCTTGTGTTTGCCTTGATTTCTGAAGCTGCAGATTCAGTCATGTAATGTGTTCTTGCTTTTCTACATAAACTAGTAAGTAAGAAACTTTTTTTTTTTCCTTAAAGTAAAAATTTCGACTGTCACATATTCAGCAGAGGCTGAAAGAATGAAATACAATGGTTAAGAAGGAACTTTGAATTTCAACCCTGTGTTCTGAAAGATCCAGAGCAGTGAAAACCATGATAATATAACAAGTGTTCTATGTAACTGAAACATTCATGTAATAATAGCTAATGAATGTCATTTTGCTGGAGTTAATTAGCAGGCACTACATGAAGTATGAGCACTCTGCATTGTGAGTGGCAGATTTCTCCTTTCCATGGGTAACACGGCTTTCTCTGACAGAGGAACAAAGTAGACAGAGGAGACAGAGAAGGTGGTTTTGGCCTTCACCCTTCCCATCCCCACCTCCTGGAAAAACTCATCTGAGCAGCTGCAGAGAAGCAAATAGCCACAGAGATAATTTCTTTTCAGGACAGTGCAATTACATGCTGCTCTTCACTCCAGGTCATGTCAATCTGCCTGTGCCTTATTTTCTGTATCCTTCTTTTAACGTGCTCCAGGCTCCTTACAAGATTATCTAAGCTTCACAGTTGAAGTAGACAGAAAAAGTAAGCAGTCAGAGATATGTGATAATATTTTTCTTTTACTTTGGATGGTCTCTTATTGCAAATGTTTGGGTTTAGTGGGGGGAGAGAGTAGGTGCCCCAAGAGTTAATGATCAGTTGGTTTATTTTCAAAGTAAACGTAAATAATTTTTTGGTTGGTATTATACCAGACTCGTTTTGTGTTTCTTCTCTACACAATTCTTTTCTTGAGAAACTAATTGTAGAGTAGCAGTGCAAAGCAGTTATAAAAGTGCTAACCTTCAATTTAATGTGACCCCTGAACAGACATTTACCTATGAATTTTCTCCCAAATAAAATTTATGGGTTACTTGGCATAAAAGTTAAACAACTTAAAATAACAGAGCTTGGGTTTAGCACCTTTAAATTTCACAACTCTAAGCTTTATTTTATATTTGTTTCAAAATGTTAGGTAAGCCATAACATAAAGACTTTTTAATTTTTTCAAATAACATCAAATACAGCAGCCAGACACTTAGCAAAACAGTTTACTGATAGGAAGTAAGCAAAATCACCAATCCACAGGTGTAGAAACAAAGGCAGAAGGAGAGGGTGTGGATGGCAGATAATTATTTAAATTGAAAGCTATTTCTGCTTCATATCAAAGAAATAATCTAACATTTCTTTTTCATAGTGATAGACCTTTTGCAATTACATTTCCCATTGAGTTTACATGGGGGAAAATCTCTAATGATATCACAGTAAGGCATCACAATACCTTATTTGATATGGATGTTTATTGACCAATCGTTATGTTTCTAGGTTCTATGTTTATTTGTCAGTCAGTCCCTGAAGGAGCAACATTTCCTCACTTCAGATGAGGAAACTTCAGAAGCTGGCATCCCACATGTCTTCATCTCAAGCCCAGGTCCTAGCAACCGAGAAAAATTTTTTTAACTGAGGTGGCACATAGGACTGGTGATCTGAACACAGGTGCTTTGGCTTCTAATTTTCTCCCTGCCACAGAAATACTTTATGATCCTAGACCTACCACTTTCTCTCTGAATTTCTGCTTGTTTTTCCCTTGGTCACCTCCATGTAGACTGTTCAGCCTGTGCTCAGCCTTTGAAGTGAACACCAAAGCATGTACATATCTATTGCCAGACCGGGCCAAAGGACTTGGCAGAGTAGAGAATTTAAACTCTATCTAAGATTTATTCTTTTAAAATCTGGGCATGCAATTAATTAACATGCGCGATACATACTAGCCTGCAGTGAAAGTTTTTTTCTGTGAATCAGGTCATGATATTAAAAAGGAAAAATTCAAGCAGAGTGGTGGAGTTCCCTTAAGAGGACTTTTGGTTCAGTTTTGGGGGTATTTTTGTTTGTTTTTAATGGGTATCTGTCTCCAAATCTCTGTACTGGGGAAGGAGATGCAGGTCAGAAGCAGTATGAATATCTGTTATACAGCTGATATCAAAATGCACTAAAACATTTACTCCAAGACCAGACACAAAAAGTGCCATGTTGCTCTGTAAGCGCAACATAAAGATCTGGGAAATAACAACCAGGAAAACATTTGAACTTTGTTCTAGTCAGTGCCTAGAAAATCCTTAATATGCAGCAAATGTTCCCAGATAAGTACTTTGGTACAAACATATCTAAATCATTATCTGACTGTGATTAACAAAAGTTGGAGGAGTTTCTTCACAAAAAGTCCTCAATACTAGTATTTCCAAAACCAATGACGTTTTTTCTGCTTGGAGGTTTCCCCCTTTTGCACAGATTCCTGCTATCAAATACATATATTCTTCTTGAGAAAAAAAAAATAAATAAATAAACAAACAAGCAAACAAAACAAACAAAAAAAAAACAAACCAAAAAAACAAAGAATTGTGATGCAATTTAGAACTTTATGCCTTCTGGGAACAAATCATGATCTGATTTAGAAGAGGGTTCTGGAAGACACTAGAATCTTCTATTTGTTTGCCAAGTTGCAAAGAATGATATTTGAGATACTTAAAACCAGTCCCTCATCATAATGTTGAACACTATTCTGTTGCCTGATATTGCGAAATAAAAAAATGTTATATGAAAACAGTTTGATATGTTTTACACTGATAAACCTTTCTTTGCAAATCTACCCGTGCTGGTAAAGGTTTCAGTAGGGGTATTCCCTCGTTACCGATTAAAGGCACAGACGACCTCTTGGAGGTCACTCTGCAGGAGTATTTCGCTTCCGTTCTTTGTACTGTCTTTATTTAAGAAGCAGTGATATTTTCACTTGTATTTTTAAAATTTTAATTCAACCTCTAAATTCTCTTCGAAGTCAATAGGCTGAGTTACCAACTAAAATTAGTTGCTCTTCCTTGGCCTGCATTATTTTATGGGGATTATAGCAAAGCAGGCCATTGAAAGCTTTGAAAGCAGAGGCCTAATCAAGATAAACTCTACTGCTCACACATGAGAGCCCAATGTGCTCTGCTGAGAAAAGTATTCCCATGGCCTGCATGAATTGCAGCTTCCCCTCTGCAGATGTGCAGAGTTAATAGCTCTTTGGAGTAAAGTGGCCTGTGATGAACAGGGACAGGGATCTTGTATTCTTGTGGGAAGCAAAGACAGCACCTGTGAAACCATCAAAAATTAGACAGTGAACCAGAGGCTGAGTTAATCTCTTCCAGTTTCAGTTCTATTGGTTTTACCAGCTTTCATCCCATTGCTCTTGTTTCACTTTACCTTCAGAGATTTGTTATTTTTTTTTCTTCCAAACTGTACTCTTAGATCTCTGCCTGCAGCATCTTGTGAAGTAGTGCATACAGTCAGGGGAGGGGAAAAAGTGAAGTATATTTGTGTTATCTCCACTGCATATTTGTAGAACACATACACTACGTTTTTTCCTAGTAATACAAACTAACATACACATTTAGTACCTTACAATGTCCATATGCAGCAAAACATGGTGATTTATTAGCTGTATTTTGAATACAGTGGAATTACACATACCATCACAGGAAGATTATAAAGTCTTTTCATCCAATTATTCATAAAATTTCTGCAAATTTGCTCAATAAAAATAATTGCTAGTAACATAATCATGTAAAGATTTCAAGGAATATAAAAAGAGTCCAGAAGCTGTATCTGAGCTTTATGTTGGATAGTAAATTTGCAGTAATTTTAAGATCAAAATCTTGTAAGGTTGCATATGCTGTTCCACATTTTCTGAGTGCCTCACCACACGTCCTCCTGAGCATTTCTTCACAAAGGGGTGAAAGAGAAAGGGGAAGACTTGTGGACCTTCTCCAGTTTCATATGATCTGTGGAGATGACCCCTCTTGTCACACAGAGTATGATCACTTCAAGAGCTTCAACACAGTCTGATATTTACCCCACATTCTAGAGGTTCACCTTGCCTCTTAGATACCGGTTCTGTATCTAACTATTGCATTTAATTTCCACTCAAGACCAGGCATGTTAAAATACAGATCTGAGCCCAAGAACTTCCTTCTTAAGACAAGCTGTGATGAACATTAGGGATGTTCCCCTCTTTGGCTCTGATACACATCTCCAACTGTTTACTGAAAGTTTCAAATCATTATGATTTACAAAGTTATGTGAAAGTAGCTCATTATGTGAGGTCAGCTGATGTCAGAGGTGCCAAAAAACATTATGACTGTTGCATTGTACTCAAGACTGAAAGAGGCTGGACTAACTTTGCACCACTAAGGGAAGTAATCTAGAATGATCACTATGAGGAAATTTGCAGTCATCAAAGTTACTTTGTTCTGAAATAGAGAAAATTGGTTCCATTTAACTAAGACCTCCATGGTTCATATCAAGCAAAATTAAGTGTAACAAAGGTTATCATTCATGAAGCCTGTTTTTATTCTTCTCTAAATCCTCAGCACATATCACCTCTATAATATTAGATACTCAAGCAATTGGTTTTTATTTCTGTAAGTAGAAAGAGCATTAGTAAATTCTCCCTACCACATGGCTGACCTACTTCAAAAATGCCTGCCACACACCAGAAAAACAGAGTTTCCCAAGCACTTAAGTGGTAGGAGTTTTGAGAGAAAAGAGTTTCTTAAGACATTAGGATGGTAGGTCTGTTGAATGATAGAGTTCATCTGACAGTTGCGTTTGAAAACTTCCTCCTGTGGTACTCGTTCATCCTGATCCTGCCGCAGCACAGTTGGAAAGTTCTGTGGTACAATCCATGGCCAGAACATTAAAACAGACATTGTTTTGTGTGTCAGGGTTGATAGCCTTATCTCTGTACAAGGCTGCCTAAGATAAACTGAGGGTGGTGAAGGATGCAGACATCTTCCCTTTTTAATGATTAAAAAGTCTTTTTCCTCTAAGAAACAGAGGAAAATATCAGTAATCTTGTCCATTTCTTACCAAGGATGTGCACTTTTCTCTCCCACTGTATGCAACCCCTTTTCCAGGGCTGAATCAGGAAACACAAGGGCTCAGTTCAAATTCAAAGGGGGTCACTCACAAAGTGAATGGCTCAAGCATGCACTTTCCCTTTCTTGGGAAGGATTAAACTAACTTTTCAGTCATTAAAAAAGGTAATTTCCTTCACTTTGGGGGGTGCGGGGCGGGGGAGGTGGACGAACAGAAAACCCAAAACAAACAATAGACAACCAAAATCAGCAAAATAAAGGAACCCTGGAGAAATTATCAAAATATTATTAAAATATTTTCTTAAAGGGAAAGTAAGCCCAACAACAAGTTGGAGTAATATCTAGTACTTAATGGCTGAAATACCAGTAGCTATTTTACAGTCCTCTTTCTTTTCTGAGGAGATACCTACAAGGCCAGACAGACTTTTCTTCCCTCCTGGGGTTGGATTTACTTGCAGGTGCAGATAATCAAGCTCAGGTGCAATGTCACCAGTGCTGCAGGCCAGCAAAGCCCACATCAAGGCAATGCTGCTCAGGTGGTGTGAGCCATCTCCCACCCCTGAGCTGCCCAGATTACTTCTTCTCATCAGCTGCTGTACCACCTAGTACAGATTTCTAGGGCTTGGTGTTACATTGGCTCCCCACTCAGATCATGTGTAATATTTAGGTATGTATAGTCTTTTAGATTACTCTAAAGCAGGATTCTGTTTCTTAGTGTGTGGGTAACTCCGAATTTTAAAGTAGTCTTTTTCTTGCACTAATAGGAGATCAATAAGCAAAGACTTTCCTCCTCTTGGCTGGTTTTTGTTTGTTTTTTTTTCAACACGGGGCTGGAATTTGTTTCCCAAGATATGATGGGAACAGACTTACTTAAGCCTGGTTATGTGAGCAAGATTTTTGTGTTCCATTACCGCTGCAAACCATTACCATTTTTCCACTTTGTGGAATGCCTCTTCCTTTTCTTTTTAACAGAACTGCCTCCCAAACACAACAAAGCAACATATGTAAATTGTTCAGGCCTGCCTGTTAGCTTTTTCTACTTATTTCCTCTTCTTTCTACTGGATACCTACAGGGTGCTTTGCTTCTGTCTGTAAACTTTTGGGAAATGCTTCTTTGCTTGCATTTTCTTTTGAGGAGGTTCTTTCTCTTTTAGATGCTGGGAACCAGACTTTTATGTGAAAACAAGCTACTTTTTGTGCAGTATATAAAACTGATGAAGTCTTAAAAAGAAGTCCCCCAACCTCCTTAGTCCCCTTGTGCCCTTGAAATTCAGATTATGAGATCTTGAGAAGATTAGAAAAACAGTCTGGTAAGGAGAAAGGAGCAAAGGAATTGCAAGTGGACATATATAAATATAATCTGGTTGTATACCCACTTTAAAGAGTAGCCAAGTTGATAAAGGGCAAAATTAATGCAGAGTAACATCTGTAAGTCTGAGAAAGCATGCTTCTGACAAATTGTGCTAAGGTGAGTTGTCACCCTTATCTAATGCAGAGCCATGTGTATTTGAAATGAAAAATATATTGCAAAAGACATTTGGTAATTGCAAACAACCCATAGGAACTACAGCAATTCATTAGGAGCTGGTAGTAGTTGATGACACATCGTTTAGTGAGGCTTTACATCCAGTAGAGTTATGATAGTGCCTCAGGATTTGATACTAGGAAGCTATAAGGAGATGTTAGAAGAGGCACCGGTAGGTTTCAGATTTCCCTGCAGCAAGAACCCAGTAGGACAAATAATTAATATTCCACTTTGATGAAGGAAAAACTTCTCTAGATGCATTGCACTGCATCTTTTCCCTTTCTCCTTTCTGAAAAACACCATTTGTTGGCTATTTGTTTCATAATTTCAAGGTTTTCTCGGGTTTCTGTTGGTGGCCTAACCTCGCTTCTGTTAGTGAGGATGTTGCTGAATCTGACCCTTACTGTTGTCAACTGAGTACCACTAGTCAGGGAAGCATGGCTGGACTGCGAGTAAGTGTGGCTGACACACTGAGACAATAAGAAGATGGAGACTTGTGCTCCCAAATCCTCCAAATGCATAAGGATGCTTACACCACCAACCTAAACCTTCATGACAAATATGAACAGAGAGCAGCAAAGTCTTCTTTTTCTTCCTTCCAAATTCACCTGGCTTGAGGAAGGCTGAGGCAAGAAACTGGAAGGGAGATACAAATATGTGTGGGAAGGAGGAAGACCTACTTGTCCTGTAAAAGATGAGAGTGTTTGATGGTGTGGGTTTAGCCCTTACAGCTCTTCAGTGAAAAGTAGCTTGCTATGGAAGTGCTTGTGTTAGAAATATCAGTATCACCTCCCAGTGGAAATTATACTTCAATGCAAGCCAACTTTCCAAGATCAGAAAATAATCCCATTCTCTTCTCTTATGACCAACCTTACTATATAGAACCAACATCTTCCCCAAACAATCATTAGTATTTCCTTTTTAAGCTGGGGGTATGCTTCAGATAATGTCTTTTTCAGAGTACAGTAAAAGCAGGGGCTGCAATTGAAAGTGAGGGCACATCTGGCCCCTGCTTTGAAGGCTGTGCCAACTGGCTAGTGAAGGCAGATGCAAAAAGTATCATTATCCCAATGTTACAGATAAGAAACCAAGGTACAGAAAGATCAATTCCAAATACCAGCTGTGTATGCAAGGAACAGAGATGAGTGGGGTAGTGTTCTATACTTCTATGGATGAAACAAAACTATATTACTATGGATAAAACAAAACGTACACAACAGCTGCATCCTCTGGTTTGGTTTTCATATCAAACCTTATACCTCAGAAACAATGTGGAAAACCTGATTACAGGAAGGGTATAGGCAGAAACATCCCAGCTATTTCCTGCTGTATTCTACCTTTTTTAATATTATATGCACATGCTTCATACATCTGCTATAATCCTGAGTAGTGTAGGAAAAGAGAACCATATTGCAAGTTGTTTGCTGTGAAAATAACACAGTGCATGAGCTCTCCCTAGTGGGATCACAAATCCCTGCACCCAAAGAACTGTGGCTGGCTGTACTTTATTTGCTCCATAACCTTCCTCTAATAACTATGTCTACTGACCATGTCCTCACAGGTGTCCTTTTCTGACAATTAATTAGATGCCATGAGGACTAGTGAATCAATGGAAGAACTTAATTTTCAGAGAAGTAGAGATCTTTTGTATGGACATCTTAGGATTCCTGAAAACTTCCTTTCTCCTGCCTACAAGTAAGAAAAAATTAATAGTACTGTAATTATTTTTTTCCCTCTGTCAAGCTGCAATTTTCAATGAGTGTTTTATTTCAGTTTCTCAGTGTTATTAATTTTTAATTATTTTTAATTATAACATTTTTGGTTTACATGACTGCCTTGTGAAGCCAACATCTCATCTTCACCCCAGTTCCCAACCATATAGCGAACAGTACTACAAATAATGCATAAATTGTACCACTTTTCCAGTACTCTAAATCCTAGATCTCTAAAAGCCAATGCTTGGAACTGACCATGAATTTAGATGAAGGGTTAGTCACATAAACTTAAATGTATAGATATATCAACAAATCCTTTGCCACTCATTAAAAACCTTTGGTAGTTTTCAGTGGAATTGTGATTTACTGATGGTTCTGCAGAAGTCATAGTCATCTTCTCTTCTTAAAGCCATGTGAATTTTGGGGGTGTACTGCCTTCAGGGAATTAAAACTGAGAGCGGCCAAATTGAGGTAGACACATTAAAATTAGAAATAAGATATATGTATTAAACACTGCAGGAGATTAATCACAGCATGAATTGGTCACGAAAAGGGCACGTTGTTCACCTCCTAGAGTTGTCTAGACAAGTCAGGGTAATGTTCCAGAGGTAGGCTTTAAGACCACAGCTTGTGCTGTTGGACTTGATGTAATAGCAACTACATGTAATTCCCTGAGCTTTATAATGTAGGACTGGCTGGATAAGTTAGTGGTCTCTCTGGCTTTAGAACTATGAATATATGAATTACAAAACCCTAAAGAATTGGGAGAGATTTCTAAAGAATTATTTATGGCACAGATGTGCTGAAACTTCACAACAGTTGCTTTTCCAAACTGAAAAAGAAATTACTTTTAGTAACTGCTTCCAAACACAGCTTTTTATTCACCTTCTCCATAATTGGATTTAATTGTATTTTTTGAGATTGAGTTTAGACTCTTTCAGGTTATATTTTCAAAAACTATGAAGGTGTGTGACTTCCACAAAGTAGTGTAATTAAATGCCTCCATCTATAGCTTCAGGTAGCAAATAAGACCTATAAGCATCTCTTCTTTAAATAAGCATTCCTTTACTCAGTTGAATGGTATTTGACATAAAACTCCAATTCAAATAATTACTCTGTCATTGCATTATGTTAGTTCAAGAAAATTTTGAGTGATATTAAATGAGTGTTTGCATTTCTTTCCTTATTCTCATGTCCACTGAAATGTATTATTTAAAACACACACACACAAGTAATTGCAAATATTTATGTGTTTATCTGTTTCCAAATATATCTTTTTATAATGCCAGAGTCTAAAACAACTCAGGGAAAACTGAGATCCTATCAAGGTCTTCATCTTGTGGTCAGTAGAAATTGTGCCATTGACTTGAAAGAATTCTGAAGGAAAGGCTTTCAGAGTGCTGGTTTTAAACCAAGTTATTGTTTTCTGTAGCATCACTGTGGAACAGAGATAAATCCCTAGGAAGTTTCTTTGGAAGTGAACAAATATTTCTCACACATATCCAGTCCCTGCAAAAACTACAGATGACTGGTCATTCAGTTCAACACCTCACCAGCCTCTGTCCATACACTGCTGCACTGTCCTCCTAGGCGGGGTGCTATATGTAGGTGATGTAGAAGTAAAAGTTTCACCTCTTATCGTATGGAAATAGTCACTTCCTGGACTCAACACATTTGCAAAGAACCCCTTTCAAGTTCCATATTGCTTCTGAAGTTGTCTTATTTAAATATTACACTTACATATGTCAGCACTGATTGTTAGTACTGAAGAACCATACACTGAAAACTTACAGGGACTGATAGGGTGCAGTGTGCCACTCCTGGACCAGGACTGAAGTATATCAAAGTAGCAACCTTTAGCCACAATGCCGAACCCATGGCATTTCTAGGAGAAACAGTTTGGCAGAGATTGTTATAAAAGATAAAAAACATACAGAGAAAAGACTCACTACATTTCATTTGATGATCCAATGCCTGTTCACTTGCCTAGTCTCAAATATAAACTCCTCTTACACCACCAAGAGACTCTGACACAGACTAGCCAGTAACTACAGCATAACAACACATGGAGCAGACAAAGCAGTTTGAGTAGGTTTCTCTGTTTGAAATTTAGTATGCTGTTAGCCAAAATCCTCACTTAGTCCTCAGCTGCTTCTCTAACCTCAAGTGTATTCCCACACATAGGAAAGGTGGTTAATGCCTGAAAGGGAGAGCATTCCTTTTCAGACCACTACAGAGGTCTGAAAGCTGGCAGAAGGAAAAGAAACGATAACACATTTAACTGGCATATGGTTTTGCTTTATCTGCTGTATATGACAACACAGACTGTGAACAGGAGTTTGTGGCAGGGCACAAGAAGCACCAATATTGAAAATACAAGCTTTATGTAATTACAGATGGAAGATTATCCTCTGAGGAAGAATCAACTTGGCCTTGTATTTTGAGGGGAAGTAGCTGTTGCCTTCTTTAAAAGAGGAAAAGTTTTACTTCTTTAGTTCATGTGCATACCATATCATCCTTCTCTCAAAATGTGCACAGCTTGTTAGGTGTTTTGTCTACTTTCATAATACATTCTTGTCCTTAACACTGCCATCCTCTCTGCAGAAAAAGCATGCCACAGTTCTGATGCAGAAGGTACAATTTCAGCTATGATCGTTGTGATCACTTCTTCCATGATCAGTGCAAGAGCTCATTGCATTACCTGCTGGAGATATGGGCCCCCATAGGAGTCCGGGCTCCTCTGTGCCAGCCCAGCATTCACCGATTTCTGCAAGCACAGAAGAGGGACACAAAGCTAGAAAAAAACCTTTAGAGTTACACATTCACATAGGAGACCTAAATCTTTGTGTCTTTACTGTATAGTCCTTTTCAGTGCCTTCCTATCAGGCAACAAGACAAAACTGATAAAAATACCTTATAACATCAAGTACTTCAACCAGCTTACGTGACAACTGTGGTCAGAGGTTTCTACCTTTGCTCTTAGGGTGACTTCTTTGCATCCCTCCACTGACTTAAAAATCCACATGCAAAAGAAAGCATAGTCCCCCTTATGCTCTTATATTGATATAATTTAAGGACACCCACATAAAGGAATTGTCTGCACACTTGAAGCAACAGTAGCATATGTAAAAGTAATTTTTCAGTTGGAAAAGTTTGGCAGAAGAAATCATTTCTGATGTGCCACATAATGGAAAAGAACAGCTCAGATCCTGGACCAGGACCATCCCGTCCTTAGAAAGCTGGTGAGAACAGCCATTCCTGCCTATGTGCATGAGTACAGAGTCCGTATGTGAACACCCACACATATGTATGCAGACCATTATTAGGTAAGACAGAAAAGATGCCTGGCTTTTTATCTCTTTTTGAATATATGCTGTCTTTCATAGCAGATAAGACTGACAGGGCAAAAGATGCCTGTGATGAACTGTAGTCATAAATAAGAAAAATGTCTAAAAAAACTATCCTGATAAATAAACAAAAAGTCTTACTAAGGAATTCTATACCAAGAGAAAGGAAAAGAGGACATTAAAAGTATAGAGAGGTAACACATTTTTGGAACGAGTCTGCTTTCCTTCCTTCAGCCCTCACTTTTCTTTCTCCAACAACTTAGTTTTAATTTTTTCACTATGTGTGTGAAAAAACAGAGACTATGACTACATAGTATGACTACTATGACTACACTATGTGTGTAGTCCCTGAATCAATTGAAATGGAACAACAAATTTTGTCTTCCCTCCGCCTCCATTAAAAAAATACTAGCCCTCACTTTTTTTTATGATGTTCTGCTTTTATACCTTTCCAATTAATCATATAAAAATTCTAGATCATGTCAAAATTGCATTCAGAGCTAAAAATAGATAATTAGTAATTGTGTGGGAATACTTGGCCCCTTTTCCCTAGCAGAAAGAGGAAATAGCATAAAGTAGTAGAAACTTTTAGGAAACAGAGGATAGCAATTCTGGGAAGTTCCAACCATGGTGAAATGAGTGGGACCATAATTTCTTCCAATTTCTTTTGCACCAGTCAGTTCTACCCTTCTTTTAACTATGTTTTTTAATTATCTTTATTATGTATCTTTCAGTGAAAAGAGAGTCATATGTGTTGCAAAGTGGCACCAGCTTACTTTCTGGGGGGAACTACTAGCTGGATTTCTAAATGGTTAAGGTTGGCTCTGATTCTGTTGTTTGCGTTCATTCACTTAAGAGAAAGGATGACACAGAGCACTCTGAGTGTTTATGAAAATGTGTTCTTCTGCATATACCCTCTTGAGCATGATGAGGCAGGAAGAGACAAAGGCTTCACTCTCCACAACACTCATTTGTTTTTATCTAAGACTGGCTGTGAGAAAGGATCTTCCTTTTCCTCCTACTTAACCTTGGCATCCTCTACAAGACCTGTTCACGGTGGTAAAGCACTTAGGTTAATACTATTTAAACATTTTGCTCTGCTTACATCAAAGGAAAGTAAATAATATTGTTGGAACTACAGTGCGCACACCCACCCCATCCCCAAGGCCTGCCTGCCATCATCTCAAGGCCAGATCAGTTGAGGTGTTGCTGTGCAGCCTTGAAAAGGGCTGTTTGAGGAAGATCCATGAGAAGCCTCCATCTGGCATGTCCTTCCTCTCTCTGGAGCTCTCTGCTCAAGATGTGTTGCAGCCCTACCCATGCCTTGGTATGTATGCACTGACTTGAGTTCTGGGCTTGACTTTAAACTTACCCTAACTCTACAGTCTACTCTGCTGGGCTCTGATTAACTCAGGCTGATGACACTAGGCCTGCTTTGCTCCCCTAGTTTGGCCACCACAATGGGTCCTTGCTGGGAAGGGAACTGCAGGATGGTGCCACTCTCAAATCCACCTCCCCTCCCACTGCAGAGCAGCCCCCTCCTGACACAGCTCCGCAGTTGTTTTCTGTACACCTCTTGTGTGGACATGCTTGGTTTATAGCTCTGCCTCTCTGCAAGAGCTGTGTCCCCTGGAACACCGCGTCTGCATCATAGAATCGTAGAATGGTTAGAGTTAGAAGGGACCTTGAAGATCATCGAGTTCCAACCCCCCTGCCAATGGGCACGGACACCTCCCACTAGGGCAGGTTGCTCAAAGCCCCATCAAGCCTGGCCTTAAGTACTTCCAGGGATGGGGCATCCTTGGAGTCCATCCTCTTCTCTACCTTGATCAAACCCACAACGCTTAGAGGACAAGATTGCAGGTTTCTGTATTATAAAACCCTTAATCTTTTGTTAAGGTAACCAATATGTTTCCTCCAAAGTTAATTCCCACTTGCAGGGAGAGCCTGGGAGAGTCTGACCATCCTGTCTGTGCTTCGCTCTCTTCATGTCCGCCACAGCCTGGCAGATCTCACCAGTGCTCCCTGAGTGGTCCCTCTCCTGGTCTTCTAGAACAGCATTATCTTTAACCTCAGCCCTAGTACACCATTCACTGGCTTGAAGTCAATTCCAGGATATTTTCAAATAAAACAACCATCCCTGAGATTCACTGACATTTCCTATTGTAACATTTCAGGAGTTTTCCCTCTTTCCAGCTGCACTGTAAATAACACTGTGCTCCAGACAGAATAACATTTTGAAAAAATATCAGTAGCTGGACATTATTTGTGCAGAAAAAATTGTTAATTCCTTCTTCAGCAGGGTTTATGCAAGTTTCATTGGCAACATTCAGGATTGAGACTGAATACATTAAAAATATTGTTTAGAGCAGCTTTTTGAACAGTCATGCACTAAAAGCCAGACATGGAGGGAAAAAATGCCATTTTTCTGCAGATACTAAGGGTCTGATCAGCCTCCTGCCTCTGGTGCCTACCTTATGCTGCCTTGAGGCCCAGCATGGCAGCTGCTCCTTGTGCTGTAACAAACACGTGCAATAGTAGCCTGCTGGCAGCCTTGTCCTCTAACAGTGGGACAGACGATAAGCCATGCAGAACTGTCATCCAGACCAAGTGTATTTAAAAATAATGACAATAAAAGTCACACTCAGGGGAGGCTTCCCATTCTGCCCTTCCGCTCTGGCCTAGTTATTTTTCACCTTTTTCTTAAAATACTGAAGTAATTGCTTCAGTAATACTGATCAGGTGGATGGTAAATTTGGCTTAACAAATTACAGACCATGAAGATGACATGGAGATAGTTTCTTTTTAAGTCATACTTTCTTGATTAGCCCAATTTTAAGGCAGGAGGTGGAAGAAGGGGAAGCTACCCAAATGGCACAAGGGCTATCCATCTCAGCTATAGTGCTGCAGAGTAACTTAAACTTTGCTCTGTCAACTTGTGGTATTCACTTGTCCCTTTGGAAGAAGCAATGTCAGCTTGGATCTTATGCTTGTCAAACGGGCAATGTCTGCCTTCCAGTTCTATCTTCCTCCACTGAAAATATCCCAGTTAAGACAGACTGCAGCAATGAGCTCTAATTCCTTCATATCAAGCCCCAGCAGATGCTGAACACCTCCTGTCTATTAAGCATCAATACAAACCAACAGCACCTACTGTGATCTTCACTGGGTAAATGAATATGCCACCAAAAAACTCAAAAACCTGAAGTTGTACCACTGTCTGATACAAGAGATGTCTCACATATCCTCAGCCAAAAGGAACATAAAGTCAGGATTGACAGCACGTTCTGATATAGTAAATCCCACATGAATATGCCTAGCAATCTCTCTAGTCCGGTGCACCCTCTGATGATTGTGAATGATGAAATTCTCCAATAGGCAGAGAAATATAAATGACACTGGTGAACCATTAGTGACTACAGAAGTAAGGCAGTGCTGTTTTCCAGACCATAATACTTAAAAGAATAGGACTTTGAGAAAACCTCAAGAAAAGGGTTTGGAATTCAATGTGTAAAAGAGCAGAATTATTTTTTTTAGGACAGAATGTTTAGATCTTTTCTAGTTCTTTTCAGTAGCTGCACAGTGCAGGATTTAACAGCTGTAAAGAGATTGTCAGTACCACCAAGAGTGCAAGGAGCATCATGACCGTGGTGCTCATGAAACCCCTGCACAAGTATCCTAACCACAGAAGTCTAAACTTTGGCCTCTGCAGATCAATGGATCTAATATATGTGGTTTGCTAATTGCAAGGGGCTCATTTTCCCTTTTGCTTCGCATTCAGGATACATTCTGCAAGCCTAACACTAACTTTTTTTAAAAGTTGCTTTTTAATAAGAAAGAAAACTCAAGACTATATTAGAGGAGTTTTTTGTATTTCCCTTGTCCTTCCCAAATCCTAGAAGATTCTTAGATAGGTTTCCATCCCACTGAGATTAATTAAAAGTTAAATAGACAATCAGCCTACGAATCTCATCCTGTGTTGTGCAATGAGGCAATCAGAAATAAGGAGGCCGTCTTGGTTTCCCACCATCTTGGATCCTCTCTGCCTTGATAAACCCAGTATTTTACTTAATTCTACCCTAGCAAATTGATGACTTGCTTTTTTTAACTCACAAAAATAAATATGTTAGGTATTCACAATGCTTGAAATTTTGCCTGTAGTTTGTGTCTCTAGGATGGCCTCTTTCACGCAAGTCTCAATGACCTCGCATTTCCATGAACCTCCCACAGTTACAAGCTGTGGCAATGGGCTCTTCCTGTTCATTTCCCTCTTCACCCCACACCCCCGGCTCCTGCTTGGGCCATGGCCATCAGTGGGGGTTGTGATAAGTTGTACCTTGACTTTGGGGGATGGCTGACAACAGAGTCCTAACACTGTCTGGAGTGGAGACGTAGATATCTTATGACTATAGGTCAATTATCTTACTTTATAAATAGTGGACAGCCCAAGAACCATTTGGGCTCTCTTGTATGACAGTGGGCTGCACATCAGGATCTCCCCTTGGGCAGAGATACCTCTCAGGGTTACTCCTTGAGGTTAAGAGATTTCTTGCTGCAACAGATTCTCAGTA
>VZRU01022200.1:0-10214 GCA_013398155.1 Pedionomus torquatus | reverse complement strand
CCAACATCCGGGTTCTCGCCTTACCTTCTTCCCATGAGCCTCAGCGGCCCGACCCACCCAGCATGGCGCCAGCCCCTCGCCACTTCCCCCCTCAACATCCGGGTTCTCGCCTTACCTCCTTCCCATGAGCCTCAGCGGCGCGGCCCGGCCCTTCCCGCCATCCCCCGCGGCGGCGGCAGCAGCACCAAGATGGCGCAGCCGCCGGGTGAGTGGGGGCCGCCGCCAAGGTGACCGCGACTCCCTCCTTTCCTCCCCCTCTCTCCATCCTTTCTTGACCGGGCTGTGTGTGTCTGTCTGTCTCTCTCTCTGTGCCGCAGTTCCCCTCAAGGACATGAAGCTGCTGGACGTGAAGCTGGGCCAGTTGCCCACCTGGCTGGCCATGAGAGACTACACCCCCGGCGGCATCTTGGGGGCCATACGAAGAGGTGAGGGGGGCTGAGGGGGACCCGCTGCAGTGGGGAGCTGGAGGGTGTGAATCCCCTCTCCTGAGGGAGAGAGACAGATGCACAAGAAGGACATGGACATCTGGAGCGGGTCCAGGGGAGGCCACGAAGGCCCAAGGGCTGGGGCACCTCTGCTGTGAGGACAGGCTGAGGGAGCTGGGAGGGGTTCAGCCTGGAGAAGAGAAGGCTCCGGGGAGACCTTAGAGCCCCTTCCAGTCCCTAGAGGGGCCACAGGAAAGCTGGCGGGGGGGACTTCCTACAATGGAAGGTAGTAAGACAACGAGGGGTAATGCCTTCAAAGTGGAAAGGGGAAGATTTAGATTAGATATAGGGAAGAAATTTTTCACTCTGAGGGTGGTGAAACCCTGGCCCAGGTTGCCCAGAGCAGCTGTGGCTGCCCCATCCCTGGAGGGGTTCAAGGCCAGGCTGGATGGGGGTTGGAGCAACCTGGGGTGGTGGGAGGTGTCCCTGCCCAGGGCAGGGGGTTGGAACTATGTATCTTTAAGGTTCCTTCTAACCCAAACTGTTCTGTGATGTTGAGTGCATGAGCATCTCTGGATGTGGCAGGAAGGAGCTGGCACTACAGGAGCTGCTTCGAGGTGATTTTTGCTTTCCCAGAACAGTGCCATCTGTAGCGTCTTGTTCTGCCATCTGTAAATGTGTCTCACATTGGCTTTCTTCTCCAGAGGTTTGCTTTCAATAGTCCTTGTATAAAGAGGAAATTTGGTGACCTTACTCCTGAGCCTATTTGCTGAGAATCTTAAGGTTTCCCAATGTCACAAGTAGAAAAAAAATGCACTCGATCCCTGAAGATCATAGGAAAGTTGACAGGCTTGGCAAAGGTTTTGATAGATACCCTTTGCTATAGATACAGAGAAGGCATTTGGGTAGATTTAAACACAAAATATCAAATGCAAATGTTTATATAACATATACGAAAGAACTGGATAATTCCAAAGCATCTTGAGGCATGAAAGCCACAATAATGTTTAGGGAGAAATTATATGTGGCGCTTTTTTTTCCCTGAAAGGCTTAGCACTATTGAGTTCATCTTGCTGAACTAAGACACAAACTGCCTTCTCTCAGACTTAAGGGAGATTTAGATTTGGTATTAAGAAGAAATTCTTTCCTGTGAGGGTGGTGAGGCACTGGGACAGGTTGCCCAGAGAAGCTGTGGCTGCCCCATCCCTGGAGGGGTTCAAGGACAGGCTGGATGGGGCTTGGAGCAACCTGGTGTGGTGGGAGGTGTCCCTGCCCAGGGCAGGGGGGTTGGAACTTGGTGATCTTTGAGGTCCCTTCCAACTCCAACCATCCTGTGATTCTATGACTTGTTTCCAAGACCCTCAGATGTTTCATTAGAAACAATTTCCTGAAGTTCTGCTAAACCAGGCTGCTGCTTTCTGACACAAAAAAAAAATACACAGCTCATGTGGCTTTTACAAAAACAACTTTTCTTCTATGCAGGTTATGATAGATACTACAATAAGTACATCAATGTCAGGAAAGGGGGCCTCGGTGGGATCTCCATGGTGCTTGCTGGTTATGTTGTCATCAGCTACATCTGGAGCTACAGTCACCTGAGTAAGTAAAAGCTGAGTGTGTATAATGCAGCTTGGAAGATTGCTTGGAGCAATAGAAACAGTTCATCTGCTGCTGCTTTTGGAAATAAAATCAAAGACGGTGCTTACCATTGCTGCTTGAATCCCAGACTGGGCAAGCAAACAGAGAACCTGAATGCTTTTAGTAAGTTATCTGATGGCTGATAGTTGTTTGGTGATGAACAAAGCTTGGATCTTGCTACCTGTCTGACCTGACAGTACTTAAGACACTACATGCTCAGATTCCTTTTAGAGTGCCTTCTTGCCTCTGCAGTTTCAGGTGTGGCACATTTTTTTTCTTGTGACTTTGGTGACATTAACTTGCTTTACTTTGAATGACACAGAGCACGACCGCCACAGGAAGTACCACTGAAACGAAGGTGCAGCTCTTGAACAGACGGTGCTCCTGGAACAGTTACCGTGACAGAAGACATCAGAACTATTCACGTTAAAATCTGTACTATTATGACCAATAATAAAGTGCATACACTTTACATTTACTGAGCTGATGCTCTCATAACTGACTTGTTAATTGTACTGTGTAAATGAGTTGATCTTAGAGTTTCACCCCTTAAGGATAAATTCAGAGACGGTTGGGAAAGTGTCTGCTCCTTGGACTGCATTGTGAACTGGGGAAACTGTTATAATTTATTGCTATTTAACGGTTTGATAAAAGTAAGAAGCATTGCATTACTTCTTAATAGCTATTATGTACCGGTTGGACAACTAGCTGAAAGGATATAATAATTTGAAAGAACAACATCTGAGCTTTAGGTGACTCGTTGGTGTGGCCACATGTTTCAGGTTCTCACCTGGGAACTGTAGGTATTGGGCAGTTTCCTATTGCTGCAGAGTCCTGCCTCAAAGGAGAAGGGTTTGGCTTTAAGGAGCTCCATAACTCTTATTCTGTCACTGGAATTCTAATGCTTCTTACCTCTGATAATCCTTTGCTGTCAAAACTCCACTTTCATTCCTAAGAGAAGCTGGAAAGTTACTGTGAATGGGTATGAACTGAAAAGAGCTTTAATATAACTAAGATCTATGAAGTTAAGCAAAAGTTAAGCTTCTTGACTTCAGTGTGGTGGTCAGAAGTTTAACAGGAGACACAGTGCATAAGTGCAGCTTAAAGGAGCACGGGTGGGTTTGGCCTCAGCCCTTCCTCCCGCACCCCTCTAAGCGAGTGTACCCGGTCACAACTCCCTGCCTCGGCCGGTGCCTGCAGCAGGACACCGCAGGTACAACCCGCCCTGCCCTCTTCTGAACAGCAGGGAGAAAGACAACCTCTCATTAAGGGATATGAAGAATCTCTCAAAAACTTCAGTGGTAATAGGGAGGCTTTTGGTTTTGGAAAACACAGCAAAGAGTGGAGCTGGATGGGGGAAGGCAGCCCCAGACCAGCGTCACGGTTCCCTTTCCACGTGCCCGGTAACACACCTCAGTGAGGCCACAGCACGCTACGAGAAGTGTTTGGGGGTCTGTCACACCCCAGACTTCTGTTTTGGCTGACTCAACTCCACAGTGAAATAACCAGTCATTCAAACCAACACAGGCTCTGGTCACATCTGTTAATCTAGTCATATTCTCTTGTTCTTAAAAAAAAAAAATAAATTCACAGCCAGCTTTTTTCCACCAGTACATTTCAATAAAAACAAAGTATAAAGCCAGTCAGCAACTGAGAGATGGGTTAGAATCAATAAGGCTCATGTTGTAGGTGCATTTTTGGTTTGGTTTGTTTTTTTTAATTCACATTTTATCATTGGCCCTTTTGAAATAGTCTTCTCACAAATCGAATGGGGTTTGGCTGCCAAAAATTGCTCTGGGAAGAACGCTCTACCACTTCTAAAAGCAGTGTTCCATAAGAATACACATCTCCACTTCTCAATCTTCTCTAGGCTACGGAAATACCTGCTCAGTGTGAGCTGGACAACGGCGGGGGGGCTGAGCCAAGGCTCTTTTATTCCTACTCTTCAAGCCACATTCGTTTCCCTCCTGACTTTTTGCAAAGGGAAAACGAGCACAGCTACAACTTTCCTACCATCATTGTTCCTCTTTGTTTGGCTTAACCACAGAGATTCCAATTTATTCTCCCCTTGATCGGTTCTCACCCAGAAGACTAATTCTAACCTTCAGTATTAGCAGGAAGCACAGAAACAAAAGCAAGTGGACGAGAGTTTTAACACATCATGTGCATCAGGCTGTAAGTCGGGCACTAGGACAAACTCGCCCACTACAAGAGGCTGGACGAGGGAACACGGCTTTGCTTTTTGGGTTTGGTTGGGTTTTTTTTTATGAGCTACAGGACAGCAGAATCCCTGCTTCCTCACTGAAGGGAAGGCATTTCAAGTATTAAGTTTTCCCAGTCAGTCTTCCTGCTTCCACAGGGAGGGCTGAAACGCTGCAGGTTCTCCAAAGAGAAGTGGCAGAAGGAAAACAACTTTAAGGAAACACTGGCGTAAGATGCAGTTACGTGGAGTTCTGCACCGCTGAGGGGGTCACGTATCTATCGGCTTTTAGATCTACCTTTCAGCAGGGCTCAATGAAAACGGGCGGAGGCAAAAAATCTATTTTTAAAAAGGTTAAAACATAAAAAGGGAAAAAAAAAACAAAACAAAAAAGAAAGGTTGTGGGCAATTACAAAAATGTTGCTTAGCAGCAGCCAGCCTCTGACCAGTTCTTTCAGTAATGGCATTAAAAAACAACCTGATTAATAGTTCAAGACATAGTGCTGGGCAGAAACCTTTGCTCAGTGTTAATAGCTCCCTTGCGCTCTTCCTTCTGCTGTCACTGTCCACTGAGAAAGGCCAGATGTCCTTTGGTGCATCTGTTGGCATAATGACCTTTTTCACCACACTAAAAGAAAAAGAGAGAGAGGAATTATTAAACAGATGCAGGGTTGTTTTTTTTAATCTCCCCTCCTGTCTGCCTTTGTTTAAGGTAGCCAGCAAATGTTCTGACTTGGAAGCTTCTCCGTGTATGGAAGAAGCAACGTTTAGCAGATGAAGAATGGGTGTCACAAGGGAAGCGATTTATGGGTTATTTCCACTCCTTGCACCAGAAGTTGCTTCTGTGCTGGGAGCAACCTGACGCCACGTTATTATTCCTCAAAGGAGAGGGCTCTCAGCACATCGCTACAAACAGCAAAGGGCCAAGCACAAGGAGAATTTCAACATTTGAGGCTTCTGCAACTATTCCATGTGACCTGCACTGAGTCAGAGACACAGAGGGACTCTCCTGATGGGCCATCCTGAATCAGGCAGGTGAAAGCACGTTTGAACAAGAAATTCATGGCTTTACAGACTGAAATGACTCAAGCCCAGAGAAAAAAAGACAGTTTCTGGTGCTACAGCATTTCCCAGATACGGCATTTACTTGCAGCTAAAATAATAAGCAGCTATCAAAGGTTTTCAGTGAAATGGAATTCAACTACTTAATATGCTAGTCCAGGCACAGTACTTTTTACCCAAACAACCACCAAAGGCACAGAAGTTAGCATGTACAACGACGCATCACTGTCAAAGCTGACGGGAAGGAAGATTCTTTGCCCTTTTCTAGTGGCTACGGTTAGGGCTTTGGTGGAAAAATAAACAAAGATGGAAACTCAAATGCATCAACGTTTTACTGGTGCTCCTCAGTGAGCAAGCAAGATGAACAGCTAATTCCTTGGTTTGGCCGCAGCAGGTGCATTTACAGCCAAAACACTGAACAGTCTTCACATATTCAATTTCTATTACTCACAAGGACTGTCCAGACTAACAGGGGAGAAGAAAATCTTTCTACAGTCACCAAGTGTAAGCAAGTTAACTCTTGAGATAAAACTAACACAAACTCTTGTTTTGAAAGGTATAGTTTGGCAGTTTCCTTTAGCTGTCACTGCGAAAGGGTTTCCTCTGTACATCTTCAATCTAGCACCCTGTTTTCCCTCCCTGTACCTCCCCTCTGAATTACCTTGTAGCAGGTGACCTGCTCCAATGGCCGGGGTCCTCTGTTCCCAGTGTTGTTATTCTGAGATTGCATGACGCCGATGACTTGGGGTGTTCTCTGTTGGTTAGGAGAAGAGTTCTGACTCATTAAGTGCATTGAGGATAAAGACCTTTATGATTGCTAAGTTTTTAAGAAGGGAAAAGAGCACCCTATATATCAAATGATCAATTTTCCTCCAGATCTGTGTGTGGGTGCTCTGCCAGCTGGAGCACCAGAGAGAAGAAATCAAGCACTGAGGCTTAGAAAGCCCAGAGATCCTGCATTTCTCTGAAAAGCAGATTTAAAGAGTAGGTTTGGGCTGCTAAAATATCATTGTCATCACTGCGAGATGTCACGCAGATGACAAAAACTGGCAGATTGCTGCACAACCACGTATGATGTGCTTCTATGTAATGTGGGAGTGTTCTGTGACTAGATCTACACATAAAGCCGGAGTAATTGTAGGGCTTTCATCACTATAACAGCACTCAGGGTTGCTCACTGCTTAATTCTTGCACAGCATGCTCCTTTCCAGGCATTGCCCCAAGCAACAGAACATCACTGCTGGCCTCTGAGCTGGAGGACAGGACTAACAATTGAGAAGGTTAACCAAGGTGAGGAGACAAACAGGACCAGGCAAAACACCACGGTACCAAGTCAAAGATGGCAGCAGCCAGTTGTGATCAGATGGTGGACATGGGAGGGCTGGGAGGAGGGGGGAGAAGGGACAGTGCTTCGCGGTTTATTTGGGATTTGTCTCCAAGTTTTTAATTACAGGGGAATATCACACCCTGTTGTAAAATGGTTTTCCCTCATCGAATAATGCAATGCCCAAGCTGGATCCAAGAGCCCAGGTGCCCAGTTCTGAGCACTAGACAATACATCCTCTTTTAAAGCACTGCGGGAAATGCTTTGAGGCAGGGAAATTGTGTACCTTTTGCTGTGTTTGTGTCGGTTGAGGCAGTGGTGGTTGCTCTGTGGTTCCCATTGGCAGTTCAAACCGAGGGCTGGTTTAGATGGAAACAAGAAAATTGATTCTCAAATCAAATGCCCGCATTTTACCATCAGCTCAGTCAAGTTAATCCAAACAACAGAACAAACATTCAGAAAATTGAGCTGGGGTCACAGGAAACAGACCTCTCCCTCACAACTTCACTTTGTAATCTGACACTCAGTAATTACATACACAAAAAAAGACAACCCAGTACGTAGGCTATTCCTCTGCCTGTGAAGTCTTCTGGAATATAAACCCCTGCGATCCCACTGCATTGATGGCATTTGATCACCACTCCAGAATCTTACTGGTAACTCCCTGAAGAGGCCCTGCCCCATATCCTCAAATCAGTACAAGAAACTAAACATTGGCCAAATCTCTAAAGCCATTGGGAAGCACTGGAGCACCCTCATTTGATGTACCCTGGATTACAAGGGAAACACAGGATTGCAGGATAAGCCTGGGAACATACTCACTGCATGAATTTACAGGTAGGTCCCTCTGGACAGAATCCTACCAGGTAATTCACACAAATGACTCTCCGAGTGTGCCGATGTCTGCAGAGAGGACCTGCAACACAAAGCTCAGCAGTTCACCTTCCGTATAAACACACCCCAGCTCTCAGCAGTAGCAAGCAGACAAGCAGATCACGCAAAGAAAGATCCGCAACACCCTACCCTTGATTCATAGCCACAGAAGCTGCAAGAGTGCGACATACATACCATGTTTGCAGAAGCCTCTGTCATACCAGGGACAGTCTTTGATCTTAGACTCCGGATCAATGTGCAAGAATGGACATTCTTTGTTACTGCATTCCCCTGTACCAAAGGCAAACACACTTCTTAGTTCAATTGTGCAGGTTCAAGATCAAATGACTCTCAAAAACATTACCTGGATCACGTAGCTCCCACAAAGCTGTTATTAACATTTATAAATTCAGGCACAACAGTCTTACTGCCTGCTTTAACCTAGATGAAGAACACCAAGGACTCACCACTAGTGAGTAAAGTTCTACCAGACTGGATTATTTATGTGTGCTTTTAAAAATAATGCGGAAACTAAATTGGAAAGAGCAGTCATGATAACAAAAACCAAACATTTAGTGCACCAGAAGTGTGGAGAAACTACAAATTGCGCACTAACCTCAATCCAAGGAAACCTACAAGACTGTAAGTTTCTGACAGCAAGTTGCCTCATTATGTCCAGATCTCCAGAGCTGGAAAGCAAGTGCATAAAAGTTTTGCACTCCCATGCCCTCTGCTGCTCATCAACTCCCCAAAATACGAGTCATGCAAAGACCAACTGCTCAGCCTACTCATCTCATACCCAAACAGAACAAAAAGCATGAAACCCAGTAAAAACCTGTACGTCCCCCCTCTTCCCCCAAGGGACAAGCTCTTGAGAGAGAAGACATCTACAGTATGTTACAAATTTAGGGGGATAATCAGGTGAAGGACTAAGCAGATCTGAAAAATTTACAATCTAACTATATTATCAGACAGAGAAGAACTGTGGTGCTCTGAAGACAGATGAGAGGAATGCACCAGGATCCTTTTGACCGGATTCCCACACCAGCAAGGAACGCTAAGCAGGAGCTACAACACCCCTTACCGAATTTAGAGTAGAAGTAACACTCAGGCATCTTGGTCATGTCGTACTCATGCAGAAACTCGCACTGGTCTCCCTTTTTGCACAGTCCTCGTAGCCAGTGTTTGCAAACAACAGTCTTTTCCCCGCTTATGTGTCGGAACGGGCACATGCCTCCTGCGGAAGGATGGGGCAAGAAGGTGAAAAAAAAAAAGAACAATTCAAATCTGCAGCACAAGAAGGCACAAGACAACAGCAACACTTTGTTCCTCTCTGCAAGAGGATCTCAGAACAGAACACTTTATCTTAGGAATTTAGCCTTTAATAGCACTGGCCACTTGGGGCAAGTCTTATGTCACCCCCTAACGAGCCAAGCTCTTAATTCTGGCAACCCCAAACCACAGCAAGGTCTGCTTGTGATAAGTTTGAGCTTTTCTTCACAGGCAGCTTTGCTTATTCACCTCCCAACTTCATAAAAACTATCATTATTTCACAATTGCTGCAGTTTTTCCATCATCCATCATTTTTATCCTCTATCTCAATTATCCCTTCATCTTTACTGAAAAGAAAAAAACAATAAGAAAAAAAAAGTACTGCAGCCAGTGCTAGAAAACCTAGTTTCCTCTCTCCCCCTCAATAAGTACAATTGTATCAGAAATATTACTCACCTTTCCCACAGGCTGCCTTTAAAAAAAATTCACAGACGGCTGCACCTGATTCTGTAGAGAGAACACGAAAATATAATTAATTAATTGCAATGAAGTTTTGTGGCAACTTTTAAAACATTTCCTTCCCCAGCAACACAACCTGGTCCTCAATATCCAAAGAAAAGTAGAGTTTTGGGTTGGGGAATTTACTTTCCTGTGTAAGTTCCTCACAAATATCTGTAAATGTCTGTATTCTTGGGGGAGACCAAGGGGAATTTGCAGATTTGGTGGTGTTTGCTTTGCTTTCAGATATTTAGGTTTAATTGATTGGGTTTTCCTCTGCTGTTACATCAGTGAACCCTGTATTTACACTCCTGGAAACAACAATCTTGTATTTTTTTACTAGAATAGCCTGAAACAACCCTAAATGTCTTATCCATTCCTAAACCTGACCAATAGAAACCACAACATCCGAGGGAATAAAAACACAAGTTTAGTATCCCAGTCAGAAAATTCCAGCAAACTGCAAGTCAGATTATTAGACTGGAGGAGAAAGTTTAGAGATCAGGCCATGGATATACCTAAAGAGGACGTCTCCCTGACATCAACATGCTTCAACTATCAAAGGTGAGTGAAAAGAAAAAAGAAAAGAAAAAAAAAACAAAACAAAACAAAACATCCCACAAATCACAAATCAGGAAAGTGATATTTATTCACAATAATGCCTCAATTTTCATTTTCCAGCCTGCTTGGGTAATAGAATCACAGAATCATCTGGGTTGGAAAGGACCTTTCAGATCATCAAGCCAAATCATCAACCCAACACTGACAAAACCACCACTTCACCACCACATCTGCCTGGCTTTTAAATACCTCCAGAGGTGAGGATTCCACCACTTCCCTAGGCAGCCTCTTTGAGTGTTTGATAACCCTTTGGTGAAAATTTTTCTCCTGATATCCAATCTAAACCTTCCCTGGTATAACT
>VZRU01022124.1:0-29493 GCA_013398155.1 Pedionomus torquatus | reverse complement strand
CGCCCTGCGTGGGAAGGAAGAGGCGGAGGCCGGGCCAGGACCCTACATGCCTTTATTACAGACTACCAAGCGTAAGTGAAATCCATCATCCGGTCACTAACTACACATCTACAGCACAGAGATCTGTCGAGAGGAGAATAAACAGTCATTAAATTATGAGATATGATTAAATCATCGACCAATAGAAAATTTATATAATAAAGCCAGAAAAAAGGTGTAAAATATAGTTTACAATAATTATTCACATTCAAGGCTGTACATCAATACATACAACACCATGGCCCCGAACATGAATTCAATCCAAATAATTCATATATTAGAATTTAAATAACACAGACTGAACTAGAGGCCAACAAGAGCCAGCAAATAACCTTATAAGAATAAAAATACAAAAGTGTGTATCTTCTATCATTGCATTATTTGCTTCTGTTTTCACGAGTTCTTAGAGGAGATTGTTTTGTGGTGGTTGTTGAGAGGTTTGGGGGGGGGCTGGGGGGGCGTCTGGGATATTTTTTTAATTTTATTTTTTTTTGCTTTTATCTGTACATCACAGTTACAGCTACAAACCAGGTAGAGAATATTACACACGTAACTGACTGCCACCAACCTGAAAACAGCTAGCATACAACTATCAAAACTGATTATGGTTCCTGGTTCCTATTTTTTTTTTCTTGTGTCAGATACAGTAATTTAAGTTCTGCTACAATTTAGAACATTTGCCACATCCAATCAGAGTTAGTACATGGTCATAGGAAGCTTTGTCAAATGGCAACCATCTACATTCACTGCCATGCTGACAGACAGACCAGGTTATTGGGTGCTTAAGAAACTCTCCAATTGTTTGCTGCATAAAAGTCCCATTTCTTCTAAGAAAGAGGAAACATTCTTAAATCACCAGTCTTACCTTAACTGAAAGCATGTCATTCTGGTTCAGAGAATTACTTGTCTGTAAGCTCACTTGATCAACTGATGGACAAACTGTGTCATGAAGCTTTGCAGGAGCACTTCCATTCAACCAATAAAATATTTGCATAAAATATTACAAGCATTCAGCAAAATTTCTGATATAAATACCACACCTATTTGTGTAATTCACTAGCAGAAAGAATGATCAGAATCCACAGACCACAACTTTAGGCAAGTACTAATACACAAGTTCTCTCCTCAGCAAGGTGTTAAAATTGAATATTTTGTCCACAGGCCAAATGAAGTAATTGTTTTGACTTTACTAAATCATTCAAAATAAACTGTTAAATGTATATGTGGGAAATCCTCAGGATTCTTCAGCGACCCAAGACCAAATGTAATAACATCAAGCAAATTAAACCATCTTGAACTAAGAAAATGGATTACAATTATTACATCTTTGTTTTAACCTACAGTTTTTTGCAGGCTTAAATATAGCAGATACTTCACAACTAAATCACATGAGAAGCAGAAACGTTAGTAGAGCACAAGTACTATCTCATAGCTTGATGTCTCCAGAATCTAAGTGCTTAGCAAATAAAATCTTAATAGGTAATATCAGTCTGCTCACGATGCCTCAACATCATAACTGGGCTTTAGGGCCAATGATAATAAAATTCATCTCTCCGGTTTATCAAAGTAGTTTCAAACTTCCCGTGACTGGACCGGGCACTGAGAAGAACAGTGTGACTCAAAAATCCTTTCTAGCAGTAGTACTTATCCCTTCTTAATCTCTACCCCACAGAAAACAGATACAATAAACACCGTCCTGAAGTTTAAATCCCAAACTGAACAAAATCACAACATTACTGACCAGATTCTTTAAAAACTCTTAACAATTGTTCAAAATGCAAAAGATGGAAGGAATCAATCAACAGATTGGATTTTCAGTAGGTTTGCAGTGAGAAGGCTGAAGAAGAGTCTTCAAGTGCCTGCCTATCAACCATTCTTGTGCTTTGGAAAGACCTCAGATAAAGACCAGAGAAATTAACTGGCTGATCTGCAGCTCTAAAAAATCTCGCTTGTACAGTTCATTCCATGAACTCCTATGAACCACAGGGAGTGATCTTCAGGACAAAGATCTGAAGCTACCCCACTTCAGCTATAAGCATTTAAAACAGGAACCAGCCCTTCATAGTATGCAGCACCTGCCACTACACATTTAAGCAGACAAACTGGTGAAATACACTTAAATCCACATGATTGCTTTGTCTTGCCTCACTCTAGTCTCCTGCCTCTGCCATCTTTCAAAACCACAGATTTCACTTACAGTCTAAGACAGACAAGTACCTCTCCCAGAAAAGTTCTTGTCCCTTTCCACCAAAGCAGCAGGTAAGCAAGACTCAGTTTGGAACACTGAAGTTCTAAGGGGAGGGATGCCTGTAAGAGATGCTCACAGTTTTCTAATGACAGCATTGTCAAAATAAAAAAGGAATGCTGAACTCAAGGCTTCCAGACAGTTTCTTGATACCTTACCACTACTGAGATTTCTTTGGCTGAAAGCTTTTGGTGGGCAGGATGGAAGTCTACTGAGAGAGGATTTTCAAGGTGTGAAAAAGCACAGTCATTGATTTATCACAGCAAAATGACTACAAGTCTAAATATTACACAAAACATGTTTCAGCATTCCTAGATTTCCACCTAGTGAACAAGCCAATGAAGATCACTCCATCTCCCTAGGAAGCCAAAGTGTTCACTACTAGCAGAACAATTTTGCCAGACTTTTTATGTGAGGCCAAGTTCTGTCACTCCAAACAGCAGTGGCACCATGAATCTCTGCCAAACTCTCCTGTAAAACGTTGGGAATACATCTACATCTCTGTACCAAAGGTTAAACCCAAAAGCAGTAGGGTTGCCTCCAGTAGACCCAACATACAGCTGTAATTTGACAGCCAGAGAACAAATGGATAGCACTGCAACAAACTGACAATACGTGTCACTTTGGTTAGATTAAGGATTAGAGGATTAATACAGGCACAGGTAGAGGATGTACTGTGCTACTCCAAGTTTTAGCGACAAGGAATATACGTGATGAAACCTCTCATGATGCAGAGGGAATGGTGTTCTGCCTGTCTCATCCCAGCCATTCACAGGACACCTCAGTTCCCTTAACACCCGGCACTGTAAGCCAGCAGTTTACTTTTGTCAACTGTGTTACATGGTGGGTCAACAAGAATCTATTCCTCCAAAAGAAAAGGCAACTGCACTCTCTCCTTTAAAGACTGAAAGTTACTGGAAAAGCTGAACTGTCATTAAGTTCAGCTTTTAAGAAATCAATAACAAATCTCCTTCACTCTGTACAACAACAAAATATCCAACATTCATGTGTTTTCTGAGAAATCTGATAAGCCACTGCTTTTAAAATACTGCTTCTAGAACAGCAGCCTGTGAGCTTTTTCAACATGGGAATGGAACATTGCTTTCTTTGGTGGAAGGAAAAGCACATCACAGTATGAGACTTCAAAATGCAAAGCGACAGGATGTGTAGAAGGTGAATAAATAGGTGTGATGTTTATACTGCTGTTAAAACAAGGAATGCCTTTGTCCAGACCCAGGTCATTCCTCTCTGCAAGGTTCAGGAACATGGGCATTTGAAAATACCATTGTTTTTAGCACATAGAAAGTTATGTCTTAGTGACATTACAAGAAATGTTTGACCACAACAAAAGCCTGAATCTGAAGAGGATAAAGGAGATTGATATGAGAAATATTTTCATTTTATAGATATGCTTTAAGTACCATGTATTTTCCCCTTTGTATCAATATTTTACTTTGAGTTTTTAATCAGATTACTTTATGGATCTAGGTTTTTTTTTTTCCCCAGAGTTGCTAAATACTTGACCAAGGACCAAAAGTAGGATTATTTGTACATCTCGTTATACAATGAGACAAAAAAAAAAGTCAAGTAATCAATAGTACAAAGCTTTCACACTTCCTTCTCTACCCAGGTAAATAGGTTGGCCCCACTAAAATGCACAATACATGCACACCCTGGAAAGAAAGCTTCTAGCCCTCATCTTCTGAAAAGGTGAAAAACTATTTACTACTTCAATAGCAACCTTTTCCCCCCATACTAACTAGTTAATTTTTTAGTTAGCATTAGTTAAAAGCATGCTGGTAAGTTTATTGTCCCTTGATTAAACACACATTATGATTCATATTAAAATTTAAATTGAATGTTTAAAATCTTACATACTTCAGAAGCCAGCATTTCAATTTTAGAAAACTTTCAGTGCCATGTTCAGCGTTTTACTCTCCCACAACCTGTATCACTGGAGCCTGCCTGCCAGACACATACATCTGATTCATTCAGATTATTAATAAAGTACCACATAAATCCTGCAACCAGAACTATATTAGGAATTACACAAGGGTGCAACTGACCTGGCTACAAATGCCATATACCAATAAGCTGGGGGACTGTGAGGAAAGGAAAAGAAAAGAGGTGGTGTTTAGGAGAGGCATATAAAAGCTCCCTGATGAAATACAGTTTAATGATAATCTGAAAGTCACAGAAAACTCCAGCCCCATAAAATGCAAGGCTGGTACATGATTCGGCATGTGTGCGTGTGGATTGGTTTTTAACTCATCTTAAATGAAGCTGGTAATGCAAGGTCTATCCACTAGTCTGCAGCAGAAATTGAGCTGAAGTGCACAAAAGCAAGATCTTCACTGCAATGATATGCATGTGGAAGCCTCAACAGAAGCACAAAGAGCGAGCAAAGCGACCCTGAATTCCATTAGGTTTTTGCTTCTTTTTTTCTTTCTTTTAAAAAAAACCAAAAAAAACAAACAAACAAACAAAACCCCAGAAAACAGAACATTTCAGACATATGCTTCCCCTTGAGATGGTAATAGGTGGGTTGAAAAGATTCCTCTGATCGGCTGCACACGGAGTTCTAGCAGCAAGTAGGGAAACTGGGAAATTTTGGATGAGCTTTACTATTTAGCAGCATTCTGATGGTATCTGTGCCGCCAAACTTCATGTATCTTTTTGCACCATTTATGAGCGTTCCCACTGGGGTCCATCAGGTAATATGTCCTGTTTGGCTATAAGTGAACAACATTTTAATGAGTACTCCAAATACAGTTTAATCAAAAAACAGTCATTATTATGCACCCACCAATAAGATAATTACTCAAAACCAGTTCATAAACTTTCCAAAAGTTAAATTAAATTACCATTATATAACATTATATATTAATGAATAACCATGCATCTGGCTTCTTGTTAAGCAATGGAACACTTTGTGATCCACTATTTACAAAGAGGGCTAAATTTTAAGAGTCCTTCTTAAGAACTTCAGTCAAATCCCCAAAATCAATCCTTATATTTAAGTAATGATTTTCCCCAGAAAATATTTATGTATTAACAACTTAGAACAGTTTTCCAAGGGCCTTAGTACAACTGATAAAGAAATTAAAGGAAGTCACTTACTGTGTGAACAAAAAATGTCTTAAAATTCTTGGCTTCTGGCCGCAACTCTAAAGACCATGGAATTTCTCCTTTTAGAACTTTGTTGACAGGATCCACATAATACAGGTGGGGCCCTTCTGTGAGCAGCAATTGGCGTCGACGTGCAAACAATCCCTGAACAAGAGAGGTAGGAGCAGCAATGCGAAAAAAAAAAAAAAAAGCATGAGGGAAAAAAAAATGTAAGCATGTAGGCCTCTGAATTGAACAACAGAGGTGGAATTGAAACAGCTCAGTGACAGGATAGTATGTTTGAGTTCGAGGGACTTTTTTGGTTTTCCTTTTGCTTTAACCTATTTGACCTCACTCCTTTTTTAGGGGGATGCAATGCATCCCTACCTACATGACAAAACACAAGTACTACTTTAAAAAAGCCTCTTCTAGTTCTAACAAAACAAGTAGCTGTACAGAGTGAAGCAAAATCTAATTTGTCAAAGATTCCAGCACAGAAGTCAATACTCATTATTTTCTTGAGAAAATTAGGAACAAGCAGGCAGTAACTTAGATGACAGAGAATCTACTTTCCTGTAAAGCTGACACAGACTATCATTGCTCATCCGTATTACGTTAAAGTTAATGCTTAAAGCTGTTCTAATGTCACCTCTGCCTCTTAGGATACAGGCACTAGTCCGATCCAGGAAAACCATCACAGTTAAAGAATAATAATATAGGCTTGCATTTTATTTTCTGACAGACATGCGTCAAGACAAAGTGTTTAATGGGCTATGAGAGGACGAGGGGGAACAAAACCCCATTTATTAGAGTCTCAAAATGAAAGCATTGATACCACATTTACTTCTAGCCTTCTCCAAAAATCAAGAGCACACCCCTACATTAAAAACTCAATTTATTCACAAGAAAACACTACATTTCAAGAAAATAAACACCACAATGAAGCACTTACAAATAAATTCAACAAGGCAGCTCTACACTGCAACCGTGCAAAAAATGTGACAGCTGAACCTTGTTACAGGGAATTAAGAAAAGCCCTTACCTTTCTTTTGTCCACTGGACCCATTTTTAGGATTAAGTTATTTTCTACAAACTGATGCCTTAAAAAACAAAAACAAAAAAATTACTGCAGAAATTGTTTTTCCACAGAAACAGCTTTTATTATTATTGAGCAATATCAAGATTTTTCATCTTTCCCTAGTGTCTCCTCTTCTGCCAAAGAGCTCTGAACAACTTTACTAGATGAATTTTGGACTTTCTCACTCCATGCCAAGGAGGTATTTCTAAAATCTGTTGGAGGGGTGGGGGGAAGAAGAGAGAGAAAAACTCCTTTCAAGAGCAAAGGCAAACGCTAATAAGTACATAGTCTGAAGGCATTTTGGTTAGATACCTTTTTGAAGGGATTCAAAAAAACCCCAACTTATGTCAGCTGTAAGAAATAAAGAACATTTTCTAGTTCTATGGCTCTGTAGAGGAAAGACTTATCACCACTGATATAGAATCAGCATCATTTCTCTTTTATAAACAAATTTCACAACATTTTCTAGACCTTGTAAATTTTAGAAACATAGTATCAGGTTTTCACTGCTATCACTTCAAAAAGAGACATCAACAAAAAGCCAGTTTGCTTGAAGATGTTCTTTATTCCTTACTGTGGTGCACGTAAGAGATGAGCTATATTCAAAGATCTTACCAAGGATTTCCACCAGCTTGTTTTGCCAGAAGTAATCTCTTTTCATCTTCAGAAAACTGCAAGTCCAGCTCAAAGGAATTGTTGTCAAGATCATGAATATACTGTTCAATATTTCCTCCTGATGTCTGTGGTGTACTCGTCTCTGGGGCAGACAACGAATGGGAAGAGGCAGAACCAGAAACTTGCATGCAACCAAACTGACTCAGGAGATTGTCATACTAAAGGAGGAAATAAAATAAAGTGAAGAAATTTCCTTGACTAAAAAGCTTCTTTTGCACTAAACTGCAGCTTTTAATTTAAGCATGGGTTTTTTGTTTATACTTTTGGGCAAAAAGACAGCCTACCCTCTATAAATTAACAGGTACTTACCCAAAAAATATGCTTGGTCAACAGCAAACCAACCAGTATTTTTCCCAAACACTCACTTTATCAGAAAAAAAAAAATTATACAAAAGCTGACTAGTTCACATTTTAACTAGCAATTTTATACTAGATTCTTAGTAATTGAGTCTTCATTAAAATGTAACTAATCAGTAGTTTCAATAAAAATATTTAATATGCAATAATTATGCTTTAATGAAAATCTCAGGCAGTATCAAGGCTGAATACAGGAAAAGGCAAACATACATTTCCATAACAGTCTTCATCATCCTCTGACATCGCAGGTAAATACGCTGTAAGTTTTGGTGGTGTCTGAAGATGTAAGTTCTCCCACACAATGGATTCAAAGAAGGGGTGAGCCTTAAGAGGTCCATATCCTCCCATTTCTTCACAACCTAACCTGTTGGTAGCGTCTAGAACCTGAGAAAGTGATGATTAAGTTGACGTGCATAAGATAATGACAAGGAAGGGGTGAGCATCATTCACAATTGCGCAGGAGCATATGAAAACTTGAGCTGCTCTCCCTGTCCTAAGCATAGGTATCTAGAACATAAGGATACTTGCTTATAAGATATTTTTTGCCAGTATGTCTTGTCAGCAACATTTTATATCAGATCAGCTCACAGATCTAAAGGAAAGAGCACTTTTTTTTGGCTTTGTAGATACCTAAAAACAAACACAAGCAAACACAAGCAAACACAGAGAAGGCCAGACAGAACACAGCTCTTAGGTATAGTCCAGCATCACGTTCTAGTGATGCAAGAAGCTGCAAAAGCTACAGCTGGTATCAAACATTAACCTCTCAAGCCCCCTAAAGCCACACAGTTTTCAGGATGTTGATGAAACCTGAACCTTACCATTCAGCAGGCACCAGCTTGGCTGTAAACCTGGCATTGGCACAGAAACATGCTTGCTGGGCCCTTTATGAAGGTTACACTCATCATCATCCACAAACATTAGACTGTTTCCTCCTCACCCCCTGCCAATATGCTAGGCTATTGAACTTCAAAAGGCTTGTACCACTCAAAATGTTCTCTGCACGCTCATTTTAGTGTCATGGCTATATTTCACTGCTAAGACAGAACTATTTTTCCTTCCTATCTGTCAGACATTCAAATGCAAAGTAATTCTTTGGCTGATTCTATTGAGATGTGCATTAAGTGCAAGGTAAGCGCATGCTAAAATACAAGGTAAGTTGATTTACATTGTAATGAATACCTCCCTGTGATGTATAGAATGCTGTTCTCAACTGAACGATTCATTATACAATCCAACAAAAATGAATCTAACTACATAAACGTAAGTATTTGAATCTTACGTAGTGCACAGTATTTAGAACTATTTCCATTTCCAAGAGACATTCCTTGTCCGTGCTTTAGAATTCAGATTTAAAATAATAATAATGTAACTGCTGTTTAATAATGGATATTGATTTTCAAGATACTCCTCTACACAGTCAATGATGCTCACTATTGTAAAGTTTGTAAGAACAACTGAGTGTACAAAGGAACTACATAAACTGAAGGTTTCCAATGTCATCAAATCACTTAACAGCTGCAAATACTTACCAATAGCTTTTCAACGAGGTCTTTTGCCTTGGGAAAAAATTTTTCTGGAAAGTCATATTCCAACTTTATTATCTTCTGGAATATAAGATATTCATTTCTGCAGGAGAGAAAAATATTAGCTCTTGTTATTAATTTTTCACAGTTCTTTCACCTTAACAGGGTGTAACCCAGACTAATATTAAACAGGAGATCTACAAGTCAAGTCACATTCCCATAAATCTTTCAAGTATCTATAGTCCTGTAAGTACCAAGTACTGGAATAATAAAAAGAAAAGTTCAAATGACTCAATACAGATGTGCCCCATCCCCTACTCATGTAGGCAGTTATCTTTATGGTATAATTTTTATGTGAAATTAGGATAAATTAAGAATTCTCTCTTGGAAACTAGTTATAGCTAGGCATCTTCATGACATCAGAAAGGACAAATAAATGCAAGCATGACAGCACTGAAGTTGTACCTCAAAACTGGTAGTAAGGTAAATGCCAAACCCAAGTCAATATGTTTATGAGCCACATGTAAAGAAATAGCTTAAATCTCTTACCCAGCTCTAAATGGAGGCAATCCAGCTACAAGCTGATATATTATACATCCCAGAGCCCAGAGGTCAGAGCTTCAAAAGAAAGGGAAAAAACATATAGCAAGTCTTTAAACTGTAATTTAAAAAAAAAAAGCTTCTGCTGATTAGAACATATCAGAAACCCATTGGGCAAACCTGCCTAGCGTAATTTCCACACTCTTTTCACTTGCCAGAAGAGTACACCAACAACACAACTTTAAATAACAGTATACAGTGACTGCCCTGTAACAACTGACTACCTACAAGACAGCTGAATTCTCAAAGTAATTAACAGGTATGTAAAAAACCAAAAAAGAATACTTATTATCCACTACCACTAGTCAAACATGCGTCCAACATAATGCAATATATACTCTTCAGAAGTAAAATCCTTTCCTCTAAATATTTTATGCAAAAAGAAGTCACAATACAGCTTTTTCACTTAAAACCCTTCATAAGCCACAAAGAAAAAGGCAAGTTATACAGTACACGGGTGGGGGAAAGTCCTAAGTTTTACTGTGTTAATCCAAAAGAGTAATTTTAACTTATTTTACCTCATGGTAAATAATAATACATAAATTTGATTAAAGCTTAGAAATCATTGTGGAAGACTAAAATACTAAGAGACTCAGAACTATTCAAACTGAGACAGTTTTCTGTAAAGATTGAAGCAATATGTAAATTCTATAAGGAAATGATAGCCTGAAGTCTTTCCATTAACCAAATCAGTCAAAATCTTTTCACTAGAACTGGAAAATCTAATAGTATTTTTATAATTTTAAGAAACACTAGCCAAAAATCACCACAGTAACTCATGTAAGAAATCCCCATTCCCTATGATTAGTCAGTGATTACTTTGATTATTCTTCCATCATTGCATCAAAATAGCTATGCAACAGTCTATACGTTACCAGCAAGAACCAATTTAAACAGGATAAGAAATTTCTTAAGGGTATCACTAATACAAGACAAAGATAAGCTTTAACCCATTACAAACCTGAAGCAGAGCTTGGCAAAGATAACCATAAGCTGATCTAAATAGAAGTCAAAAAAAGCTGTAGCTTTTCCCCTAACTGACAGAATACAACATTCTGTTGCTTTTACAGCAGAAATTACTGTATTAGAGCAAACTTATATAAAATAGAATTCAAATAATTATATTATTTGGGTAATAGAGAAAGGGTTTCTTATTTATTTATGGGTAAGAGAAATCCAAGTTCACATTACACACCTTCTCCAGACATCACCTAATGTTGTCTGTACAACTCTAGAAGGTAGATGAACTGAGGAAACCAGCACTCAAACAAGCAGCAATAATTAAGAAAACATTTCAAACTCTCTTAAGAGACCTTTAAACTCAAGCATCTTCTTTCTTTGTAATGCAAAGTTTGATTGCTTTACTCATCCCTTCCCTGCTATTTGACAGTATCTTGAGAAAGACAGTGAAGTTCTGAAATACAATAGAGTTCTCACCTCTTACAGGCAGATTTCTCTGTCAGCAGCTCTGGAGAAACGTACTGTGCTGTCCCTACAAATGAGTTTGCCCGTGCTGGAAATAAAATTGAAATAAATAACCAGATATGCACTTAAGAAGCCAACCTGCTTCTTCCCCCTTTGCCCCCATCCGATTAACCCCCTTCCCCTCCCCAAGGCATATAAGTTATGTAACACTACAAAGAACCCCAGGGAATTTAATTTCTCTAACGACCCACAAAACCTTCTTGGAAGAGACAAATCAATCTCAGTGATGCCTACTAGTTCAAAAAGCTAGGCATTTAGGCACTTCATTAGGTATAATATCTACCAACACAATCTTACTACATTCAGGTAAAAAAATAAATTCAGGCTAGTGGGTTTTTTTTCAGTCACTATTAGCTGCACCACTGATTTACAGATTAATACTAAGCAACCAGTAACACAAGGATTCTATAACCTGCATCTGAGCAACTCTCAGTCACTGGGGTTAAATACACAAGCAGAGTAAAAACTTACTGTTCCAGCTAACTGTTGTATTTTTGTTTTGCAAATGAGAAGTAATTTGAAGTAGTTTAACTTCCCACTAGATTTAGTGATCAAGCTGGCTATACCACTACAGTGAATATTACCTCTTTTGACATTATTTAAGAAGTGACAGTCAAAACTGCTTCAAGACCCCTCAGTGATTTTGTTAAGATAAGAGGTAATGATATTTGAAGGATATGATTTGGCAAATACAACACATGTACATTTGAAAGGACCACTCGCTACAGTTATCTGTGCCACTCGCTGAATTAAGTAATGGCATACCTTGTCTGCTATCTGCAGATAATACTTTTGCTGTTCCAAAGTCTGTTATTTGAATGTGCATATCTTCATTTAACAAGATGTTCTCTGGCTTAAGGTCCCTGGAATAGGCAGATTTTTATATTTAAACAGAACACAAGTTTAAGTTGCAAAAGTGTCTAGTGACTTAGGCACACAATGCTGTCAAATGATGCAGGCGTTCTATAAACACTGTTGTATCAACCTTCTTCTAACTAGTAGCTGTTAACATGCTGACTGTTAATAGATTTTGAAAAGCCCATTATTTATCATTTTTTCTAAAAAGACCTGAAGTAAAGAATAATCTCAGTACTAAGATATTGCACATATCAATTGTTCAACAAAAATAAAAAAAAAACTAAACCCCTTCAACTCCCAAGCCTTAATTTAAATAACATCTGAGATGGATATGGCACTAAGATCTTCTAGGCCTGCTTCGTCAGTGCAAAACTCCAGTTACTTCAATAACAGCACTGCCACTGCCCCCAACTAATCTCCAAAACAGATAAAAAACTGTAAAGCACCCCTACTTCTTACGAATGGCATGTTAACATCTGTTACGTAGAAATTATACGTGGTTTTGTATTTCAGAAGTATGCACACCATTTGTATGGACACTGCCTCTGATTCTGAATAAAACCAGACCTCACAATACCTCACACACAAACAGCGTAGACATCAAGAGGTCCATTTAGGAAAACAGAATAGCATTGGGCTACATTATTACGATATTATTTACTTCGCACCAAGTTTCCTTAGTTGACAAGAAAAGACAACATACTTGCCTCTGAAGTAGCAAGGCATACTATTATGCTCCCATTAACTATCCACATTTGTTTTAGATTTTACACAGAACATTTCTAGAAAAAAACAACTTGTACATAATCAAATGGATATTGATCTCAGCCTTTTATTACCTGTGAATTATTCCTTTGCCATGCAAATACTCCAGGGCTGATACAATTTCAGCCGTATAAAACCTGGTACAGGTCTCATCAAATGATCCAATTTTGCGTATATACTTTAGCAGCTCTCCGTTTTTGGCATAGCTAAGCCCAAAATCTAAATGTAAGTACAGTTAAGGTCTATGACTAAACCATTCTAAAAAAACATCCACACTTCATTCCAAAGACAAGAATAATATGAAAAATGAATGAACAATGGGGAAGGAGTGAAGTCAGTTAATTTGAAACTTTACATGGTAGAAACATAAACCCATTTCTTAGATAAATTAACACAGGTTATTGTGTACATTGTGAATTGGGACACAGATCCCAATTTCTTAGCACAGCAAATACTAAAGGGTTAAATTTATAGTTTTTCCAGAAAGTGAGCTGAATAATTATCTTAAACTGTATACACACACTGTACACACTATTTACAGTCAAAATGAGCATTCAAGTTAAGTTTAAAAGTGCCTCATCATCTGGAAGTTCCAAAGTCAGCCCAGTGTTCATTGAGAAAATTTTTACATTGGAAGAGAGCCCCTGGAAGTTCTGTTCCTGCAGAGGTGTGCCATGGATGTACGTACACGCTCCTTACAGAGTCTGCTAGCAGTGGCAGCAGCCTCTGAAAAAACACAGCTACTTACTGACCCTAGAAACAGACTGGTCTATCCTCTTACCCCTGGCACAGCCAATTCAAAGTAGGAAGTTTAGGAGCAACTTCACATCTTTAGTGTTTTCTTCACAAGAAAAAAAAGCCAACTACAAATCATCGAGCTATCAAGATGAAACTGCACTTTGCAATTACTGCCAGAGAGAACTTGGGAAACAGTGGCCCAAACAGAAAAGTTTCAGCTTTCTATCATTCTGATTATTCTGCAAGCACTTTTACCAAAGAAAAAAATTAATAGAGCTAATTGTTCAAATAAGAAATTGTAGTAAATAGAGCTGCCTACACCTATTTCAAACAAAGAAATCGTTGCATTTTACTGTATATATCAGAATTAAAACATTTCTACTGCAAAAAACGCATCACAAACATTAAGGTATTTAAACACCTCAAGTTATTTTCATCATTCCTGTTTAAACAGCATTTAAAAGGACTGTTGCTTTTCAGAAAGTGTTACAGCAAGTTTTAAAATGGAAAGGATACATAGTTTTTCATCATCCTGAAAGGTGAAGTAGAGTTTCACAAAAAAAGGGTGATCCAGGCGGGACATTACATCTCTCTCTCGTGTCACATATGGCACCTTGTTTTCTTTTATGATATGACGCTTTTCTAGAATTTTAACTTAGTGAGAAAAGAGAGTGAAAATGCAGTCAGTACAACCAAAATAAGTCAATCTAAGTTATTTGTTTAGGGTTCTTTTTTGGTTACATAAAATTATCATAAACGTGCTAATTCTGTATTTCGAACAGGTGTTTTGTAACACGGCTACAATGACATTGCATTTTTAAAAAGTTAGTGTTGAAGGAGTCAATACTTACTGGCATATTCCCTAGAACTTGCCAATTCTCGAGCCAAGACAACCTGTTGCCAGAGGAGAGAAAATATATTGTAACCATCCATTAAAGACACATGCCAACATTGTTTCAATCTTCTAGCATGTGTTCATACTATGCTGCCTTCACCAAACCCTCTTGGAGAAATTCTATTCAGCATTACAATACTTGTTTCACAAAAAAAATAAAATATCTTAGACCTGACTGAGTACTCACTGATTTACAACAGCTTTTTTTCCTGAAAGAATTCTGAAGATTGTAACATAAGTCAGAGTAAATTGATGCATCTTCATAAGGGGGGGAAGCAACAAGTGCACTAAGAAGTATTTTAGAAAAATCTATCACAGCACTACTTCTTAACATAAATGTCAAATATTGGAAGTTAAACGTTATCCGAAAGAGCAAAAGTAAGAAGTGAGACAGTTTTCAACTACTTACAATTTGCCAGGAAAAAGATTTAAAGAAAGGGAGTGAGTGATTTCCAATTAGTAGAAGCAAGGGATAAAGTTTCAGGGAAGCAGTTTTACATTTTTAGAGAGAAATGCCTTTGGAGGAAAACAAATTAACACTTTGAAAAGTGTTAAGAAGTGTCAAGAAAAGTGTCAAGAAAACATATATAGGGCAACTTTTAAGGCAATCTGAGAAGTCATCTTGCATGAATCTGAGCAATAACCTTGTAACAATAGATTACTACATTGTGTGTTTTTCTCATTTTAAGTTTATATCCATTCCAATGCCTTGCTAGAATCTCAATGTTATACTAATATTTTATTTTTAAATCACTGCACCAGGCTTCTCGTTGTATTCTCAGCCCTTGCAAAATCAGTTCTAAAAGTACCCTAAAATATTATACACTTGATACTAAACATTAGGCACTTAGAGAAAAAGAGCCTCTAAATAAGGCACTGTTTCAAGTGAAAGAAGTGCACACAGTTGTTCTCTTTCACAGTATTTGAGCAATGAAAATTGCCACTAAAAACGACCAGTCTGTTAGAAGATGCATCTCTGCATAGGGAGATTTTGAGACTTTTCTGTGTACACAGGTAACATTAAAGCTGTTCAAATAATCAAGAAATGTTTTTAATATTTCCTAGTTTTTGTTGCCAGGTTCCATCAATCAAGTCTACCATTGCTACTGAAAGCAGGTCACTTTAAAAGTCAGTTATTAAATGACTAGCCAGATACACATAGTGCCAACTTTCTGCATTTTGGAAATTGATACTGTTACATTTTCACAAAACAATTCAGTGCCACAGGTTGAACAGAAATCCAATATGCAAATTTTTCTATCTATACACACGCAGGCAGTCTATAGTCATATGGCAGGAGTGATCAACTGACACAGGTGAAAATACATCTTGGCTAATATTTCCCTAAGTTGAATGAAGCCGTACAGCTCCACAGACCGACCCTCCTCTAGCAGAAGCTGAGAAAGCTCACTGGAGAAATACACTGTTCTTACTTGCTTCCCTGTGCACCTGGCCATAGCTCCTGCCATAGGCAGGACACTGAACAGAAGTTCTTACAGCGACAAACTCCTAGCCCAGTTCTAATGCTTTATATCATTTTTGACGTAACCTATTATGCTATCAAACTTAGACCAGAAAATAACATCTCCTTAAAATCCAAGCACCAGATCTTCAGGATACAATGGAACTTTTGAGGAGTTCAAAACATACTTGAAAAATCATCACCCATACTTAACAGTAAAACAAACTTAAACCCACTATTTCTCACTCATTTAGTCTTCCAGCTGTTCTCTCTACACATAAATCTCAGCAATATTAGTCACACAACAAACTTAGATAAACTTCAAACAATTCTGAAGTATATCTAAGATATCTGGCACTACTTATAGGAAGTAAAATTACCGTTGAAAAAGATCCTTCACCCAGAATTTTCCCAAATTTGAAGTCGTCAGGTCGTTTCTTTCGAGGCTGTGGAGGCTGCTGTCCCGTATGTTGCTGCAAGGAGTTCGAACTAGATCTTGATTCAGCTGCAGTGCCCTCCATGTTAGACCCTTGTCTGCTGCCACAGGTGGAAATGACAGATGGAGTGCTGGAATCCGCTTGGTTCCTCACCATTGATGGGGATGAACAGGAGCATAACACTACGCTAGACTGAATTGGAACAGCATCATACTGAAAAGAGAAATGAAACTGTTATTCACATGCCTTCAAATAATTAACACACACCCCAGCACTTTATTTCCATAGGAGCATCATATAAAGTCCTTTTTGAAAGTGTTATAATTGAGATGTCTTTAAAAGGGAATGTTGGTATTTATTTTGGCAATAGCAGCTCTTAATTTGTTAAACAATTCTGTTTAAGTCATGCTTCACAAATACATATAGCCATGAGTCAAGAGTCTGAGCACTTTAATTCAGTAATATTTTTTTTCTGAACTCAAAAAAGTCTCCCTAACACCAAGGTCTTAAGTGTCACAGTATATTCTCCTACAAATAACATGATCTTTAGGCTTTATGTTGTACTTAAGTATGGGAGTCACCCATCCAATCTTAAGTACTAGATAAAAGAATTATCTAGTTATACAACAAGCACCACTCCTCTAACATTAGTTTAGACATTCAAGTTACAATGAACTGTAAATCAACAAGTAAAGCATGAAAACTTTAGTGGAGACAAAAGGATGCATTCCTACATTTTTACTTGGAATCTAACTGTCTCCAATAGTATTCCTCTTTAATACACATTGGAGAAGGACAAGAACAACACAAAACAGCAGATGAGTCAGAGAGTTTAATAATCAGCAGTATCTAATACTTTTTTTTGAAGAATGCTCTGGTCCGTGACCTTTTAAAACAAAGGTGATTACACTATTTAAATTGTACATACAGTCAGATAAAGTCATCCCAATTCCAAAATAAAGAACCAGATACAGCCCAGAAAACAGCAAGTACAAGAAGATACACTCCAAATACTGGTTCTTCTAATATACAAAGCAAATAATCATTTAGTACCCTTTTATCAATTCTTCCCAAGTAAGACCAAGGAACCTCGTCAAGCTGCTTTCCCTCCCTGCAGGTCATACACCTCCACTAGTCTGTCAGGTGTCTACTTCAGATGTTTTACTTGAAATTGGACTGAGAACACAGACAAAAAAAGAGCTTTGCTGAACAAATTCTGACAATAAAAGCTGAAACGGTATGCAAACAGAGGGAACAGTTAAGAAAATTAAAACCATGTCTGAACTTATTTTTTTTAAACTCCGTATTCTAACATATGCACAGCCAAATGAAACCGTGACTTAATGAAAACCTCTTAACCTCAAAACAGATGTATTATACAACCCTGACCTAGTCTGTAACATACCTCATGTTGATAATCAAATAAACACTACTTCTGACAAAAGAGAACTTATCTCATGAATGTCAATTTGATCTAGAACAATTTTCTGCATTTCTATCTGAAACCACTTTAGAAGGGAATTGGACTTGTGTTCAATCATGCATACGGGCTTAAAGCACCTAGCTCCCAAATTAGCAATTACTCACTTGGAAGTGCTCTATGCATTAGGGGAAAAAAGCCCTTATTTACTGCTAAATTTATTTCAAAAATAAGATACAGCCCAGAAATACACCTTACTTACACATTTAGTGGTATGACAGAACAATGAGACACAAGCATACTTTTAAGTGGTATGACAGAACAATGAGACACAAACATACTTCTAAGCATGCAAACGTGCTTTCTAAATTGTGACGAAGACAGCAAGGTCAAAAAGCGTACAGCTACAACTCACCATATTCTCCACTCTCCATAACCGATATACAAATATTGGTTCCCACAAGACTGAAAATTAGCTATTGTTAAGCAACTATTCTAAACAAAATCTTCCAAGAAGCATAAGGGAAGATTCCTTTTCCAATCCGAGTGCAGCCTACTTGCTCCAGGATCTTTATTGCTCCTCAGGGCTTTTTCCAAGAACTATGATTATAGCAACAACACAGCAGATGCAGAACAGGTAACAGCTTCTCTTATTAGACCTCTGTCAGCTTTGTGACACAGCAGAGACTGCTGAGGAATCTGCCTATAATGACAGCTATTTGCTATATTTTGTACAGTTTTTGTGAGGACAAAAGGCAGGGGCGGGGGGGAGGCTGGCAGAAGATTTGGAGACAGATGGGAGAATTTTGGTTTTCTAAAAGTTCACTAACTCCCCCAGAGAGCAGTGCACATCCCTACTCAGAATCAGTCAGGCAGCGTTCTTCCCTTTGAAGAGAAGAAAGTATATTGATGCTATTATCATGAAAACAGCACATACACATTAAAGTATGTGTGCTGTAGGTCACAGTTCCTTTCATGCCTCCGACACAGATTTTAGCTGACACCTTCCCCGGATCAGGCATTGTACTTAACACTCTCCCAGCTCAACTGCATCATCTGTCCTTCAAACAGCTACTCACAGAGCAGCCTGGATAAAGATCCACAGAAGCTATAACTAATAACAGATTGTACTCTTTCCTATCAAGAGGGCAGCACAGCTGACAAGCATGACTGCACAACAACCCAAGTGACACCAACGTAAGAAACACGAACTATAGTAAATCAGAAAAAATACAGACTAAACATTAGGATTTAGATTACAGGAAAATAAAGCAGCAGCATTGTGTGTTGGGGTCTGACTAGATTCTGCAGCTAGGAAGATCACCTTGAAAAAACAAATAAACAAGAAAAAACCCATGACAAAAGCACTAGAGAACACTGAAAGGTGGACAATTGTGTTGGATGCAGTATATTTCCTTGCCACAGTATCTGGAACTAAGTCACAACGAGTATCAAGTATAGAAAAGTCCTAAGGGAGGAAGAAACAGGAGTAAAGGACTTTGTAGAAAGAGAAGGTTATTTCCAGACAAGGTATAACGTCAATTAGTCCCCTGACTTTCTCAAAAGAAAGTCAAGATTAAGAACAAGAAGGGCAGGGGAAGATACAAAAGATTTAAAGTATCAGTTATCTAAGAAGTGACAGAATTATGCAACTAGGTATGTTGCACCTGAGCATTTGTAGAAAAGGTCACTCCTATGCTCGTCTTTCCACACTGCACACATTCTTGTTTAGTATTTTGTGCCCTGTATTACTATGTACCTTCTCAATTTTATTATGAAAGATAAAAAAAAACACCCATCTGCAGACACTAGACATGTTTCTACACACGTCCTCACACGCGCCAGGCAGAGTACAGGCTAGCTCAGCCAGTCTAACCTCATACAGCCACTCTTCTGCAAAAACTACATTTAAAATTCTGCTTCTGCTAGATACAGACTTCTTTTAGTGATAAAGTCAATCACTGAAGAACTTAAAAACCATCCAAACTGCATCTGCAGTTCTCCAAAGCTTGAGGATGCTCCCTTTCCAGCAGTTTCTCAGCTGGCAAGCCAGTGAAAGCACAGACCCTCACACAGCAACAGCTAACTTACCTGTCACAGGCCATGGATTACCGCAGACCACACTGATAATCACCGATTGAATCATTCTCTCTCTGCTTTTGCAAATTTGTCTCTAACATTACCTACTTTACCAAGCCCTAGAAGTACGCGGTTTCTAATTTACTTCCATATAGAAATTGTTGCCTTCTTAGAGCAATACACAGTGAGTCCAAAAACCTAATAGAAAAGAAAATAACAAATTTGAAGGCAAGTGGAATTACAGATCAGCAGACATATCAAAATCTTCATTAATTTTTTCTACATTACTTAGAAGCAGACTTCCTTGCATTTACATGGCATGTAAAGTCCTTATATTATTCTTTTCCCCTTGCCTGCAAACAGTAGAAAGAAACTTTAAAAGAAGAAAACCTGAATCAATGTAAAAAGCCCACTACATATCACTACATTTTTCCTTTCATATTTTCCTTGCTCCACTTTATATGAAAAGCCAATGACAGGCAAAACTCCCAGCTGTCTAAAAGGACCCATCCCTTTCAGAATCTTTTTTTTTTTTAATTCAGCATTTTGACAACAGCATTACCACCACAACTTTTAATACATCCAAGCACATAGCATGCATTAAACAAATACTACACTGCTCTAAAACAAGTACAACCACAGTAACTATATCTTTACTAGCTTTTTCCCTAACTCAAAATCTGCAACACTGCTTTGCTAAAACAATTCCATCCACACTAACTGAAGAAAAAATACTTGTAGAGACCAGGCCTTCTGAAGCTTCAGCATCTTCAACTGGTACATTTGTGTTGATCATAAACAATGCTGGTGAAACTATATAAGCTAGAACACTGGCACAAACCTCTTACGAATGCTTTTTTTTTAAATGGTAAACTGTATTACAGGCCCACTAAATAAAAAAATGCAGATAGACATCCATAACACATTTGACTTGGTATTATGTAACACCTGACATAGAGAGTACTGTTCAGGAAAATTAATATAGGACATATTCAAAGTAAAATCAGTTAAGTTCTTAAACAACTTACAATTGTCATCCCCAATTCAACACAAGTCTCACTAGCTATAAGAATGACTGAGTGGTGTACGTCCCAAGTGTTAGACTAAATCATAATCAGAAGTTCACAGACCACCATAAAGGTAAACCAATGCAAAAATGTATACCCTACATCTGCAAAGTCTGCTAAATATATAGTAAGATTTGGAAAACAAAATAGCAGCACCCTAGGTTATCTGTGAATTAACCTTTTCACTTGCAAATGGAGTTTGAGGTGCTTTCAAAGCACATACTACATGATACAGTATCAGATACCCTCTCCATCTCTCACAGTATCCAATCACAGCTTTTACATCTCTGCCAAACGTAGTCCTTTGGTACAGAAACAGGAAGATCTTCCAAAATATGTAAATCTAAGATTCAACGTCCAAATTAATAGACTGGTCTTCAAGAAAAATATGGAGTCCATCTCTTTACCTATGTAATTAAGGAGGAATCAAGGCCTTTATTTCACATTGAGAAAAGGTAATTGCTTTCATTGGACAGGTGTTCTGTTGTTTTAGAAATAACGCTCAATTGGTGCTATTTATCAATACTGCAATCCTGCTAAAGGCAGTTTAAGTTACACAGGCCTGAAAGGTTTTGTAAATTATTTTGATACTGTCATACAAGCCAAATAATAGTCTGAAATTGAAATACATTTTGTATTGCTTATAATTTAAAAATTGACAACCTGGGGCCTCCTAAGGTTTTAATCGGCAAAACACAAGGTGATAAACAAATAGCTAGGCAGTAATATTTAATATATTCTTTTCATAGCACACTGGTGTTTCAGAGGGTTGACAAAGATGCAGCAACTGAATCTGACACACATCCTGCAACTGAAAAAGAGCATAAGAAGGGGCAATTAACAGATATTATTCACAGCTTTCCCATTAGCATCCTCCCCCTTCATATCCCACAATGAAAACATTTGCCTTCTCCAGGTTCTCCAATACCTACTTGTGACAGATTTCACTTCAAAGGTTAGAGGGCAACACCCTCTGGAAGTTCCAGCATATTCCAACAGAAGACAAGAGGGGGAAAAAAAAAAAAAGGCAGCTCATCAGGTCAGATACTAAGATGGGCCTGAATATATGTCCTCAAACTATTCCCCATAGTGCCTAAAAGGGGAATGTAGGCAAAAGCAGAGTAGTTCAGCTACAAGAAACCCAAGTTAAGATACAAAAGAACACTGACTCAGAATAAGAAAATCTAACTAAAAGCCTCACCTTCCAGCACAGGTGCTATTTCCCATTGTATACTAATCCCATCCAGGAGTGGTTTGCAGGAAATGCAGCAGTTATGAATGTGATCACTATCAATATTCAACACCTGTTTTCCTTTCACAAACTCTGTACACTGCTACATCAGAGTGCTTGCTATGAACGAAGGCAACCCAGGACAACAACAGATGGTGTGCTTTCATGAACTGCAGTGAACATCAATTCTCATACCTTATCTTCACATCTACTTATGCCGTGGACTTCTGTCTGAAGATGGACTGTCAGATCTTCTGTTAAGTGACCAACAGCACCCCCTTTCTATTAGCCAATTGTACATGTCCGTATGCAGAGAGAAACAATATACCGAATAATTTATAGAACGCCATTGCATGCCAATCTCCATTTATATATGCTTAGTATCTTGTCAGATAATTTAAAGAATTTAATAATGTTTATTTGCCAACATTATTATTACCTTTAAGGAATTAAACTATTTGTCTAAAGACAAAGAGAAATCCATTCACACACCTTAAAAAGTTTCACTAGATGCTGTCAGACTGTCTTCTTATAAAATCAAGCATGTAACGGACAGAACTCAGACCAAGCCAAGGCTCAGCAGTACATCTGAATGCTCTACATAACTAATGAACTGTTCACCCACCTAACAGGTTAATGTTGACACTAAAATACATACAGCCACATTAAAAAAAGATTAAAACACCATAGTGATTAGAAGGTTTTTAAAAACACATACTGTGCTCACATTTTCAGCTTGCTAGAGGATCGCAGATCTCCCCAATAAGGAATAGCACTAGACCAGATCAGTAAGGAAAACTTAGAAATGTGCTTTCAGATTCTGAAATATGAGGGAAAAAAAACTGCCAAAGGCTTTAAAGAACAACACTCAGCATTCATTAATTGAAAAGAAGGAATACATTAAAAAAAAAAAAAAACCAAGCAAAACAAAACCCAAACAACTTTATACTTGGCAAATACCTAATCTTCTCTTGCATGAAAACACTTCATACTTCATATATATGAAGTCATACTTCAGTGACTTATCTCTGTGCAGCAGAGTGCAAAACAGCATTAAAAAAATGAGTTTAAAAAAAAAATCTGATCAAAAGGGATGATATTAAAGCATTAAAGAAAAAAAACCTCCTGCTTTTAGGTATTGTACAAAGAGGTTAATTAAACAAGTTGGTTAATCTTCAACATATCACAAGCAAAGTTTATATTAAAATGACGGATCTCGTTCAACCTTTCTCTAGGCAGATAATTCAAATGTTTAACAAAAAACCATAATAAATACAATCAACAAGCATTTCTAAGAACAAACACTCCTCTCCAAAAACCAAACTAAACACTTACTAAAAACTGTACTAGGTTAACAAAGATGTCAAAGATATTTTCCCGGGACAACAGGATGTTTTTTTCTTCAGAGAAATTCTTTGAAGATCACAGTAAGTCATCTTCTTCAAAGTGCAGTAAACAAACCCTACTCCAAGTATTAGTTATTTGTAGATATTAAAAAAGCATTAGCATCAAACCTTAATCTTCTGTAGTAGAGTGGTCTGGGTTTACGTTGGGTAGAGCTGCACCAGTGCTCCTTCAAACCCCATCACTAAATGGTATGCAAAGATTACCGCAGAGAACTTAAGATCTACATAACCCAACAAATTGTCCATTCAACATCATGTCTTGAAGAAATCTACCATTACAGCCAGCAAAACAGTCTGAAGCCAAACAATTTGTCAAAATCTGTGCTGCGATCAAGGTTCATAAATGGTTACTGATTGCTATATTTAAAAGAACAGACTTAATTATCATACTTCAATTATAAAAGCTATTTTAACACAACTTTGTTCTGCAAAAGTATCTGAAGTCACATATCTCTCTGGAGTAAAACTTTTTCATCTCAGAAGACACCACACAAAAAAACCCTGTTGCTTCATAGTCCATTTTTATGACTAAACTGTGCAAATTTCAGAAGCATTCAGTTGTATAAAAGGAGGATTTTTTTTGTTGTTTAAACAGACTGTCATGATCACTAATGAAAGAAATCTAGCTCTGACCCACCAAAAGAACTACGCTCACCTTCACACGCAGCATCACTTGAAACTTGTCAAATGCTGAAAAGTAAACATTTGCTGAAGCACTGGATAAAACTGCGTCGTCATCCCCACTCCCCCTGCTCCCCGAAATATCTCTTGAAACCACTATCACTTAAAAGAAGACTTCTTTAAAAACACTGTCCTGATAATTCATTTGAAGATTAAAGATTGTAAACATTAATTGAGGGAGAAAGCTTGGAGCAGATAATTCTTCAAAGACATTATTCTACCTAAGCGGGCTCTAGGACCTTTGCAATAGGGGGAAACAGAAGTATGAAAAGAATTCAAGTTGATGTAGCCTGCTTCATATATGAACAGCCCTAATACAATTCAAAGAAAAATTACAGTAATATGAAGGTAATGTTGAAAATACTTGTAATAAATCACCATAAGATACAGCTATTATTTCAGAGGAAATATATACAAAGTCCTGGCTAAGCCTGACATAACACCATGCTCTAATAACTTATTAGAATTGGATTAGTAATATTGACTTTTTTTTCCCAGGAACTTTTCCTTGTATTACTGTAAGGCACAATTAGGTTGTTAAAAAAGACTCTAGTACCTAGTTGGCAGCTGTTTGCTTCACGTTCAAAATCCACTTTGGAAAATACAAGTCCTTTCTTCAAAACATACTCAAAATTAACTTTGAAGGTAATAATCAAAATTAATTGATTTTTCTTCTTAAGCTTTCTGGATGCACATCTTCACAAAGCTTCACAAAATAGCATTTTGAAGTTTCAGGAGATATACTGTATTTCTCATAAAATAATCTCAAAATACCAGAAACAAAGCTTAACTCTGACACTCTACTTCCTTTATAACCGTAATGATCACCAACCACTAGTTCCTTACTTTCTGCAGTAAACCTGTAACACAGTTTATTCATAAGTGGGTAATGACAAAAATCAGACTCATGTTATAACAGCAAAAATATAAGCAACAGGCTCAAGGATTTGGAAGCACAGAGAACACCTCTACATTATAGGCTGTTTTGCCACTTTGAAGGAGTACAGGTATTTTATCCTAGACTGATTTTGTTTCTACAGAAATGAATCTCTCACATACAGAGCAATGTCAGCCCAAACATTTTATTTCACACAAATGCCTTTTTCCAAATTTGACAACCTTAAACAAAGTGATATTTCCTGCCACTAATTTCCAGGATTCTAATTCCAAATTCAGGTCGGGATTAAAGCTAATGAAAGGATTTGTAAGAATCTGCATATCAGCTAGTTACCCTCTAACCTCCTCTACTGCTAAGCAAAGCACTTAAGTTCCAAGCACCTTCAGGGGCAGAGACTATTTAAGGCCTCCTTCCACTGCCTCTCCTCCCCCCACCCAACCCCAAGCCTCAAAACAGATCAGAAACAGGAAACCACAAAAATCTCTAAGAACCTAAAGTCAGCCTATGGCCCAAATAGCTATATATGTAAACAAGCCATTGAGAATTCATTTCACACAAACAGACCCAGGCCAGCTCCCAAGAAAACAAAAGCCATCTGTAGTTGCAATAGTCTAGATCACATTCCACATCATCAGTTATCTCGTGAAGCACACCAATATTAAGAGGTGTTGTACAGCATGGATGGGAGCTCGTGCTAACAATCACAAAAGCATTTCCTATACCAGGCTCCTTCCTAGCAACTCCAGGAGGCAAAGAGAACAGTTTGGGGCGAAGAGCAGAAAAGCAGCCACATAGAGGTGGCAGTAAATAGATGTAATGTACAAATGTTGGACAGCACAGTTGAGAACCGTAAATTCCCACAGGGTTATTAAAGAACTGAGCAACAAATTCAACACTTTCTTTTCTGAAGAATAAGCTAAGCAAGTTAATCCTTGTAATTTTTCACCATAAAGAATTGCAGAGTATTTGCCAGGTGATGTATTCACAGTTTGTCTTTCAAAGCAGAAAGCAAGTCTCAACTTCAGTATTTAGTCACACAGCAAACCAGTTATTTCCTACAGAACTGTTAAGCAAAATCTATAAAGTGTAAAAATAAGGTTTAGACCCAACAGCTAGCTTTCTGCATGCCGTGGTCAGGATTTTCATCCACTTCAGTTAGACCTTAGTAACTTTCCACAATCTTACCTGCAAATAAGATTTCAGAAGGGGAAGTGGGGAGGGAGAAAAAACCAACAACAAAAAAAAAAATCAAAAAAGGGGAAGGAGCCAATTTATTACATACACACAATCTAACTTGGCCACCTGCAAAAAAAAAAGTTTTCCCTTTTGAAATATCAGAAATGGTGACTCCTTGGCTTCACACAAATTCTTCAGAAACTCCAATATGAGGAACCTAGAGAAGGATTTTACCTTTCAAACATAGCATATTCTGAATTAAGCTTTTATCTTTCCATATTAAAAAGTAATTTCTCACTTGCATGTCTTCTGATGCTATCAATGTGCTAGTTCCACAGCACTCCATATAGCTTTTCTAGAAAAAAAAATAGATGCAATATGTTTACTGCTAAAAACCAGAAACTACTATTCTACATCTACACAGATCCAGTCTATTTTTATTTCTTTGCCAGTTTATTACTTTTTTCAGTCTAACAAAGTGACTGCACCTCTGGTTTCAAACCTCTTCTGTACCAAAATTCCTGCAGGCACTTCAGCAGTCGGGGTCTCTTTCCAAGTTATTCCTGCAATGCTGCCTTCCAACTGATGTGCTTTAGCAAAGTGAAATGAACCTGAGCCTGCAATGTATCTTATGGTGTCCAGCTACAGACATCCACTTTGTAGAGTTTCAAGAGCTATAGGAAACAGACATTACTTCTAGCACTGTATGCAACAGATCAATAACCCAAAGAATAATTTGCTTTAAAAAAAACAACCAAACAGACAACAAAACAACCAACATTCCACAGACACAGTGGATCTGTTGTTTAGTTGAACATCATTATTATATCCAGGTTATTCACTGGATCCTCTCCACTAGCTATCACCACTTCCTATGCATATAAAATTGCACCTTGTAACCTGCTTCAATTTTTTCCACTTTTGAGCACCATCTCAACATCTGTAACTTTTATTCTTTTCTGTTCCTGCAGCCTGCTTTGGTAAGAGACTTACAGAAAACTTAACCCAGTTAAAAGCCTATGTGTGAGTGATACCGCAGCTAAACCTTCCAGCAAAGATGTTGCTGAAAATAAAGATGTAAATAGCCTTTCTTCCAGACTCTTCATTTTTGAGAGGGAGTGCACTTCTTGATATGAGACCTAATACGCTTGTAACATTAACAGCGGGTAACTAAGACCACACTGACACCTGCAACTAAAGTAGCACTATGGATATCTCAAAAGTGCAATTCTCTCCTTGGTACCACTTCTTCAGAAAATAGCAGAATGTTTTAGAAATTGTCCTCACATACACAAACACAGAAGTGAAGTGTTTCAGCAGAGGAATGCTGGAATATGCCTTTCAAAGCTGTGCTCTATTTTCTCCCCCAGTCTTTTGCATCTATATTAAAATAACTGCAGAACTATTTAATGTCATTAGTTCCAGCACACAAACATTTACAGAAATTTCCTCAGCCTCAGAAATACTGGATTTCCCATATTTGACATCATCTAAATTTACAAAAAGGTTAGCTGAAACAAGCCATCTCCATCTGCTACTGCCAGTCGGCACAGTCATCTGACCAGAGACATATTAAATGGGATGGAAAAGAAGGAATTAAAAGTAAGTTGCCCTGAAAAAAATACTTCCGTTTTAACAGAAATAGTTGTCAACTTCGTTCTTCATTCATTCTCCCTCTGGATGTTTCTCTTACTGGCTGGGACCTAAACTGGGAGCTAATATAGAAAAGGAACTGAAATGGAAGTATTTTTGAGAGAAAAACCTAGAAAGAGAGGCAACAAGCAGGCACAGAAGCACAAAGACAAGTCTACTCTCTGTTTAAAAGAGTCTAAGTAAACAGAAGCCATCCCTGATGCTGAGAAATAACTACATAGAGCTTTATCAAGTGACAGGAAAGCAAAGCTAACTCCTATAATAATCAAACACTGCTTTATTTCATAATTCTCAGTGCAGTATTTCATGTCCTCCCCTGTAGGGCTATTCCACATAATAATTTTCGACTCCAGCCAACAAATACGATCATGTGTAACACCCTGATGAGAAAAGAACTGCGCATGAAGACTGCATCTGAAACAGGACTTCAAGAATCAATGCAGCTCTGCCAGTCTCCCTGCAGAAGGCCCTCCTTCGCTAGCTCCAACTGATGAAAAAGTTTTAGGTGCTGCAGAACAGAGCTTGGCAACTTGCAATCAACCAAAAGAATACAAGACCCTACCACACAGTAGCACGCGCACAATGACGAGGAACATTTCACTGCTACTTAGTTTCACTGACTTGTATGAAAACTTGTGGTTATTTTTGTAAAGAAAACTCTTTTCATAGGGGAATTTCTACACTAACTAAATGGTATAAAACACAACATAAACTAAGATTTACCATTACCGCTTCTGTGTATCAGCTGCAGCTCCATTAGTCAGTGCTCACAAAACCTTAGGGTTTCACACTGCCGGGCTAACGTAAACAACTGTGCTAGAAACGGTGTCCTATTATGACTCCTCATACGCCTGTTTCCACTACAAAAGAAACCCCACAACGAATCCAGAGTAACAGGTGCCTCCCCCAAGGCAACAACGCCGGCTCTCCCGCCGGGAGACGGCCCGGCAAAGCCACGCCAACGCCCCGTACCCGGAACCGAGAGCAAAGCTCCGCCGGAGGCCGCAGGGTGGCTACTTCAGTCTCGGCCCCGGCCTCGCTTTCTCCCGCTGACAGCCTGGGCCCGAGCCGCCCGCCGCCGGGCTCACCTCAGGGCCCCCGGGGAGGCACAGGGGCTCTCCCGCCAGGCCCGCGGCGACCCAGCAGGCGGGGAGGAGGGTGAAGGCGGAACGAGGAGCGGCAGCAGCAGCGCTAAGGCAGGCCCCAGGGAGGGCAACGCTCACCGGGCCGGGCCACCCCGCCCCGTCGGAGCCAAACACCCGGCACGGGTAGCCGCCACCCCCTCACGGGTCGGCCCCACCGCCCGGGCCTAACTTCTTCCCGCTTCCCCACCCCCCGGCGCACGGCGGGCCGCGGCCAACCGGCAGCCCCGGGCGTCCGCGGCGCCAGTCCCTGGTCCCGCACTCACCAGGTGGCTGCTGGTGCTGGCCATGGGCCCCACCCGGCCGGCGCGGCCCGCGCTCCGGTCGCCCTTTAAGATCCCGGCGCACGGCCGCCCAGCCCCGGCCAATGGGGCGACCGCATCCTCCGCCCGTGACGTCACCCACAACAATGCCCCCCCTCCGCTGTGGGCAGGACTTCCGTGCGGCCTGCAAGCTTATTGGCGGAGCCGTC
>VZRU01021847.1:0-11578 GCA_013398155.1 Pedionomus torquatus | reverse complement strand
TCCCTTCAGATCCTGGAAGGCTGCTATAAGCGCAAGACGTAACTGTTTTTCCATTAAAAACTAATTTAGAAAAAAAAAAAAAAGCCTATTTTGTTCTTTGGTTAGCAGTTTGGGCCATGTAACTTGATGGGCTCTACGAGTGTTGGGAGACACCCTACTTTTCCACCACAGCTTTATCTGTGGTTAGGTGATGATGACAGGTACACAAAACCTGCATTTTTCTAATTGGTCTGCTTCCTAAGTTCTTCTATAGGCGGCTTGCATATTGCTTTGAGTTTTAAGGAGGAAGCGCGGAAGCACCACGACTTTCTTCTTCTTTAAGACATCTCTTGATCTGCATTGTTTTACAAAGCTGTTCGTAATTTAAGATGGTGCATGTGCTGCGAAGAAAATACTACTTAAAGAAAGCATAACTTGCTATCTTAAAACGTTGCACTAACTGCCCGTGTTCTTCTCGAGGAAGATGAAGAATGTTTGATGCAGAAACAATGAAGTAAAGCTACCCATGATGGTTCTTGTGTTCCTGGAAAGATGGGGCAGGCTTCAGTAATTTAAAGCTTTCTCTTGTAAAGCATTCAATTTAGATGCTGAAGGAAACTTTACCTTGATTTGAGCTTTGAACTTTTCCCTTTTAATGCCCCTGATCAGTCAACAAGTTTTCACTTAATCTCGGCTGTGAACTTGGGATCTGAAGGTTTGGTGTGAAAACAGGCAATAGGCCGCCATACAAAAGCTTAAGGGTGGAAGTGGTGGTGCACTACCTTTTCTTAAAAAAAGAAATCATAAATCCCCCCCTGTCCAAAGGAATAGGGGAGGATCCAGGGTTCTTGCTTCATAACTCGGGCAGGTTCTGGTACTGGTAAAGGAGTTAATTTGTCAGAACACAGTGGTCTAAGTTGATAAAGAAGGGGATGGTCTGACTTGGCTACTGTTGCTTGGTGTTCTTGTGGTGGGTTGACAGAAGTTAGGCGTTTTCTGATTCCTTCTGCTGCTCTGCAATACACTTCTGTCACTGCATGAGCGAATTGTGATATGGTTTATATGGAGATCCGGCATGTAATGAATCACAGCAGCTAGCTGAACAGTACAACTGTCCTAATTTGTAAGACAGTCTGAAGTTTAGCTTGCCTTTTTTTTTTTTTTTCCTTTTTTTAAATGCATGAGTCATAGTCTTTAGTCTCTCCAAAATTCTGGGGAGTCATCTCTTGCAAACTCTGGCTTTCAGTCAGTTGTTCCTAATCGCAAATAAAGATGGAAATCTCATTCATATGCTGAAATGAGTTTAAAAGTACAAATGGAGTTGATCTTTATTTCTGTTTTTACAAGTTAGTAAAATTATAACCCAGGCTTTTAATTCTAGCTTTCTTTTGTTTTACTAAAGCATACTGGTTTATGAAAGGTACCAGCTTTAAAATGTTACCTTACTGTAAGAGGTGTGACTGTATCGTGAGTAGCTTTATGAGTGAGAGGCAGAAAAAACCCTGATAGTGCCGTTTGGCACCTGCACTACGGAGAATATAATAGCACGTTTTTCATGCTGGGGTTTTTCACAAGGCTTTATCGTTACCTGCAAGTTGAGGACGGTGCTTTAATAAAGTCACCTGCCTCTCTTCTTCAGCGCGTCCTGTTGGTTGCCAAAGCTGCTGTCTTCAGTGGAAGTTCAGCTTAACAAAGACAGATGAAATGTATGTAAAAAAATTGTCCGGATAACCAGTGCTGTTACTTTACAACACGTAATTAGTGCCTTTGAGAGGGATGAATTAGTGAGGATCATGAAGCATTCTGGTTAAAAAGACATATCCACATCCCAGGTAATCTAAGACCTAAACATTTGTGTTCAGAAGAGGTCAGGCATGAGGCAGGAGTATTGTGTTGTGATGGGATTGGCAGAGTGAGAGAGTAGGAAGCTGACAACACCTTTCTGTATTACGCTTTTTTTTTTGCTTCCAGAAAACTCTATCTATTGGATGGGAGGGGGGGAAACCATCAGTAACAGCTACCTCTGTCTTGCTCATCTCCCCAAAATCTCTTAACTGTCTCTTGTACATCATAGCTTCTCTCCTGTATCCCGTAACACCTGTATCTCCTGTATCTCCGTCTTGTGGAGCCAACAGTCCTGATGGTTTCTCTGGTGAAATTCCCGTTTCAAAGTGTCATTTGTATTTTCTGCGGGAGAAGAGTTGTAATGTCGCAAGAGAAGGATCCAGAGTGGCTTCTGGTGGGATCCTGGGACTGCTTGTCTCTTTATGTCTTTGTTTTACAAACATAATAAATAAATAAAAGCGTTCCTAATAGCAAATTATTAATTACTCATAATGAGATGTGGGTTTAGTTTTTTTGTTTGGTGGTTGTTATTGTTGTTTTAGAGCACCTCACAGTGCAGTTTTAACTGCTGTAATACGTTTGTTAACATCTTTTCCAAGGACAGTGTTTCAACATGTAATTTCCAACCACAAGTTCTTTGGCTGAAGGTGGTGTGCTGCGTTAAACTGTCTGAAGTAGCAGGATGCTAACAAATACTATGCAGTGATTGATAGAGTTTTATGCAACTCTAAAAATAAAGACTTTTTTTCTTACTTCAGAAAGATGACAGATACAAAAAAGACTTTTGACAGGTACCCAATGGTACGTGCTTCTAAAAGTGAAGCGGATGGGGTGTGCTTCATTCTCTGTTTGCATTTCACTTATACTATTAATATCTGAGGTTTTGGGATTCAGCTTATTTTAAGTCGTGTCAAGTTGAGTAGTTGCGGTGTCTCAGTTACATTGCCAGTTTGCTTTACCCTCCCTGTGGGCTTTCCAGACTGCAGCATCCATGGAGGAGAGACTTTTTGAGGGGAATAAAATATACCTGTCAAACTGAGAGCCCGGGCCTGAGAAATTACCCAAGTAATTGTGCTCAACACAACAATTAAATCCTGTTGTATGAGGAATATACTGTTAATAACTCCTGTGATGTGTGTCATAATGTACACACACGCACCGTCTCACTGTTTTCTGTTCACAGCATCACAGAGTGACATGGGGTTGGAAGGGACCTCTGGAGATCATCTAGTCCAACCTCCCTGACAAAGCAGGTCCTTCCTCCTAGGGCAGGTTGCACAGAACTTATCCAGGTGGGGTTGGAATGTCTCCAGAGACAGAGACCCCACCACCTCTCTGGGCAGGCTCTTCTGTTGCCCTCAAAGGGAAGAAGTTCCTCCTCGTGTTTAGATGGAACTTCTTGTGTTCAAATTTGGGCCCATTTCCTCTTGTTCCCTCACTGGGCACCACTGAAGAAAAGACTGCAGTAGTCAGTCACACAAAGCAGGGATGTTTATGTAGAGTGGTCATGGTGCAGTGAGGACATGTAATAAAGAAGGCACTGAATTACTGTGTTGACCCAATTTCTGTTCCTGGCTTTGTCACTGGTTGTCTATATAGACTTCCCAAGTCTTGTATTGCTTAAACAGATGTGACCTTTCATTGCTAGTGGAGTTTCATGCCAGTGGTTCCATCCAAACAGTGTTGTAATACTACTTTTTTTTTTTTTTTTAATAAAAAAAACAAACAAAAAAAAAGTTTTGTGCCTTGGAAAACATGGACAAAGATTTGAATGGAAGCTTTCTTTTTTCTTTTACCTCCTCTTTGAGTTCAGTAGCTTTGAAGATGCTTTTTGTGGTAGTAGATTTAAAGAGTGTTTTCCAAATGTATTGAAATCCATTATGCCAGAAAGATATTGCTGGTTCTGGAAGACTGAGTTACATCAGAGTTACCATTCTCTCATTGCGTGCTGTTACCCACCCATTCTAGAAATGTATGTGTTCATGTAAGTGAACTTGGCTGGTTTCTGTCTGAGTTCTAAAAATTACTATAATACTTCTCTGAGAAGAACGTGGGCTGCTTGGAGACAAAGCAAAAAATTTGTATCTCCAAAGGGCAACAGTATTTTTTTTTTCTTTGAAAACAATTATATTTGAAAACATTTCCTTATAGGAGTGAAAGGATTTAGCTACTGTCCCACTGATGTTAAATCTCACCTACAGTGTGTTCATGGTCTTTGTTCTTCTACACTTAGATAAGAAGACTGAGACATGGGTAAGAATATTCCAATTCCTTTTCCTCTCCTTGTTGCTGAAGATGCTAAATCAGTTTTCTTGGAAGTAAAATGCAGAAATTTTGCTTTTACCCTCCTGATCAGGGGGGCTGAAGCCTTTTTTTTTATGTAGGTGGGGTTTTTTTAAGAGCATGTCCACTAGAGAGCAGCAAAACCCTATATTCCTAGAAGTTTTGCCTATTGAGCTGATTAGGCATTGTTTTCTGCTTTTAGGTGGGGGGACAATAGTTTCAGAAGGAAGTTGCGTTCTATTTGTGCCAGGGAAGCCATTCAGTTGGATGTGACGATATCCTGCCTCTTGGCAGGAGACTAGAAGATGGTGGCATCAAACTTGAGCAAAAACATGAAGGGTATCAAATTGCCCTCCTTGGGAATTCTGCAGCAAAGGAGTGATGGGAACAAAATGAGCGAGGAAGGCAACACACCAAATTCCTTATCTAGTAATAAGGGGTATTGGTGCGTCTCTACAATTTCACAGGATCAGGAAGATGGGCGAGTGTAAGGTTCTCAACTCACACCTCATTTTTCACTTCAAGTAACTTGGCCTCTGTACGGTGACTCAGTGTGAATACATCTTACCGAATATCTGTGTCTCACCGTAGGCATTCAGATGGGTGAACTGTTACGATGAGCCAGGAATACTACTTAAATGGGAAAAAAAAAAGTCATGGATGAAGTGAGAGATAGAGGTCTGCTCGTTAATAAAGTTGAAAGAAATATCAATGGGTGAATATTTTAGGAGACTTTGGATGGGTTAAAAAATAATTTGTTCAAGTAAATTACCAGAGGCACATGAACAGAAAAATAACTGTTAAATGTTCTCAAAGTCAAACTCCGAATAATAAGACATCCCTTACTTCTCTGATTGGAGGTGTGGGGGGAAATTGCATCCAAGACCTTCATTAAAGGTTTTCTCTAACAGTAGAGGCTGACTGGCAATAACTTGTTTTGATTCAAAACCTTGGGGGAAGGAGGTGTTTTCAGAGAAGAGGTTACAATTTGGAATCAAGACTTGGAGATGAAATGTATATTTGAGATCAGATCGTTATTTATTTAAATCCATGATATCCAAGGATAGAGAGATCTGTAGAATCCGAGGCAATTCAGGTGGTTATCTTAAACTCTGGAATTTATGTGAAACACCAGATTTTGAAGTATCTTTTGCTTTGCCACCTATTAATTGTCACACCTTTAGTGTAGGATTTTGTATGTACCATTGAAAGAGGCTTGTTCACAGCTCAGAGCGTTTTTGTGTTTGGGGCGTGAATGCTTAAGAGTTCAAATTTGTCTAAATTTTTGTATTTTAATCTTTCTGCACATGTGTACATGAGTTCTGTGGTAGCATTTGCTAGTGAAGTCAGAGTGTACTGACGTTTTTATTGTTGCTCCTGCACTGTTTTCTGCCTGGCTTTGGTCCTGTAAATGCAGGAAGGAATGGAGAGAGAAATTGGATGTAGTAGTCTTCCTCCTCCAAGAACTTCTGCAATCTAAAGAATGAAACCTGATCGTCTTAGACATAATTAGTCAATCATTCCTGCTTTTCCCTCTGTGCCCCTTCCTTTCCTAGTGCAATCGATAGCTTTAGTGAACCAGGAACTTGAGTAACGTGAGGCAGTGTTTTCCTGCAGCTTCAGAAATACCAAGTCTAAACCATATTCTGCTGGTGTGAAAGGGTATGTTCTCGGGTCATTCAGGGTTTGTTTTTTTTTTAATGAGGGTGAAACTTTTATATGCCCTTTCCTCGGTGCAGAATTGAAGCACAATCAAGTCATGAATAAAATATCAATCTTGGGTAGTTGGCAGCATCCTATTTGTCACTCACTAAAGCTCACAAACCCATTTTTTGGGGGTTGGGGGAGGCATTAATTGAACTGGGTTTAAAAATATCAGGATTGCATACTATGGAGGATACGCTGTTAATCAAAAGTCTCGATCTTTGGCGTGAGGAACTGGAATGGAACTTCTTTACCTGGAGAAACATCTAGGATGGCAGCCTTTCTCTTTTAAGACATAATTATAAGGAGCAATGACTTCAGCTTTACATTTGGCTGACTTTTGGCAGCTCATCTCGTTGTTGCTTGTCCCACTAAAAAGCCTCATGGCATCATTCTTTTGTGTTACAGTTCTATGTTTTTGTAACGGAAAAGGTCTCATAGTGTTTTGGACTTTTATTTCTTTAGTTGCTCGAGTTGTTTCTCAACTCAGAATCCGTACCAATGCTAACATGAATGTGTTTTGTTGTTGTTATTTCTTTTCCCACCTCAATACAGCGTTACAGTGTTACTGCCATCTCTGTACAAAAGACAACTTCACCTGTGTGACAGATGGGCTGTGTTTTGCCTCAGTAACACGAACTGCAGACAAAGTCATACGCAACAGTATGTGTATAGCAGAAATTGATCTGATTCCACGCGACAGGCCTTTTGTTTGTGCCCCCTCTAACAGAGATGGAGGCTCTACCTCGTCTCTTTGCTGTGACAGAGACCACTGCAATAAAGTTGAACTTCCAGTTCCAACGCCAGGTAAGGGGGTTTTAGCCCATTTGATTTTATTTCCAATTATTTTTCTAACTGGAATTTCTATACGAGTGGAAGTTTCTGTTTTGCGGGCATGGGTGAATTTAAAGGCCTAAAGTACACCTTAGCTTCTGCAAATAAAAATTTGAGAGGTTTGTAACGAGAAACTTCTTCACCCTACCTGGATGTTAGGGCCAGATTTGAAGACTTACGTGCAATTTAAATGGAAACTTGCAATTTGTAAGCACATAGTTGCTTTTGTCCTTTTTAATACTATGTTTCTTGAAAAAGTTACAGTGCAGAATACCCAAGAGTTTTAACAGATACATTGAAATAGTGTGAAGATTGCTGTGAAATACAGTAAATTTAGTTGCATAAAAAGAAAGAAATAGCCTTGCCGTTTTCTTTTGGTTTTACTGTCAGGCCCTACTCCTGGAAAACCAGCTTCTAATCTAGGACCTGTGGAACTGGCTGCTGTCATTGCTGGACCCGTCTGCTTTGTCTGCATTTCGCTGATGTTGATTCTGTATCTTTGTCATAATCGTACTGTGATTCATCATCGGGTGCCAAGTGAAGAAGATCCCTCACTGGATCGTCCCTTTATATCAGAAGGAACTACTTTAAAGGATTTAATTTACGATATGACGACTTCAGGCTCTGGGTCAGGTAATGCCACACTTCTAGTACTAATTACTCTGTAATGAGCTCTGAAAGGCGTTGATTTTTATTAATTTATTTTTTTTTTAATAATGAGATATCTACTTAAACTATTGATTACCTGGAGAAATGACTTGAAAAGCTACTTCCATGTAGATTCTTCCAATACCAGTGAAGATTAAATATATGGAAGTAAGTGAAATGAAATAATCATATTGAGATGCTGCTACTGTAACTCATAATTCTGGGAGTACAGTCTGCTAAGCAGATAGTATCACAGTCAGCTATTGTAAATGTTTTGTTTCTTCTAGTAAGGCTCAGTCATTTACCTTTTTGATCTGCACAGCATATCTAAATTACTAACTTCTGTGGTTTTGAGATAATGTGTCGAGTTCTTTCTTTAGCTTTGAACTGAAAATTCCTGTCTGTAGCTGTTGTTATACGACAAATATTCTGAATTCTAAGTATGAGTTAACATTTTAGCCAGTTCTTTCCTTACAGAAGATACTTTTCAGTTGTAAATAGTCATTTCTATGTGTATAGAATAGGTGCGCTATTCAGACCACGTCTGGGGGATTTCTGTTATTTCCTGGATTTTTGTTCAAATTTTGGCTTTAGCAGGTGTTGCTTTCGGAAGATGAGGTGCTAATCTGTTCACTGCCTGTGGTCTCTGCTACGGTCATCCTGAAATACTTGCTTACAGAATTGTGGTAGTCTGCATCACAGAAATATAGTTTAATAAGCTCCCCAAAATGGGAAGAAATTATAACAACAGAACCCAAGCACTTAAGTTGTATTCCTTTCCCAAGGACAGTAGCTGGTAAAACTGTTTAGAGTCAATTGCTCTGTCAAGTAAAATCAATGTACCCAGCTGAACGTTAGTCATTGTTAGTCATATCCTCATTGAAGAAGGTGAGGTTGCATCAAGTGTGTAGGCAGTTATGCTTCAATTGAGAAAGATTTCGCGTGTCTGAATAAGATTTGATCACGGTAGGCTGAGTTGCTTTCTGGTTAAAACAGGAGCTGTAATAGTTTATCTCAATTTTCTCATTTACTAACAGCAATAACTCAATCAAACAATGAAAGTGATTGATAGAACTTCTAATAGATAGAACTTGATAAATGCAAATGCTTTACTTATTCTCCAGTAACAGTCTTTCTAGAAGAATTGTACTGAAGTAGGAGACTTAGAGAATATGAAGTAGTTGAAGATTTACATTTCTTGGAATCTAGGAAACTATGCTGCATAATTGCTACACTATTAGGAGCATAAAACTATTTAATGTCTGCAGGGACAGACTTTCCCTAAAAAAGGCTGAAAGGAAATTCTAATTTTAATTTCTTTTAAAAAAATAAACCTTAAAGGAGTAGGTGTATGTTCTATATATAGAAGTAGTCATCTGTAATGTACCAGCTGTTATCACTTCAGTAAACCCAGGAAAGAAAGCCTTTAAAGTTTTCCCTTGAAACCATGTTTAGTTATACTCGCTTTAAAATACTGTCTGGTTGATAGTTCTCTTCTAGCTTCTGTAGATAATCACAGCACTTCTGCTGCTTTCTGCGTGGTTGCTTTCTCACACTTCTTTAAATCAGAAGTCAAGCCTGTGATAATGCTAATTCAGACTTAGCTGTCAGCTGGTCTTTCCATTTGCTGTCAGGAATATTCCTTCTGGCCTTTTCCCTGTGCTGCTTCTGAGCCTCTCTTCACGTTTCAAAACTCTGGAAATACTCCTACAAAATAAGGTCTTGAAAAGCAGGGAACCCCAGTTAGAAGAAATTTAGGATTCTTCCTCCAGAGCAAATGGTTAGAAACTACTGACTCTTCTCTTGCTTATTTGCAAATTACACTTTAAATAAAAGCAACGTGCTGGGGAATTACTTAGTTCTCCAAGTTTCAGGATGCTCAAGCTTGTCTAGACTCCCAGAGCACCTGACCTACTCTAGTATTTGAGTATTAGCTACTGATGGCTGCATCAGGTGAAGAAAATGAAAAAGTATGGTTGAATTTGATTTGCCCCTAAGGAAAGCTCTTCATTAATTTGTTTTTATGCTTGAGAAGCAAAGTTGTGTTCCCTGTAAAACGAGAAGACTGAAAGCTTCCTTAAGAGTGATCTCTTAGTTTCAGTTGCAGAGAGTTCCACATTGTTCAGCTGTTTGTAAGACACGTGTTAGCCTCGGTGTTTGATATTTCCCTTTTATTATGATAGTGGTATAGGAGGTGCTTCAAGTACTTACATATGCTACCAACAGTACAGAAAATATTTGCAATGACTTGAATGACCTTGTCCCAAAATTAGTCAGTCAACGACTAAAAAATTCACAGTGCCTTAGCACTTGAACGGATAACTTTCTCGCATCCTGAAAATATGCCTGCAGCAACGGAATCTCATCAAAATGTGTATTTTTAATCTAGACTTTGGTGCCACATATTTAAAATTGAGAGGAGGGTATGTTGATGGAATAAACTGGGGGTGGAGAACAAAGTGTCACTGAAGGGAGAAAAGTCAGAGCTGCTGGTTTAAAATACTGCTTGACCCTGTCAGAAACTGAAGGGTGCAGTAGGGATGCTCTTGGGAAGAAGCACAGTGGAAATGTGTAGAATAGAAAAAATCCAGACCAGAGAGGCACAACCAAGGGAGTGTTTGGTCTGATGACCTAAAGTAAATGTTCTTCTCTTAAATTCAAACTGAAAGACTGAAAGAGCTTGTAGTCAAATAAGGATTCTACCAGTTCTGTATTATGGTATTCTCTGAAGAGAGGAGATCAGAACTCTAAAAACGAGCTTCCTACTCAGATCAAAAGGGAAGTAGGATTCATTTTCTACAATGATGAATAGCAAGCTGTTATTAATTATTCAGCCTTGACTTCTGTTGGTGTTACCCCATTATTCCATGACAAGCGAGACCTGAAACAGCAAGAGGCTTGATGAAAGGAGTGGATGAAACATCTAGAAGCTGTGGCTTCTGAGAGAAGGATTTCAAAGTCTCTCGGAGCTGAGGAAAACTTTCAGATCATGATGCAAGTCTTTAAATATCAACTACATATTGTATAGACAGATTGGGATGCCCAGCTATTGCTTTCTAACTCACAAGTGACAAAGTAACTTAACTTGCAAGGTAATGGGAATAATTACCTAAAACGGGGGAGAATATTTGGTTACTATTGGTAGGTGACTTCAAGTATGAAGTTGAAGTATTTAGAAATCCAAAGGGTCACAAAAATCAATGTAAAGTTGAGCTGAAATTGATGCAAGACTCCTTAAACTAATCTGCAGTTCATAAAAGCTTGGAGAGAATGAGATTTTTGATAGTTCCTTGTTTATTTTATTACCCTTCAAAGGAAGGCTTCTGGATAGAGACTCCAGAACAAAGTCCTAGCAGCTGCTTTTGTTGGCTGCCTTTTGTGCTTTAGAAGTGAATTCCTGTGTTATCCAGATCAGGTACAAATTTCTTACACGTGTAGCAGTCATTGGTCCACACTAATCGGAGTACAATTAGGATGTGGAAAAGAAAAAGAACTCTTCTTACTCTCAGATTATGATGTATGAGGATGATGATGAAGGCTTCATGGATAAATTGGATGACCATGACTGAATACAAGATGCTAAATGTTAGGAGCTGTGGTTGAATTTAACAACGTCTTGAATTTTCTCATCCTTTGTACTTTGTAGCAAACTGTCATTTTTCTTCGTGCACCTTTGCTCCAAGAGCTTTACGTGCAGTTGTGCCCAGTGTGTATGTCAAAGGCTGATGTAGCTGCTTTCCAGTGAGCTACTTTCCAGGTGAATCTGAGTAAAGCAGTTGCTCAAGTTCCGGGTGATACAAGGCTGTGTTTCCTTTATAGCAAAAAAAAGGAGACTGCTCAGTTGCACCAGGAAGTCTCTAAGGAATTCCTATGGAAGTAAGATAAACATGGATTCCCATCTCCTGGGTTTGTTCAGCAGTGGTGGTAAGAGAAAGCATAGTCACAAAAAACAGAAGCAAGTAGAACACTAAATACTGTAAAAATAAATATAGGAGCAAGGTAGTTAGATGAGTTCACAGGGCTTTTGTCACAGGGCTGTGACATGTTAACATGTTGATTGGGGGTTTGTTATGTGAAATTGAAACCCTTTGTGTCTGGAAGGTTTAGAATTTAGTATCTGTTTAGAAGCTTGCTAATATCCTTGGGTATCATGTTTTTTAAACAAGAAGCGATGCCTGTAAATGGCACAGCAAGGTGAGACCAGTGCATCTGAAACTAAAATGTAAAAAAACCCGTTTTTCTGAAAGAGCAGTAGGGGGGAAAAAAAAAGAAAAGAAAAAAAAAA
>VZRU01021802.1:0-10565 GCA_013398155.1 Pedionomus torquatus | reverse complement strand
AAAGGAACAAACATCAGATCTAAAACTTGGCAACTGGTAATTGTGAAGCTATTACATGGCATGGTATTAGAGGCTTTACATAGCACAACAATCCTAAAATTAACATAGAAGAATCAGTATAAGCTCCAGCCACAGAACAACATTTTATTCTGGTTACTAAATTAAGAAGGAAAAAAGCAGAAAAACAAAAGCCGCCTCCCTCTGAAAATACAGCCTGTAGGGATTTTCCCCCACACTGTCCCCTTTTATCATTAAAAATTAATATCTATGCAGGGTATTTTATAAATAAAAAATCACATGCATAACTAGAGTTCTAAAGTGACAAAATAAATTCAGAGGTACAACAAATAGTTAAGACGACTTATCATGTATTTGTTCTGTCAATTGAATCAAGAAGATTATCTTGTTTAATCTGCCTGGCTACAGCCTGCTGCAGTTCATGACAAGTAAATCTAACCACACGGCAAAGCTGGAAATCTGCAGATATTAACACTTCAAACGTCATGGTTCAACCAGCTGCTTTCCAGCACAAAGCAAAGTGGGGTCACAACCACCACAGCACCCCCACTGCACCTCTCCGCTTACAAGCTCGTCACACACAAAAAAAGCATCCCAAAAATGAGAGCGGGAAGGGGTTTGTTTCTTATCCAAGGCACCAAGAGTCAAATTTATGAATGATTTACTCCTGGGGTTGAGGGCTTGATGCAAATGAGCATAAAGGAAGTTGTCAGCAGCATCATGCTCTGGCCAATGGTAGGAAAGCTCCATCTTAGCTGTGCCACAGGCTGCATTAAAAAAAGGGACCAGAACAGCGCTCTTTCAGCATCCTTTCAGACAAGAGGTAGGTGTACATCATTTTATAACATTGTCTTAGGTTTTTCTTGATTACTGAAAGAAAATATGCCTGTAACCTACAAGCCTGTAAAAAGCTTCTTAGAATCAGAACGATTTTTCTCTAGGTTTAGCAGGATTTTATTCTGCTGAACGCACAGGAGCTTGTCTTGCACTATCAGACAAGCACTTTCACCATCTGTGCACTAATGGGAAATTGATGACCACTCCATCTTACAGAAAAGCTAATATACCAAGCCAAGAGTCAGTAAACAAAATGGACTTCATGCTTACTGGGGAGGTAGCTTCTTTCCTGCAGCCTCACGTTCCTTGTAATTAATTCTATATGCTTTTATAGAAATGATAGTGAAAGGATTTTCCTTTAAACAAAGACAGCTAAATCTGAAATTTAAGAAATGTGTTTCCCAAGTGGGTATTCCATATATTGTATCAATTAGGCTGCCTAAGAGAGATCTAGATTTGTGGACATGCTAGAAACCCATTCTAGAAATTTGATGCATTAGGGTAGGAAGAAAATCCCGTTGCATATTATTACCCTTGTAAATATTGGAGCAGTGATGAAGACAATACAAACAGACAGGTTAGAATCCATCTGAGATTTGTAAATGCTATTACCTCAAGATGTCTGTTCAGTGGTTTCTTAAACAGGTCTTCCTCGGTACTGCATTGAAATTATTTTTTGCCAGTCATTTCCCTCTGCTCTATGAAAATGATTTTAAATAAAGCTGCTCCTCTGCAGTGTCTAAAGATGATGATACTTTTAAATTAGAACCTAATACAGATAGTACAGAAACCAAGACATTAAATATTTAACTCACTGCATTTTGGATACCTACAATAGCTGAATTGCATTCAAATCAAACTAGCTTACAATATGAATTTTAATTGTGCCATTACAAAATAGGTAAAACTGCATGAAACCAAGCCATTCTGGACAGCTTTCAAAGATGCTAACCTTATTAGTGCCATGTTAATTCTGAAGGCTTGGCAAAGGCTGCTTCACTCTTGTATTTTAATAATTACAGCACTGGGTAGCTGACATTTATCTGCCTCGCCTCATTCAAATCTAAGGAGATCATCATCCTCCTCGAGAAGCATGAAACGCCTTCAGCAGGGGCATTAAATTCCACCTCCCTGCATAAAGACAAGCTTCCCTGCGCCGTGCAATCTGCTGCCCTAATGGTGGCTGTAGAGTGGGAAGGGGCCGGCTGCTGCACTGCGCTGATGGCAGCCGAGTGGCAGGGACTCCTGCCTGGGGAGCCATGCCGTGCCCAAGCAGCTCTTCTCCTCTTGGGAATAGAGCTGCCACCTTGGCAGAGAGCCGTGTCAGCAAAGGGGCCTGGCTACACAACATAAACATGCCCAGTCTCTCCAGCAGCCCAAAATCTTGATGACTTTTAGGAATGATTAAAATACTGAATTTTGCGTCAGCAGAAACAGTTAATTTTTGTGCTTGCTGTCTACCGAATAAGCAAACTTACATGTAACAGATTCCAACAAAATCCTCAGTCTAAAAAAATCTGTTTAAAAAGTTCAAAACAAAACTCCTCTCCTTTCTTTCACAAGGCTATTCTCTGGCCATTTAAAATACACATTTAAATCCTGCTTGTTTTAATTACCCCACAAAGCACACTCCAAATCCTTTTATTCATCCCCCTCTCTCACCCACATATTTTCAAATACGACTTCAGACTAGTCCTTCAAAAATCCTCCTGACTTTTAACCCCATAGAACAGGCCAGTCGAGTTTCCTTCCTAGATTGCGATCAAACCAAGCCATGCTCTCAAAGCCAGGGCCCAACTCAACTCAGGAGTACTTTCAGCTTGAAATTGCTCTGTAAACTTTTGTTTAAGAAAAAAAAAAAAAACCAACCAGTTTAATAAATTCTATCCATCTCAGCCATACTGTATGTATTCAATTATAAATTTAGGTATTCAGTTACAGATTTAATGGTGGGAACAGTAAGTTATTGCAACTGCTCCAATAAACGTGTATCAAATGCTAACGCCAGGTATCTGCTCAACAACAAAGTTGTTCCCTTTCCATTTAAGTCCATTTAAATTTAAAAGGGCAGAAGGATAAAGAACAAAATACATAATAATTGAACAATAAAAATAAGAGATAAATCACAAGCAGGTTTGGCTGCACTATCCTGTTTTTCACAATATCCTATTTTTAAATAATGACATACACACAAAAATAACGACGGGTGCTTAGAACTGCTTTAAGAAATCTGTTCCAGTAGACACCATCACACTTTGTCATTTCCCATTTATTCAGACATTTTGTACTCTTCACTGTCTTAAGAGGTTACTTCTGGGATATGCAAGGTTCATTAAAGCATTACCTCTGAGCAAAGTTCAACAAAACATCAGCGTTACTCCTGTAGTTTTGATTCCTTAATGAAACGAAACTAAATGTGGATAGTCAGAACCATTTTGTAACGCATGTAACTAGATTTTTACTTTTTGCTTTATATTAAAAGCAAAAAAAAAAAAAAAATCTTTCATCAAGACCTGGAAACAAGACTCCAGGTTTCTACAAAGTTTCCATCTTGTCTCTCTTTGACCCTTTCATAATCCCACATTTTCTGGAGCACCCCAGAATACAAAAGCTCATTTTGCAAGTTGCTCCTTAGCCAGCACACACACCCCAACAGGTTTAGGTGCGGGGCATGGGTTGGCCTGTCGGTGCTGCTCACCGCTGTTTTTCACCTAAAACTTCTTTGGTATTTCCTCATGAGAATACGGAGATCAGATTTGATCTCCTTCTCCCACATCCAGTTTTAAGTTGCTTGAAGGATTCAAGGGTTACTGTGGCATCCAAAGGTACACTGCAACAGCTAACCAGAAGTTAACTGTGGCTCCTTGGACATTTTGTATTACATTAAACTAGGTACCAGAAGTACCCTAAGTTCCCTCTGTTTTAGGAAGCAAAGCTAGGGAAAGAAGGAAATAGGGGGAAAAAAAGAGACTCATAACTGTAAAGATCTTTTTGCCAAACACTTCCTCTGCCTACTTATCCATAATTCACAGAGAAATTCAGAGACAGACAAAACTACTCCTTCGTTCTAGATCTACCACAGGAATTAGTGAGGCACAGCCTACATTCACACTTTCGAGCAATGGCCTTTCCAAACCAGTACATCTCGACAGCAATACCATTCGCGCCAAAGGCAGATTTGCTGAAGCCAACTTCTTGTTTTCTCTCCCTCACGCCACAAAGCAGCCTTTTCTTCTGCTGGGGACAAACAGTATTGGACAAAAGACGACATTCCTTTCCTAGCAGTTAAGCACAGAATGCAGTTGAAAAAAGAAATCAGAACTCCTCAGAAAGGATTGGGTTTTCCTTGTTATCTGTCCTAATGACAACAGCACCACAAATGGGCCAAGATTTCCAAACATGCTCAGTGCCATTCCGGGCAGCTGAACGCAGCAGCTGGAGCTCTTGAGGACAAACTTCTACTCAACAGCAGAACAGCAGGGAAATGAAGGCATCAGGAAATTAGTCCCTCTGAAGTCAAAACAGTTTTGCAGGGTTAACAAATCTGTGCTAATAGGCAATTCTAAAATAATAACTTTTAAGGAGCCAAGATTGCTATTTTGTACTAGAAAAATTATCAAATGTTTAGTTCCATTCTTTGGAAACATCATCCAAAAAAAGTTACAATTTATATATTTTTTTAAAAAGTAAACAAACTCCCATTACGTTAACATGTAGTAAGTCCTTCTAATCACCCAAGTATGGGAGAGTGGTACACAGATCTGTTTTTCTAAGAATGTCAAGAGCACTGAGGGCATTCACATTGTGTAAGTATCATCCTCAAGACTAACGACAGACAGATCGCTGAAACCACTGTGTACCCTACAAATTATCTTTTTGCCTTTGCATGTATTTGAAATAAAGCAGCAAAGCTCTCTCGTTCCAGAATAACTTAAACTACATGATGCATGCATGGACCAGTCATCACCGAAATAAATATTCCAGACAAATCACAAAGTTGCACATTTGGAGTTTGATACTTTTCTAAGCAAATGAGTATGCAACAACCCATGTTTGTAGGAGGTGTGAGCACTTAGTCTGGGCTTAAGTTCTTACAGTTTGAGATAAAAATCACAACATGTTATTGATCAATAGATTCTTCAACAGCTCTGTTTTTCTGTTTCAGCCCCCAAATCTGTGACAGTAAGCACACTAAGACAACTCTTCAGGAATGGCAACCCTCAACACCACTCACTGGAATGAGACTACGTCCATTTCCCAGTATCTGGGCTTTCAAGTGCAAAAAATTTACCCTTTCCATGATAACTGGAACACTGCCTGCTTTATTATTCTGATCATATTCATTTTTACTGTAGTTTCTCTGGTGGTGTTGGCTTTCCTCTATGAACTGCTAGACTGTTGCTGCTGTGTGAAAAATAAAACTGTGAAAGACTTGGAGAATGAACCCAATCCTGTTAGAGCAATGCTGAACAGCTTCAGAAAGCATGAAACAGAGGTGGTGTAGGAAGGACTAAGCATCAGCACTTGAAGAACATTTAACACCTTGAATGAAGCCTCTTGTACCTTACCAATGAGCAAGTCACATGCTTTTTTTTCTTTTGTACTTAAAAATAATAGCAACAGTTGTTGTTTTATTTCTGAATGTGAACTTGAATAATTGGCAAAGGCTTTCTGAGTGCTTGGCACAAGGATGATCTGTTTCAATGTTATGGGGAAAGAAAATATTTTTGTTTTTAAATGAACTGTTGTTGTTTACATTGAGTTACTAGCATAGATCTTTGTCTACCCGAAGGAACAATTGTTGCCTAAAATGCATAAAACTATGTTGCTTAACTGGAGAAAATATTTATAAAAATGCTCAACAATCTGATCATACATAGTACAAAGACACAGCAGTGTCCTCCTGCTGAGGTCAACCACACAGAGACAGGAAAAAAACATACAAAGGGTGAGAAAAAGGATATGAGATAAAAGGGTTGAATGCCAAGAGATTCCACAAGACCACAGAGGCCTATGTGAATTCTTGCCTGCAGCAGCTCTTCTTATTATGGTTTCTTGATTTTAGAAGAGGAGGTGGTGGGAGATAAAGTAATCCAACGTGAAACGTGTCCCTATAATGGTCTTTTCTATCCTCCTGTAGTACAACCTGACCCCTTTCTTCCTCCCCTTCTCCAGTTGCAGAGTACTCCTCTCCCCTTACTTCATGTTCAACCTGTTTAACAGCTTCTGGGTGTCAAGAGGTGACTAATGTGCTACCTTAAGAGTATCTGACTATTTCCACAAAAGCATGGTATAGTTGTGCTATTACGGTTTAGAAGAAACAAGGCCATTTTTCTGCCCCAAGGTTGTGGCCTCAATAGTAATCACAACACCACACGAAGTCAGACATACTGGATATATTCCTATCTTAACTTTTCAAAGCTGAACTGGAACTGCACGCGTTTTTGCCAAGAAACACAAGCAGATGGGTTGCAGACCACCCACACCGGCGACAGTAATTTTGCCCAGCCCTCAAGGCAGCTCTCAGGTGTCAACATGCTTCAGAAAGGAGGCCACACCAGGATAAGCCTTATGCTAGAGCCGGCAGGACAGATGCACAGCAAGAAGTGCCTTCATTTTGCACAAGAGAATCTCAGCTTGCTTCATCAGCCTGCTGATGCATCCCAGAGAACTCACACGCACGCCCTTCTCACCAATTGACCATGTAACACTCATACCTCTAGCTCTCCAGATGATTCTTTGCTTCTGTAGCCAAGTTGTGTCTATAGTTTTTAAAACCAAAACAGTTTTGCAGTTAAACAGTACAAGTGGTATAACGGTGTCAAGCAGTATGGCCATCAGTAGTGCCTGGTAAGTCCTCCTGAACTCATAGAGAAGCAGGTCAGCAAGAAACGTCCCAGACCCAAGCTACGTGTAGGACAACATATTGAATAATATAAAACCCAAATAATATTCCTGTCAGTAGGGAAACAAACCTGACCTAATGGCCAAATGGACAAGTAAGCTACAACACTGATCTCGCAGTCCATCTACGTCAGAAATACCTTCGCGCTATGACAAGTACCTATAATTATTCTCACTTTTTAAAAAAAAAAAGAAATAAAAATATAAACTTCTCTCTATCAGGTTCAGTATGCCTAAGCTCCAGAAGATCTGGACACACTGAAAGACTTGCTAATTTTAACTCGTGCTCTTCCTGGTTGGTGAGATGAGTCAGGCCACTCCTAACCAGCACAGCTAGTTGAGCAATTCATCTGGAGAAGCAAGGCCCCTTCTGCAATCACAAAACCATGCAACTACTGCCGCAACCATTCATCTCAGGCAGGCACACTTGTTACGGTGACATTTCGCCAGTCCCATGTGCAGAGAATGCTTCTAGCTAAAAGTCAAACCATAAGCACAATTAACTGAAGCCGATGTCCCAGGTACAAGACAATTTAGGATTCATGCCAAGACATACAATGAAGACAATGTTAGTGCTGTTAATGCCTTCCGCTGTCTGGGACGCCGGGTAGATGCCTCATTACCTTCTGCGGCATTCGATAGTGTTGGCCCCGAAAGACCCGTGTCCTGCTCAAGCGAGGCAAGAGTAGCTATGTGGACACAGTTAACATGCATCTTTCCTGAAAGCAAGCACTGTGAATGGCAATAGAAATGCCTTCAACTCACAATATTCCTACAGAACGCTCATCATCACTGCACACAAGGCGGCAGCACGCAGGAAATAATATGGCTAGCCTTCATTACGCTGGCTTTGTGTTCTTATGCCTTCCTGAGAAGCACACACAAGGAAAAATCTTGGGACTCCTTCCAGCTACTTATTTCACTGATATATAAAGGGGGCTGGGTGTCTGCCCAAGGAACAGAAGACAAAGATCTGCCCTTGCACAGTCCTAGAGCCTCAGGACAATTCTCTCCCAAATGTAGACTGTCGTAAAACAGCTCCTGGAGACTTCAGCTCTTGATTACTGCTGGCTAAGATCACTAAAGGTTTTAAGATAAAGACTAAGATCTTGGCCGCAACTTACTATTGATCAATAAAAAGAAATAAAACAGATATGATCAATTTCCTTTATTTTCTAACAACTATTCTGAACTGAGTACACAAGGCAGTTTTGAATTTTTTCAAATAACTTGGTTGAATAATATTTTCAAACAACTATAGTAATAACTGCTATTTCCTGCTGGAAAGCTTACAACAAACCTTCACATACAGGCCAGATTTAGTGAGGTGGTCATTTGAAGATTAGCATGATCTCAGTGCCTCTGCTCCCCCAAAAAGCGACAAGGGCAGGTTCTCTGAGCGACAGAATCACAGAACCTGGAGGTGCTACACACCCAGGGACCATCACTGCTAACACGTAATCAGGGTGACATTATTCGTCATCTTTACAGTCACTAAATAACAAAACTAGGACCAACCATCTAAACTTTCATTTCTTTAGGGAGCTGGGACAAGGGTTCTTGAACATCAGGTTTTTACTCCACTTCCCCAGGTTTTTACTCCACTTCCCCAAGACCCATCTCTGACACCCACATATCCTGACAGACACCTAGCAGTTTGGCGATTCAAATAAAAAGTGGGTTTAGAGGCAAAGGCCTTTGACTCTGCAGTATCACAGGGATTTGTGCTGCTTGTGGGTGCTTAACCTGTTCAGTCACTTGCCATTTTTAACGCTTGTTCTGAGCCAGTCCCTAAGAACAAGAGGGAGAGGCTTGGTCTGCTCACTCACTCTCTGTTATTTTCCTTCCATCTTTGCTGCTTCTGCAATACTTAGTTAATGCTGTCCAGGGAGGCTGACAACTCATTCTGGATAAAAATGTTATAGAAACCCTGAAAGCTTTCTGATGCTGTTTGGAATGAAGTCAGCAGCATAAAAGAGAAAGACGTATTTCCTCACAACCACACATTCCTATTTGTGTAAGGTAATCATTCGACAGCTGCAAAAACACTTAAAGAAGTACCCAACCCACAAAATCACAGAAAAAAAACCCTGATGCTTTCTTTATCGGCTCTGCTGCTTGGCCACATATTTACTCAGATCTTCCAGATCAGACTTAGATTTGAACTGTTTGCCCTCTTCTTGCCTCCCTGTCCCTCCACCCCAGCAAACCGCTCTCACTCAGGATATGCAGTTTAGGACATTCCATGCAGAATTTTATTTAAAGAGGAAAACGTGGCAAAGGGCTGATGGAAGCCTTGCATCCCTTGATTTATTTTAAAATGTCTGGCTGATAACTTCATTTGGTGCCCTGAGAAGCTGAAGATACACACACGAAATCCCTACTCTTCCCCCCAGACAAAAGATGTTCCACTCCTCCCATCGTCCTTGACGTTTTTCTCTGCTGTTTTTAGCTCTATTGTTTCTTTTGGAGTTTAGAAGAGAACCACACACGGTATTCAAAATATGAGCATGCAGCATGCAAGAAGTTTGCACAACAGGGTATTTTGTGTTTTAGTAACTCCTAACATTTGATTTGACCTTTAGAGTGCGTCAGAGAATGGTTAGTACTCTCAGAGAACTGAAAAGGCCCCCTTCCTCCCCAAGTTCTGCATCTCACACAGTGAAAGCAAACACAGAGCATGTCACTGTGTGCACACAAATCCTCTTCATTCTGCTCCAGGTGCTACAGTTTTCATATGCTCACACTGCTTTATTAATTGCTTATTTGAAATTGAGAGATGCATCATCAGCGCTATCATCCCAGGGAAACAATAAAACTCCGGACAAAAGCAGCCAGAAACCTAACGAAGCCTGGTGTTCACAAACACGGATTAGCTCCCAAGTAAAACATGAGCGACTGCTGATCACCACACGCAAGCCAGACAAGATATAAGTTGCAAAGACTATCTCATGGATAGGTTGCTGACAACTTACAGCTAATAAAACCAAGTTTTATGCACTTTCTTGCCAGAAAGGCAGAGGAAAGTACCACTGTTATTGCTAGTCCTGTAGGCCCACCAAGCCCTGAAATCTACAAATCAAAAGCTCAACTTCATACAAAACAGTATCTGGGCAGTAGTGATTCCTCCAACTGAGTAACAGCAAAGAAGTCATAGGATGAGACCTGACGTGTATATATGATAACAAAGGTGTTTCTCCCATTGCTCAAGTGAATTTCTTAATACAAAGTGACAAATTAAGAGAAAGAATGACAACAGCCACCAGCAAAATTCACAGTTGCGCTGATTCATACTAACGAACCATGGTTCAGAGGCAGACAGGGGAAAATACCAAACAGCCGTTGAACAGGAGACTGCCACCAACCTGTGCTTTGTTTTGAGCTTGAGGAGCCACCTTGCTCTACCTTTGCTTTCTTCTTTTTTGAAGCGGAGTCAGAAGATGGCGCTGGACGTTTTTCTACTGCTGGTGTGGAGAGAGCACGCTTTTTGAACAGCTCTCGCTCCCTCAATAAACTTGGATCCATAATTCTGCGATGAGACGCAGGAGGAAAAAGGCAATAAATAGGTATTTGAGATCAGACGTCTGAAAGCAGAAGCGCCAGTTTACACAGCTGTATTCTGCTCTTTGCTATACGTGGACTTTAAGAAACTGAGATGCCTGGGGGTTTGAAGTGTCAGAACACAACCTTGGCCGCGATGGCAGAGAAGGCGATTTCTGAACCAGGCTGAGCACATTCTGAACTCTTAATTCACACTGATGGGGAGCGGGGGCAGGGGGGAGCCCGCCGGCTGCACGACGGGACCC
>VZRU01021665.1:0-19693 GCA_013398155.1 Pedionomus torquatus | reverse complement strand
AAGGTCCCTTCCAACCCGAACCATTCTATGCCTGGGTGTGTTGCCTGTAACTTCCTCTCATCGCTTCTGCGTCTGAGCCATTTGTTCCTAGCCATGGTGTTTTCCTGTCTTTCTAGCTGATAGTTCCTGTCTCAGAACTGGAGTGCCACTTGGCCTCTGTCTTGTTCACCTCCCCTAACCATGGCCCATGATAACAGCATCGCTTCTGGGTCCCTGTCTGCTTTGCACAATAGCATGCAAGTATGGCTTTTTTCAAAGGTGCTTGTCCAAGAGGATGTCAAACTATTAACTAGTTTCTAATTGATTCAGGTGACTTTTTGGATCCCCCCTTGGGATGGGGGAAGGGGAATGTGGGACAATCTACTTTTGAGCTACAGAAGGACATTTATGTAGTTTGTGTATCTCTTGGGAGCAGTTATCTCCCTTTTCCTTAGGAGAGGTTAATTATTTGATGTTGCTGTGATGTCTGTGGAGCTTTGATGTAGGAGCAGGAGCCCTGGTCTTGCTCCACTTTACATGCAGAGCAAAAAGACAGCCCTTGTCTGGAGGTACCTCCAGTTTAGATCTAAGAAAGAGGCCACGCGTGTGTGTGGCTGTGCAAGTACAGGGGAAGCCAGTGCTGATCAGCAGTTATGCTATGGCTTGCTAGTTTAGCCTAAAGAAGAAACAAACTCTTCTGTTCCTAGGCCTTGTGCCAGAAGAGGGTTAGGGATGGATGTGGAAGATGGCTGGAAAGCTACAGACTTCAAGCTTTCACTTAAAATCCATTAAGCTCTGGCCATAATTGAAGCACTCAAACTTCCTCCAGAAGATGCCGAGGAACACTGTGGGCATTTAGCGTTTCCTTAGGTAACCCACCCAGGGCTCAGCAACCTTAATGGTTAAAAGTGCTTCCTGCTAGTAACCACTGAAAACTGAACTTTACTGCAGTTAAAAGCCACTTCTGCTTACTGTGAATGTACAAGAAGGGAATCGATGTTTGCATCTTTCATAATTGTTGTCATTTTTTCCTTCCCTCTGTTAAGATTTTTCTGTGTTTTAAACTTTAATGTTTTTCTTCATCGTTCTTTCTGATCATTCTTACAGCTCTCTTTAAGAGATCCCAGATGTTTTGTTTCCAAGTGTGATCCTGAAAAACAACCTTTTGACTCGGCTGCAGTAGTGATAGTTGTTCCTAGTCTTGCATTTTCCTGCAGCTGATGGTTCCTGTTGAGGAACTAGAGTATGTAACTTCTTGAGTTACACTCTACCTTTTCATATTACTTCTAAAGACTAATTTAAATTCTAATCCTATCCTTCTGTGCTGTTTGGATAAGGGGGTAGCTGCATACGTGTCTACAGGAGCAGTGCAATATGGAGCGGGTGCTTGTCCTTGCACTGAACAAGTAGGTGATGTCTGGTGTCCTGGGATAATGTGATGTAGGAGGCCAAGATGACCTTTTAGTGTGGCTGTGGAGTTATAGGATGAAGCTGGGTATGCCGACCTCAAATAGTACTGTTTATGGGTTGTAGCCTCTTTTAATGGCTGGGTTTGTCTAGTGTAGTATATCTTACTCCCTTTCTCTTTCTGGATGCAGACACTCATACCCTCTTACATGCATATCTTCTTTCCTATTTAATTATTAAACAGGTATTCAATCTGTGTTAATTCTGCTGCAATAATTCAATATTACTATGGTGAAATTAGCTTGCAGTTACACATGAAAAATATTCAACAGTTTAGCTTTTAGGTATTGGCTAATACGTAAATATTCAAAGTCTGTAAACGTACTCATCTGAGGTGGTTGAACATTCTGTTTCTTGGTTGTAACAGGATTGGGGTTTTTTTTATCTTAACTGCAAAATGTAGTGTTCAGGCTTATTATGTATAGATTTAGGGAGGTGTATTGAGAAATAAACATCAGTTTTAATTATGTATATGAGTTACTCTTCCTTATTACTTGGACTTGCATGATTAGGTGGGCACTTGCTATGAAAATGATCCCATTGGTAGTCCTGCTGCTCACTCTGAACCTGGAGAAGGGATGTGCTGTCCTGCTGTATTCACTTGTAGGCAGTGGCCCTGAACTGTGTGTGATGGGAGAGAGAACACAGGCTGCCTTGGGCACCCCTGGGAAACCTTGCAGGGGTCTGGGGTAGATGTGAGGCTGTGTCAAGAGAGGAGATGCCATGTCTGGAGCAGAAAACCTGTGCTTTTCCTTGGCATCTCTCTCTGAGCAGGAAAGGATAGGTGGGGAGCTGGGGAGGCACCTTGGTGAACACAAAGCTCCAGTTCAAAAGTCTTCTCCTGCCATAAGGGAAGGTGGGGACACCTTCTTCAGATGTCTGAACAGACCTTTGCACAGGGAGGAGGATTTGGAGGAAGGAGCTCAGCTCTGAGGAGAAACCTAAACTTTTTCTGAGCATATCTAGCTGGGAGGGTGAGCGCCGATGAAGTTGCCTCTGCTCTTAGAAATGTTCACTGGCACCTCAGCCTGCACTGAGGGGAGAGTTTTTAATTTGTTCCCTAGGGTTGTTACTATTGCTTTGCCATTAAGACCCTGTCTCTTTTTTTTTTTTTCCCTGCAGGTTTCACACAATCCATTTACCAGTCATGCCTCTGCGTGTCCTGTACCTAAGCTGATAAAACATCTATGCACTTTAGTCTCATCTATGCCACTCTTCTAGTACAGTGTGAGCTGTGCCTTGAACCTTGGATATAAAGACCTACCAGCCAAAGTCTTGTTCCTGCCTTAGTAATGTTCCAGAGGTTAAATAACATGCTCATGGGAGAGATTAATAGCTTGTCCAGCCAAGAGCCAGAGTTCAGTGAGAAAGAAGACGATGAGTGGATTCTGGTTGACTTCATAGGTAAGATGTCTGTCAAACGTTAGCTCTGCCTAGAAACCAGTAGCTTGGGAGAAACTTGGCCTAAGCAAAGCCAGTGTGGATTAGAGCATAGGTTTTTTCCAAACAAACATACCAAAACATGTTATGTAAAACAATGACAAAAATGATGTCAGGCTTATAAGTCTGACACAGGCTTCAGCAGAACCACTTGTACAGATAAAATGTTTGACTTATTATGCAATTGTATTGCTTTACTGATAACAGCTGTGTTACGTGTCTAGTGTGGCTTGTCAGGGAGCTCCCTTTTCCCCTCCCCTTGCTGTAAAGGGGGAAGAAAACTTAGACAATACGTGTACATGCTGATTAGGGGTTTATTCCTGTTTCTGTTTTTTCATATCTCGTTTCTGGCTACGTGTGACCTTGTCGTTGTTGATCTCCTGCAATCACCAACACCCATGGGTTCCTCTCCACTGACTAATGGCCACTGACAGCAGACACTTGCACTAATTGCTCTGTGGAGGAAGCGGACATCGTTGAAGCATCAACTTCAGATGGCTCACCTGTCTTCTCCTGTTTACCATCTCCCTTGGAACACTTGCCGGAGGCCAGCGAGTCTTGCTTCATTCAGTTTGAGTCATGCCCCATGGAGGAGAGCTGGTTTATCACCCCTCCCCCATGTTTTACTGCAGGTGGATTAACCACTATCAAAGTGGAAACCAGTCCGATGGAGAACCTCCTAATCGAGCATCCCAGCATGTCTGTGTATGCTGTTCACAATACCTGTCACAGCCTTAATGAGACTGGATGTGGGGATGAGGAGTTTCACAGCCCTGGTAGTCCCAGGTACGTCTGACTTTTCCTGTCAGGGAGCTCTGTTGCTGAAAATATCTGGTTTCTACTTGAGCAGCTTAGACACTTAATACTGAATTTTCCAGCTTATTTCAGAGCAAGTGAATAAAGCATGAAAACTACATGAGGTGGGTAGGGTGGTCAGGGCTGCTTAGGAAAATGCTACACAAGAGGACCACGTCAGGCAACGGTTGGGTATGCTGCTTTGGCACTGCAATTAATATTTATGGAGACTAATTGCACCTGCACAGAATATGCTCCACTTCCTGTTGAAACTGGTGGCAGTTAACTGTATGGCTGATAACGTAGATTTGAAAGCACTTTGCCTCCTCCATAGCTATATGTATCTTTCATAACAATTAGTCAGTACCTTTTCAGTCACCTTGTGAGGTGAAACAAATTACATTCACTCTCCTGACAGGGAACTCTGTTTTGGTATTTCCTTGTTCCTCACACATAGAGATCAGATCAGGACAGGATTAAATTTTTCCACAGGAAGCTTGTGAAACAAAACCAAATTGAAATATTCCCCAAAACTCGTTCCCATCAAAGTACAAAATTACACTTCAGAGTTCTACTTTTAGCAAGGTGAGAAGTGCTGCTGTCTGGCCCTTTTTTTTTTTTTTTAAGCACTAAAGACCAGGCCACGTGGAATTATTGAAGATCATGTTTGTTATACGTTGCTGCTTTGGTGGTAACTATCCACTGTATACAACTATAAAAATATAGGGTACATAGAGGTATATCTTTTGCCATCATGACTCCACATTTGCCTGTGTATTCATTGATTTGGATATAATTGGGTGGATGATGATTCCTGGTTAATAAGGAACTGACTTTCCTCCCAGTTGATGCCTGGGGTGGGGGGAGTCATAGCATAGTAAGCTTTGTTATATGGGGGTGTAGTGGTAGAGCTGTTGTAGGTAGGCACCCAATGGCTTTTCTCATCTGCTCCCTTGCTGTGTTTAAAGTTCTTAGTTCAAAGAAAAGGGTGACTTTGAGGTGACAGGCTGTTGCATAATATCAATGTATAGGACTGGTGCAGTTTATCTTGGAGAGCAGGGGACTTGGGGAGGGCAGTTCGTGATGTTAAGCATCAAGGGTCTAGCTTAACTTGAACTGGGGAGAAGTCATGAGCACCTTTTAAAATGAGGGTCTGAAGGAATCTGCAAGGGAATGGTAGGTTGTCTTTCATTACAGCCTGGCTCACAGTAGATAAGCTTATAGAAAATATCAATTATATTGAATAGTAACATGCAAGTAAGATTCTGACTTTTCTCAGCGACTTGTAAACTAGGAATACTGGGATAAATTCTTTTAGAGAAGAATCTTGTGTTATAGCAGCTTAACTGTACAGCTTAGTATGTGTTGGGAAGCAAAAGGTGTGGTGATCCTCAAGTGATGTGTGTGTAAGTTTGGGTTTTGTTGGTTGGTTAGTTTTTGTGGTTTTTTCCGCACTGAATTCTGTACTGTTGCTTCATCAGAGGATCCAGGCTCTTGTATGAGAGTTATTTTGGGTGGCAAAACTGGGAGCAGGCTTTAAAAAAAAAAAATCAATCTCAGCTTCATATTTTTCCCAGTTTCTGTAATCTATTAATTACACTGATAATGCATTAAGTTTCAAAAGCTTTTTTGAAGTCTCTAGTGATGTAATGGTTGGCCATTTAACATTGTAGGGCCAAGAAAAGCTGCTTAAGGCACGCTGGCACAGTAAGTACTACTGGTTTGGGACAGCTGCTTGTTTGATCAGGCTGCTAGCAACACTGCTTCCTCTAGAGCCTTGTCTGCCAAAACAATACTGGTTTTAGGACTAACCTTTGTGCCAAATGATGTTATTTGATCAAGCCTAACTAAATCTGCTTTAACAAGCCAAAATGCTAAGTGCAGAAAAAATATTTAATTATTAATTGGGGTGGGATGTGAAGCCTTTAACGTTTCTTGTGAAATCTGGCTCTGTAGTGCAACTAGCAGGACACTTATGCTTTCTAGCAAAATAGGTGCTGGGGGCACAGCAGCGAATGTATGTAGCAGCGGTCTGGCTTTAGATACAGCCCCCTCTAAAATTACATTTTTGACAATATTGATGGCAGCTCATCAGGCCTGTTTTCTCAGTGCCTGGCGCTCAGTAGTGCCAGGCCACAGGAGGCAACTACAAAGATGACAAAATGCTATATTTTGCAAGAGTAAGTGGCCTCTTGGTGAATTCAAACCACCTTTGCTATCCTAGTTTTGTTTTCAGATGGAAAGTAGAAGAGTGTTGGTTAGTAAACCAGTGCTGGAAGGGTATTTGGTAAGGGGGGGGGAGCTTAAATAGCTTCAACCAGCAACTATAAACCATTTTTTCTCCTTTTTTGGAAGAAATCTATTTGCTGCTTTTAAATTCAAAGCAAAAGGATGTTGTATAAATGTTCCTCTGTTTGTCAGGTTAGTCATATTTTTCCATAACAAACCACAACACTTTGTATTAACAGTTGCTTCCCTTTGCTGGCTAAGGACATGTGGCAACAGCCCGTTTGGGAGATATGAGTTCTGGTAACACAAGGTGGTGTGGCTTCCTAGCTCCTTATGGCTTTCCCTGGAAAGGCTTCATAGGAAGTTCTACCTCAAGCACTGTTGAACGTGTTAAGGGAATGCCCCAAATAGGAAATGGTAGCCCCATATTTGCAGGCACCCTCATGTAAATTAAAGTGGTGTGATCTGCATAGAAAGTGTTTACAAGGCACTATAAATAAATTTGTGCTGTTACTTGCTTATTTCTTGCTTTGTAGTACTAGGTTTAGGACAACAACCAGTGAACAAACAGAAACCCAGCATGTCTTACATGGCTATCTGTGGCTTAAGTTGATCTTACCAAGCTACCCAAGGAGCCAAAAGCAAGTGGAATTGGATATTAAAAAAAAAAAAAAAAAAAAGGAGGCAGTGAGTATTCCCTTGCTGATGTATTTCACTCTAGTGTAGAGTGGGGAGAGGCAGAAGAGCTCACTTCTGTGGCAGACCAGACTTATGTCTGCAGAGGCATCATACAATAAAAGCAAGTTAAGCTCTTCCAGAAAGAACTTTATTACAAAGTTATGCTAGTGCTGAAAAACTTCCCTGAGAGACCTCTTGCCCATGCCTGAGCAAGCTCCTGGTCTTGCAGATCTGGGCACAACCAAGTTGACAGCTAGCTGAGGGGCCCTGGGTGGTGGGAGAGAAGGTAAGCAGCACCAGCAGTGGCCCTTGGACTTGGGATTTGCTTGACTTTTAAAACTGCTGGGCTATTCTTAGCTGTACTTCAGAAGTTTCAGGAAACATCCAGTGATTGTTCTGTCAAGTAGGGAAGTCCTTTTTCAGTATGTCAGTCCCTGCTTGCATAAGCTGCTGTTTTGTGTTTGTGCTAGTGCATGATGGAGTAAGGGTTTGCCAAAACTGTTGTCTGCTCATGAAATCTAGAGGGCTGTTTGAGGAACAGTCCCTTTAAGTTATTTGCTGTGTGTGTCACAACTGATCTGTCTTTCCTATTCCTCTGCATGAACACTGTTTGGATTTACTTGTGTGGCTGGCAATCCAAACACACTGTCATTAGTGTGCTTCTGTTTTCAGGCTGGACCACCTGTGTTCAAAATTAAACCAAACCTTGCTTAGTGGATAACCCCAAGTCTTCTAAAGCTGGAGCAGTGTGACACACATTGCCTTCTGTTTCTGGTCTATACTGCATCTTGGGCTCAGGGAGGTGGGAGGGGAAGGAAGGACGCAATAGTGTAATACACCGAAAGTCCAAAGGTTGTTGTGATACTTTCACACTAAAAGTGAGTTAGTGGCACTGTGCAGTACTTACCAGTGTGGTTTTCCTAAAGAGGCTTGACCCTGCTTAAGCCCAGATTTCTGCCCGGTAGATTAATGGTGTCTGGTGTCCTTCTGAAATGCTGATGTCCATGCTCTCTGCAGTTTGTGTGTGTTTCCAATGTACCTTGGCAATGGCCAATACCTGCTTGTTCTGTTTCCAGACTGGAGGCCCGAAATGAAACTGGACAGCGTGTTCACTGCTACGTTACAGCTCTTGCTACTCGTTCAACTTTTCTGGAAAAAAACAAGAGCTTTCGTCCTACCCACTGGATAAAAGAACATAATGAAAGACACTATCTCAGCAGAAATGGTCTCCGTCGCCAAAACCTCACCAGGGATTGCCATTCTCGGCAAATCAAGCACAATGGACTGTTTGTTCACCAGCCTTGCCAGCGTCAGTTCAATTACTGATGGCTCTCATGGTTTTCATCTATGGTTTAATTGTTTTTAGGTTTTTCTTGTTTTCATGCGTAGGTAAGTGTGGTCCAGATGAAGCTGATCGTCGATCCCTCAAACACAATCATAACTAGCATTGCATTCTTTTGAAATGACACATAAATCTCTTAAACATAAATCATGCAGCAAGTCTGAAATGTTGATGTTAAACTTCAGTGTCTTGGAAGCCTGTCAGTACAATAGTTCGTGTGCTGTTTTATAAACTATCATGTATAGATGGGTTCTTAGTTGGTATTTTTAAAGAAGCGTAACTGATACGGAAATCAGTTACATTTTTGCATTAATCAAAGTGGAGTTAGAAAATTTAAAGTTAGCCATATGCTTTAAAGACCACTACTTGACAGCTTGTGTATCTGTCTACTCAGCCTATATGATTACTTTCTAACAAAGAAATTCTATAGCTGCCAGTGGATATTACATAGCTATGTTCAACTGTTACAAGAAGGACATTTAAATTGCCTGGTACCTACCTGTGTTAGTGGAGTCTGTAGGCATGTTGGGTACCAATTATGGATATCAGATAAGGGTTAAATGTCCCCCCAATATTGTTGCATTATGATACAGCACTGGTGTTACAGATGTAATACCTCACAGTGGAGTGGAAGGAAAAGTGGACCTACGGGTTAAGTGCAGATGCGTGACCCAGAGCTGAACTGGGTTTTACTTGGTACAGTTTGAGTTCTTATTCCCTTTCTCTCTTTCCTTTTCTGTCTTTGAAAGGCCTATTTTTCCCTACCCTGTTCCATTTAATCTCCCTTCTAGGTAAAGGAAAATGATGGTGGATCCACCATTATTTGAGTAGTCAGCTAATGATGAGATTAAAAGATGTCAGGGGGATGGATGGCTATTTCTGAGCTGCTAATTGCTGTTAGATTGTCTCACTTATAGATGGGTGCTAGCTCAAAAGTAGCTAGAAGAAAGGTTTTATCAACAGTTCTTCTAACTTTCTCTCTATGAAAAGGAAGTCTGAGGTAATTGTGACTGGAAACAAAGAGCAGTGTGTGACAGGGAGAAGGGCATTGCTGGAAAACAGCCTTGCAGAACTAAACACAGTTGCAACGGTGTATAAAAATTGAGATGGGCAGTGGTTGTTCTCCTAGCCCATTGTGGGCAGAAAGACTGGGTGGCAATGCTGTGGGCCAAACAGGAAAGAAAAGCCATTCAAAACTAATGAGCAGTTTTCATAAGAACACTGAGATGTTTTAGAAGTTGGCAGACACTTTAAAAAAAAAAAGTAAGGCTTACATGTTAACAAAGAGTGTGTATTACACACCTGCCACATGGCATGCTGGACCCTGATAGAGCAATCTGGGAAGTAGGTTAAGTGGCTATGGAGATGAGGAAATGGAGATCTGCACTGAAAGAAGGGGGAAAACAGAAGTAAACTTATTCCTCTTTCTGTCAGTGCTTAATGTGACTTACTTTTTTTCCCTTGTGTTTAGTGCCTAGAGCATTAAAGTGTTAACATTATGTTCAACAATGTCTTCCAGTAGTCCTTATACAGAAGTTAGTATAAGGAGTCATGTGAGGAGTCTTTGAAATTAGGCAGGATCAATAATGTGAATTATTCCAGACCTATGAAGTATTTTAAATTCAGCTAAATGCTTGTTTCACTGAAGCAAAAACCCAACAGTTTGGATTAACCTTGACATAGTAGTACTGCTGCACATTCTGCAGGTGGAACTGTTGTGACATGCACCCAGTGTACAGGAAATAACAATTATAACCTCTGTCTCACTGCAGGTGTGCTGCTTCACTGGGGTTTGTTGGGATTGGTGCAAAGGGATATTGACAAACAGCTAAATGTATAAAAACAAGAAGTGTTTATTTCCTGGATAGACTAGTTTTGGTGGTGGTGTTTGTTTTGTTTTAAGACATGTTGAGTTCATATGGACAGTGAAAGAAAACAAAATCAGTCACATGATGGGTTTCCAAAACAGATTTTGTTACTACTCTTTGCAGTGGTATGTGCCCACGTCTATAAAACAACTCTTTTTGTGGTTCAAATATGCTGGTTTATCTGCAGATAGCTGTAGTTTCACCAGTGTTTTATCTGTTCATGAACATTCTTACTTGCCTCAGACTATCTACCTTTATCACTCCAACTTCTTGCCTGGCTTGAACTTCCTTCTCCTCACTGCCAGCTCTCTAGCTCAGGAAAATTCTTTGCTTTCCTATATTATTTTCCTTTTATATAAAAGTAACTACTCTCCTTCAGCTTTAATTTTCTTAAAGTGAAATGAAGGAAGATGGAGTCTCTATCTCCCCATGTTGGAAGGAGTTAAGTGATCCTTTAACTGTTAAGGGGGAGATGGAGTCGAGAGTATAAGGCTCCCAGGCATTACAATGAGAGCCTTGGTCCGTTCTTCTCAGTAGGCAAGTAAATGCAACTTTAGACTGCTCCTAGAATTGGGAGATACTGATCTTTTTATACTACATTACTAGATGACTTTCTGGTGATGAAAACCTATATCTTTCAGGATATAAACTGTTTTGTTGCACAAAGCTGTGCTTCTCAATTTGTAATATTGGAAACCATATTATTGTGTGAGATAGTACTGCATCAATGGCTTTTTGTTAATTTGTTTTACGTATTTATGTTGGTCTAGCCCTGTTTTGTGCCTGGAGCTATTGGGCAACTACATTTGTTTTGGTTTTCTGTTTTAATAGTGAGCTGTGTGGCTTTTTATATGGTTTTTGAAATGTATTGCAGTGTGTGGTTTGGTTTTTTGTTGTTTTTTTTTTTTTCTTGTAAAAGTGGAGGCCTTGCACTGTCTCATGCTGATTGATATTCATGAATCTTGCTGAAATTGTATTTTCATATGTATTGGTCAATAGGCAGACTTGCATTTTAAACTGTGCCTTCTACACAGCAAACTTGAAGATTCAAAAGGGACATTTCAGTTAGAATTAATACTGTACATCAGTCTATGCATATATGGCAGCTTCTCTCCAGAGCCACTTCTCTATTTGTAGCAGTCCTTTTGATACGGAAGAATGTCTGGCTCTTATTTTTAATAGTTTTAACACACGCTCAAAACCGACGAAAAACAGCACTTTGCCAAAAAGTAGCATTGCTTAACCAGTGTGTATTTACTAAAGTGATCTTCTGTATTTTGTTTTCATAGTGCGTTCTGTGCACCGTGGGGAGACATGATCTTAACTCTCAATAAAAAATGGCCTAATAAAAAAAAATACTAGGTCTGCTCTCTTGTGTCAGTCAATCCAAATGGCTGAGCACCCCATTCAGGTGTGGTAGGTACAAGTACGGAGTATCTTGGGGATGCCTGCACTAGTATGGAGGTTCTTCTGGAAACTGGTTTGCATTGACCAGGTGACAAGTCTGTGGTCTAAGGTGTGTTGTATGTCCTTGCCAACTTCTGCATTTCCTGATTGCAGAATGGTAGAGGTTGGAAGGAACCACTGGAGATCATCTGGTCCAACTGTCCTGCCAAAGCAGGGTCACCTAGAGCAGGCTGGACAGGAATGCATCCAGGTGAGTCTTGAGTATTCCCAGAGAAGGAGACTCCAAAATCTTTCTGGGAAGCCTGTTCCAGTGGTCCGTTGCCCTCAAAGTAAATAAATTCCTCCTCATGTTGAGATAAAACTTCCTGTGTTCCAGCTTGTGACTGTTGCCCCTTTTCCCGATCAGCATGTGAAAGTCAGGTAGGTAAGCAAGACAAATAAAAGCACATTATTACTTAAAGCATGCACAGGGTTGTTGGGGAGGTTTTTTCTTATCTAGGCTGAACCTCTCTTGTTTTAACTTGAACCTGTTGGTCTTCATCCTTCTGCCATGTACTGCTGTGAAGAATCTTTATGGAAGGCTGCTGTTAGTGTTCAAGAGGTGGAAACAGGGACCAGTAACCTGTGAGGGATGTAGGGACCTTAAGTGAATGTCCAGGGGTGGGGCTAGGGAAGCTGAAGCCAAGCCCATCTAGCTAGATCTGGCAAGGGCTTTCCACAGGTGTATCGGTTGCCAAAGGAGGATTAGAGGAAAATGCCTGCCTGCTGCTAAACTGGACAGGAGTTCTTATGATAAAGGACATGGAGAAGGCTGAAGTAATCAGTCTTCTTTGTGGTCTCTGCTTACCAAGACCAGCCTTTAGGAACTGCAGGCCCCTGAGGCTGGTGGGAAAGGGCTTAGAGCAAGGAAGATCAAACTTTGGTTGAGAAGGATCAAGTTAAGAAACGCTTAAAGACATGGGACACAACCACAACTGGTGAAGGAATTGGCTGATGTCACTGTGAAGTTGTTTCCAATTGCCTTAAAGGTTATAGCAGAGTTCCTGAAGGCAGGAAGAAATCAAATGCCCTTCCTATCTTTAAGAAGGACAAGGAAAAGTCAGGATAGTCAGTCTTGCCTTGATCTCTGGAAAGGTGATGGAGTAGGCATTCATGTTTGGAAATGGGTTGTAATATCAAGAAGGTGATTAGAAGTAGTCCAAATGCATTTATGCAAAGGAAAGATGTCTGACAACCTGAAAGCCTTCTATAATTAGATGACTGGCTCAATGGATGAGAGGACAGTGGTGAATGCTGTTTAATTTGACTTTAGTAAGGCTTTTAACATCCTCCATAACACCCTCCCAAACTGGTGAATTATGGACCACATAAGTAGGTGGTAAGCAAGTGCTGGTGCCAAGAACTGGCTAAACTGCTGTGTTTGAAGGGTTATTATCAGCTGCTGGCTAACTGCTGCTGGTGTATGCTACCAGTACTGCATTTTACACTGTTAAAAAACTTTATTAATAACCTGGGTCATGGGGCAGAGTGCATAATCAGCAAGTTTGCAGAAGAGAGGAGTTCTTCATACATCAGAAGGACCTTGACTGACTGGAGAAATGGGCTGACAGGGAACTTGGGGAATTCAACAAAGGGAAATCTGGAGTCTTGTACCTGAGCAAAAAATAACCCCAGGTACCAGATATGGACTGGAACACACCTTGCAGAAGAGTCCAGGAAGGTCCTGGTGGACAACCAAGTTGACCATGAGTCAGCACTGCACCCTTGTGGCCTCAAAAGCTAAAAGCTTCCTGGGCTGCATTTAGGAAGAGTGTTGCCAGCAGGCAGAGGTGATCCTCTCCCTCTGCTCCGTGCTGGTGGGACACATCTGCATTCTGTGTTGGACACAGGAGGTGTAGATATAGTAGAGTGTATCCAGCAAGAGGCCAGGGAGATGATTGGATTGAAGACTGAAATAAGGGGGAGAGGCTGGGAGCTGGAATTGTTTAAACTGACAAGAGTATTGAAGAAGGTAGACACAGACTTTTCTAGTGGTGCCCAGTGGAAGGACAAAAGGCCAGAAGTGTAAGCTGGAAGATGGAGTATTCCACTTAAATGTGAGGAATCAGCTCATTGGTCTCCTCCAAGTTGTTCTTTTGGGTTTTCTTATGAAAATGCATGTGAACATTTCTATTTCCCATATATCGGGATATCAGAATATCGGGATCCTTGATCTCTGTTGCTTTTCAAAGATCAAGGAGAGTGACCTTGCAAGGACACCAGCCACCTCTCTTAGAACACTGGATGAAGGCATCTGGCCTCTGTGGGCTTACACAGCTGTTGCAAGGAGTCCCTGGTTTGATTCTTACCCACTGAAAAAAACAAGTGACAAAAGGATCTATTTAATGGACAGCGATGAAACAGAATTTGTGCAACAAAGTACTTCCTCTGGAAAGATGGATGATAAGTAAAACCTCTTCCTTTCAAATGTAGGTTTTGTGACTTGTATGTTTATCAAGCAGTGAGTTCATGTTGAGAGCTGTATAGTATTCTGCAGGAGAAAGTTTGACCAATTATGGCTGTATAATCACATCTATACAGAGAATCTAATATAGTTATACCAATGGTTCCTCTTAAGGGTGCTTAGTTCAGATTCCATGCAACTTTTTAAATTTAGGATGGACCCTTTCTGAAACATCATGAACTAGCGTTTTTTAAAAATGTTCTGTGCCAGAGCAAAAATGTTTACATAAAGGGTCATATCAATGTAACCATAATGACTTAAGTTCTCACTTTACATTCTATTTTCCCTGTTTATATAAATCCTTGTACATCCCTGATGAACCAATCCATCTCCTCATTGAGTAAGCCAGTGTCGTCTGTCTTTGTCTTGTTGACTTCTTTTGGTGCTTGTTTATAACCACAGGATGCTGTACCTCCATTATTCAGTGATACTTGCAAGTAGTATTCAGGGGTTTGACACATGTAGAGATAACTCATCAAAAGAACAGGCTGGTGCTGCTGCAGCACTCTCGTTCTCATGATGTGGTCACAATACAGCAGTCTTAGAATAAATAGGACTGAACTGAGACTTAACAGGATGCATGTAAACATTTTTTTTTTTTTTTTGGTATCAACCAGTCTCTTTCTTCATGAAAATACCATGCTGGAGCTACTGCTGCATAACTAACACTTCAGAAGTTAATCTCCTGACTTGTTCCAAAGTGCCATGGGCAAATTGATAGTCAAACACTCAAATATTTTCATGAGATGGATAACTATAGCTTCCAATAAAGAAAATCCATGTAAGAGTAACAAAACTCAGCTATTGTCCAGGAGCACATCTCCACCTGCAGACATGGGCTGTGCCATAGGTCTATTCTTTCTCCTGAAGTGTAGAATTCCCATTATTGTGTCCAAGGAAGATGACGTAGTCAGACAATATGATAAGAAATACAATCATGACCAGAAATCAGCCTGAGTGCTGATTTTTATTTTTTTTTTTCTCAAAAGTATCCCAGATTCACTGAAATAGGGCTCTGCAGAGGATAAGTAGAGGCAGAGAGGTGTGAAAGTGGAGGGAGGCCTCAGGCTTTTGAGGTATGGCAGTAATGGCAAACAGCTGACAATTTTTGCAAGGTGAATAAAGAAGATGAGATCACAATTAAGAAAGGGGGTACTAACGTGGACAGAGTTACTCCCTTGTCTACTCCCAGCAGTGAATTTCAGCTCTAGCTCTTCTGTACATGGTGTGAGACTGAGGAATAGGAGATGGGTCTGTCCTGTATTAAATGGGGGATAAAGAGAGGAATTTGGCTTCTGTGGCTTGTGACAAGCCACCTAGTAGCTGAATTAGTAGATATATATTTACCAAATATCTACCAATGGAGGGCAATTTGGAAATGGGGTATTATCTCCTGCACATCCCCCTTGACTCTGGAGAGATCCATGATGTGCCCTAAGCACAGCCAAGGTGGGGGTGTGTGGAGATTCTTAAATTTTAGTCCTCAAGTGTTGAAAAGGTGTTTGCTGCAGTGCTTGGAAGTTGGAGCATCAGCAGTAACCACTCTTGACGTTGCATGCTTGGGAGGGAAAGTCCTGAGCCCAGGGCCCAGCAGTGGTAGGTTTGATGAGGTAATGTGAGTCATCTGAATGAGGAACCACATGCACTCCTAGCTCAGAGGCTGAGCCAGGAAGAAGAGAACCTTTTCCTGCAGCCAGCTGCCTGCTTCTCCTGGCAGTGGGTGGAAGAGGTGTCTCCTAATGTGTCGCCCACCTTATGAGGCCATGGTGAGGATAACTTAATTTATTTTGTTTTTAAAAAGTAGTGTGTTATTGTCCTGCTTGTGTTCTACATTACTCTTTTCTGTACCTGAGACTCCTTCTTTTCCTCTACTTATACTTGTGTACTGCCTTGAAAGGTGTCATATTTACGGTCCAGTGGTGAAATGGTGCTGGAAAACACAAAGAAGGCGGGTCTTATTATTACTTTGAGCTGCAGACAGGAGATCCAACAGGTGAAGATAAACTCAATGTTTGGCTATTAGTTACAGGTGCTGCTTCTCACTGCAGAGATGCTGTCCTTACTGGGGTTTGACTGTGGGATTTGTCAGGACATCAGCAGAAAGGTTGTACAGTAAAGGTCTTTCACCCTTGGTGTGTTGAAAATGGGTGTTTAAATGTTCACATATAGGAAATGATAGGGGGCTCTGACAAGACATGGATAAAACATCTCCTGCATAAAGCGTCTTTCAGGATGAGACTGTATTTATTCTGAGCTTCTTACTGCTGAGAAAGGTACATCATCTCTAGAAGATGGAAAGGGGCTACTGACAAGAGCCAGAAGGACACAGCCTGTTGGTTTGCTTCATGACTGCTGGGAAGTGATGGCATCTACTTCTGAATGTGGCTTTAAAAGGTTGGTAACTCTTACTCTCCCTGCTCCCTCCTCCCCTTTAAAAGTGTACTTTGAAAAAGTCAGGTCAAAGAGGAAATCCTTGTATCGTGCTATACTGTTGTAGGCCTGACCCTGCAAACTGTAAAGAAACCGTTAACTTATTCTTGATCTCTACTTGAGCTTTCTTCCTTTATTATAAAAGTAACTCTTGGTACTGGTTGTCTTAAGCCGATCGGTTTGTTCTACAGGCTGCCTAAATAGCTGGTCATTGCCTATGCTCTCTGTTGCTGATGCTGATCTTAGAAAGACATAGTCACATTCTTATGACTAAAAGGTTTACTCTAACCTTTTAGTTAATAGGTTCTTAGTAGCTGTAATATGGGCTCTCTTCCCACCAAATCCCCACCAAAAAAAAAAAGCCCACAAAATAAATTAATCTTGTAAGGTCTTAAAAATATTCCTTAATGCATATTAAACTGGGTCATGCTTTCTTTGAAAAAGACTCTGAAATTAAACAAGCAGGAAATACTAGAATATTAGAAATAGAATAAGAAATAGAAAACAGGGGGTTTGAAATCTGTGTCTGTAGCACCAGCCCTGCAACCATCTGTTGACTCGTCAGATTTGACCCTTTGAAACCCCTTCCCTCTGACTGGGAGGATTGATGAAAAAACTACCTGTGTTCCAGAGTCCTTTACCACTGTTCCCAGGGCTCTGTAATCCTCCTTGATGTACCAGATCACTTCTGGTGGTACCACTGGTGCCCATGTGAAAGAACAGCAACAGAACATAGTCAGTGGACTGTAGGAAGCTCAGTAGTCTCTCGGTGACATCCCTGATACCAGCCCCTGGTAAACATCATATCTCTCTAGAGAGTGCATTAGGTCAGCAAGCAGATTCCTCATACCTTTCAGAAGAGAGAAAACAGTTTAGGAAGGGTGCAACTTACTACTAAAGAAGGTGTGTTAAGCTTTAATGGTGCTTTGCTTAGGATATGTAGCTGGAGCCATTCTGCAATAAATAAGCTTAAAGCTCCTCTTAAAAACGATTAATTCAATCCACAAAAGAGTCCTGGAGCAGGCCTTTCCCTTAACTAAGTTATAGAATAGCTTTGACCACATGGCTGTGACTCAGAAGGGCAAAGCCCAGCAGCACAAGTGAATGACCATAGCAAAATATTTACTGCAATGTAGGAATATGAGGGGGCAATACTCTCTGCTATTTTGTGCCTGGATCACAGTGGAGGTGTATGCAAATGTTTGTAATGGAATATCACTCCCATCCTTGGGAACAATCAGATTAATTCAGAAGCTCTGGGAGAAGAACAGTATTAAGCACACCCAGTAAATTGATCAATCCTTGTGGCTTTTGATCTGTACTTTATAGATCCCTAGTAAGGTCTGGATTCCTTCCAAGAGACCCATAAAAGGATAACCAAGAAAAGCAGCCTCAGCTGTGGAAACTGTGTGAGATTGGGGTCTCACCTTCTCTGGAACATATCTAGAAGTGGTAACAAGGAAAAAAAAAAAATAAAACCACTAGATTAATTGAAAAGAGCTTACCAGTTCCCAGCACAAATGCTGCTTAGCAGTTGTACTGTATTTCCAGAGGCTTTAAAATTCTTCTGTCTTTTATGGCCATCCCCCCTAAGGAAGCATCCACATAATGAACGAGGATGTACAGTGTGTTAACTCACTTGGAAGTATCCCAGTGTGAACTAAGTCACTTTATTGCCACATCAAAAGGTCAGCACGTTAGCTGGCATTAAAATCATAATTTCATTGTCTGCAGCGGGATTTTACTACACATAGTTTATGGGATTTGTGTGTTTTTTGGTTTTTTTTCTGTGCTGCTGAAAATTTATGGGAGAAGTTGCTGCCGGGGTGGAGAATACTTATGGGACCTGGTGCATTTTCCACTACTGAGGCAAAACCACAAATACGGTGACATGTGACCTGTCGCAGCTCACACCGAAAGGTGTGGAAAATTGAGCAGTGCAGGCATTACAGTCGTTGTGCTGAGACCTGTTCATGGCAGACCTGATCCATTCAACTTTTAGCTACTATTCACTTTCCAGAATTTTCCTTTCACAGTGTGCCATGGAATCTATTCCTCATGCGCTAAAACCCCTTTGCTGCTAATTTGACATCTGTGAAGGGTGGAGGGTTTTTAGAAAAAAAAAAAAAAAAAAAAAAAGATACTTTGTCTCTCTGCTGGTGCTTGTCCCTTCATGCTGTTCCAGTTCTTTTAACAAGTTGGCTATGGTAGGGTTTCAACTGCAGCAAGTCAGAAGCCCAAGGTCAGAGTTAGGTCAGAAGTTCGCCCAAGTTCAGAGACCACTATCTTTCTATAGTCAGTGGAGTGTGAGATGCGTTTCCAGAGAGCAGGATTATCTTGCTGGTGGACTTCAGTAGACATCAACTAACAGGGCCATCTGCTGAAGGTTATGCCTACTTCAGGCACCCCAAACTGTGACATGAGTTAGATTCCTTGAAATGAGCTGGTGCAATATAGACAGTTGACAAAGATTGTTTCTAAGAGCCAATGGGCTTGAACAGATGACAGTGGTTTATGGTGGTTTTTTTTAAGTCCCCCTTGAGCCACATCAGCGGACTTTCTTCATGACATGGACTGGAATGAACATTTTGCAGAGCTGAGGAGGCTGGGTGGCTGCAACATCCATCTGGCATGTCTGCCATGCACGCTGCTTTACGTGAGGTTTGCAGGGATCGCTTTCCCAACTCCATCAATTGCTGTAAGCACCTACCACTGAGAGATGACCCTTGCTGTCCTGAACTTGTGACTTGCTAAAATGTTGTCAGCCACCCTACCGTAACTCGTCTGCCTTTATTGGGCCCTGCTGCCTTTTCTCTTGCCTGTTAAAATGGCAAAGCTATGAGAAGGTAAGCACCAAAATCTGGTTGTCTTGCTTAATTACTATAATAGATATTTAGAGGCAAAATCTATGTTATTCTTTAATAACGTTACACTTGGGAAAAGAGAAAGCAGAAGTGACAAAAATGGTGATGAGGTGGATTTTCTTGAAGGCAGCTGTGGGGTATTTTTCCGTGTTGTTTTGCAGCAGGTGGGCTCTGAACTGCAAGAAAGGAGAGGAGAAGTACTGTACATCACCAAAATGGCCTCAGGTGCCCTGCGCTGAGGTGACCGTCTGGGTCCGCACACACTGGGCTGTCCCCAGGAGCCCATGGAGGCTGTACTTGAAGAAGACGGTTTTCCTGGTGGGATGGATTTATCTGTGGTAAAACACACTGCAAAACTGGAGGGAGGGAGAGAGAAGCGACCTCAGGACAGGTCTGGGACATGATGGCCCAGACCCCTCATGGCAAAGCCGTGGCTGCTTGTGGCCTTCATGGGGCACAGCTGGGTGAAAGCCATTCCTGTGTGGCGAGACATGACAGCCACCCGTCAACGCGAGGTGTCCAAGGGCTGCTCCCACGGGAGTGGGGTGTCGGTGGCGTGTCAGGGGGCTGCTCCCACAGGAGTGGGGTGTCGGTGGCGTGTCCGGGGGCGGCTCCCACGGGAGTGGGGTGTCGGTGGCGTGTCAGGGGGCTGCTCCCACAGGAGTGGGGTGTCGGTGGCGTGTCCGGGGGC
>VZRU01021630.1:0-17730 GCA_013398155.1 Pedionomus torquatus | reverse complement strand
GAGGGGGACCCTGCGCTGAGGCGCGTCCTGCGCCCAAGGGGGACCCTGCGCCCGAGGGGGGCCCTGCGCTGAGGGGGACCCTCCGCTGCACCTTTCATTTAAAAAGAAATTAATCTCCGGCCCAAACCTGCCAGTCTTTGGCTCACCTGCGGCGCCGGTCAGGAGCCAAGGGAGGTGTCCGGTAACCAGGGGGTTTCTGGAGGTGGCCCGCACCGCCCGGGCGGTTGTGGCAGCATCCAAAGCTAGAAAAGAAGCCGAGGCAAAAATAATCTTTTAAGAGCTTGCGGCTGAGATTAGTGCAGCGTGTCGGGATGTCGCTGAGCCCAAGGGAACGAGCCCTGCCGACGGACGGGTGGCTTTTCAGGCACCTGGCGTACGGCATCCCCGGGCTTCCAAATTTGAGAGCTGGTGTGCTATTTTTGAAGTGATGTTTAGAGGGATAGGCTCCAACCGTACAGTTTTTGGCTTTGGAGTCAAGCATCCCTCAGTTCTGGGCGTTTGGCTGGAGGGTTTAGATGTGGCTGGGTATAAAGACAGGGAATTCATACCAAGTCCTGAATTTGGAGTGTAAATGTTTACCCGGCTTCAAACCTACTGCATAGCTTTACCTCTTCCCTCTGGAAAAAAAAAAGAATAATCTGACCAAATAGAGGAATATAAAAGCGAAAAGTACAAAATGAGAGATGGGTTGTTTCCCCACCCCCCTACACGTGCTTTTATTAATCTGGCTGTTTATAGCAGAAATGCTGCTCCTCCTACCCCTGGCGTGGAGACGGAGCGGCTGACACAAGCCAGGCTCTACCCGGGCAGAAGCACCATGTACAAGCCTGCACACGCAATCACAGCTTTGTGCTGCCAGGTTTGATATTTGTGAGGTGAGTCTGCCTCTCTCTCACTTTTTTTTTTATTATTATTTCAGCAGGCAGCACGCTAAGGAACGTGTCAAACCCTTATCCCAGACAGGGACTACAAAAACGTTGCCCATTCCTTATATTTTTATGTAAAATGCACCTCTAGCCACACCCATAAAGATGTATTTTCTCTCAGCAATATACAGGGAGAGATCAAGAATCCAGAACCTCAGTACTTTTTGCAACAAGCTGGTCTCCGTTCCAGAGAGAGTCCTTAAATTATTTAGCATGCTGTAGAAATTTTTCTAAACCCTTTGACAGTTTCTGGTATATTTTAATCCTGGAAATGTTTTCCAAACAAATAGCAATAATGCAGTCCATCTTCTGCCTTGTGTTTGTAATTTTGATATGCAACCTGTTCTGTGCTCTCTGCCCTTGCTCGTTTTTCATGTGGGCATAATTTTTAGGCTTCAGCGTTAACATCCAAGATTAATGGGTCTGTTCCTACTTCTGAGAGTATTGTTTCAGCTGCCTGTAAACTGAGGCCAAATCACCACACTCATGTATGAAAAGTTCACCTCTCGGAGTTTCAGGTTCATAACCATTAAAATAGTCTTGACTATTTTTATCAGAAACTTCAGTTTTACAGGAACATAATTTTTAAACATTCTGCATCAGTTTCCATACTTCTGGGCTCGTGTCATCGGTATCACTTTGCGTAGACATCTTTGATTTGCTGTTAATTTATAGCCCAAGCTGTTAATTTCCCTCTACCATTTCTGTCTTTCTAGGACTTACCTGCCTTTAATTACATATTGTATCAGTGCCAGCAAATCACTGCCAGGGCTGGGGATCTCACCATGCAAGGCGTGATACAAAGACCAAACAAAATACTTTCTGCCCAATCCTACCATGGCAGGTAACACAGTGCTTATCTCTGTCCTGTCTTTCTTGTTCTTACATCTCACCCTACTCCATTGAGCCTTCTCTGCTTTTTCTCTGTGACCTACCTGCTGCTCGCTTCCTCTCTTGGCTGTAGCACACTTTTTTCTCTTACCAGCACGCTTAATTGCAATGTTCCATTTCATTATTAGCTTGTCACTACCTCTATCAAGTCACCTTTCCTAACTTACATCTAACCACAAGGCTTTCCTGCATAGCTTGTCATCAGTTTTCCACCTTAAGGCTTGTCTAAAGCCATGTGCAAAAGGGCCTACGAAAAATAGTAACTATGGTGCTGTATTCATTTCTGAATAAAGAGCAGCATCAGTGAATAGTGTTACTGTACAGGCAGAGACAGATTTGCTGTGTGCTCAGCTCCTCCAGGCTCGTTGCACAGAAATGTATCTGTGTATCAGTCAAACACAAAGCCTTTCCCTTTGCAGGGACGTTGGGGATCTCCAGGCAGAGGTCTCTGCACACGTCTGGAGACCAACCCCAAGATTATTAAGTCAACAGAAGTCTTCCTATTAATTCCACTGAGTGCTGGATGGAGATTCTTGTTGTGCGTAGTAAGTTAATTAAACAAGTTAACAACTTGCAGGTGGGCAGGCATCAAGCGTGCTTAATGTGGTATTCTGCTGCCTCGCAAGTGCAGGGTGGAGCACTCTCAGCCAGATTTAGCCTCCCCAGGAGCACAGCCAGGGGAGACATGTGAGGTTTCTATGGACTGGCAACCACAGAACCATTTTTTTCCATGTTGCAAACCCAAATTTCTAGTTCATTGCACTAAAGCAATTTTCAAAGTATGGTTTAGCTTATTTTAAGTGCATTTTACACATGGGTAAACTGAAGCCAGGCAGAGGACAAGTGGCAGATGGTCAGTGACAAAGCCAGGAATGGAGAACTTCCCTGTCCCAGGACAGGGTTTTAACAGACTTTCTCCCAGGATTGTGAGATTTGACTACTTATAATTCATAAGGACTTAGCCATGCTCAAAAAAAGGCACTATTACTATTCATAGTAGTTCCTGGCAGAGACTGGCTTCCATAAGCAAAACTATTTCAGTTTCTTAACTATGCAATTTGGGGCTTGATCTGTTCACTTTCTTACCAGTTTTATTCCTTCTGAACTCTCTTGGCTGTGCTACATGCGCCGCTCATTTATGTCTATGGGGGGAAGAATGAGACTTCAAAAGGACCCAACAGAACACCTTTCAAAGAGACATCACGTACCTGTAACCTTGGTAAAGGCAACTCTAAAGATAATGATAATGCATAATTATAAACCATGTAACCAGCAGAGTGACACTCTGCATTTCAGAGGATGGATTGCCTTACCCTGCCCGGTTACCCACTTCATGGAGCAGTAATGGATCGACAGCCGGAAGATTGTGAAATGAAATGGAGCCTTTGGCAAGCTGGAATCACACTGGAAACGAAGCTACATCTTTGTGGGGTTTTTAATATATGCATATTTGAAAATCTGGAACTTACCTCTTCTGACATAAAGAGACCGGCCCTGCTTGGAATGATTAAATTCTAGGACAGATAATGAAATAAAAAAGTATTTAAATATTATGATGCAGCGGTACAACAGTGCCGTCCCCCTTCCTTTTATTGCATCAAGTACAGTATTTCTGAAAAGCTTTTGCACTCCAGGGAAACTACAGATTATAAATTATGAAAGAGGCAATAGAATATCATGCGTGTATGAAAAACAAAGAAGTTTCAGACCCTTCTCTGGATATAGAACTTACTGAAGCAGCTAAAAATATGGGGGAAATGAAGCGGACACAGGGCCTGATCCAAAAGCCAGTGAACTCAGCAGAAGCACTGCAGGGGGATTCATTAGGTGTCAGAGTCATCTATGTCATGAATTACAATTCACAAAATGCAAATAAAGAATTTGATTGTATATGAGTAAGGATGGATTCTGATGGTAGTGTCTAGGCATTCCACTTGGGTAAAATGAGCAGATTTTTCTCCAGCAGGTAGACTTTCTGAGCAAGGGTTTGTTGCCCATATTTATGTGAGAGTTTGTAGTCCCAAAAGCACAGAAATGCTGGGAAACAAAAAGGAAAGAAAATGTATCCAGAGAACAGACCCAAATGTTTTCAAGTAATTTCCATAAATAAAAAATATGAGGCAAACTCATTATCATTTCACTTTTCAGGGGTGATTTGCTTCCTAAGGATTTCAGAGGGTGCATCGGAGAATTTCGACTGCGCAGCATAAAGTTTCCCTCAGCAAATGCTGAAACTGTTCACACAGCATTGCAGCAACTACCAAATATCAAATGAGAGGAGACCCACTGGATGGCAACTGGCATTAAATGGTGAGAAAACAATTAACACTCTGCTTTGCCGAGTAGCAGTGGGTAAGGGTGTCGAGCGAGTGATGCTGCACCTCTTCTCCTGTTGTTAGTAGGGAAATAAGTATGTCCAGCTGGAGCATATTTCTGGAATGGCTGTTCCTGTAGACACTGGAAGCTCCCAAACAAATATTTGAGGCAGATTTTTTGGGAATGGGACAGCAGAAGGGTTGCTGGAGGTTGGTCCAAGTCCTAATGCATGTATCAAACCCAACCTGTTGTCTGTTCCAGCGCTAACTCAGTTTAGGTGTTGCTCTCATTGAGCAAAGCAAGAAAACAAAAGCTTCTCTTTGTGCGGTAGTATCAGGAAGGAAATTATGTATGCAGATTCGCCAGCCAAAGTAACAGTCTCAGGCTGTTCTACAGACCAATGTTGTGATGAGTGTACGCACTGATACTGCTGGTTTGTTGCTATTTTCAGCAGTCCCTGCACCCTCAGGAGTAAGGACTTAACTGCTATTGCTGCTGTTCATGCAGCAGCCTTAAAGGTTCAGTTTGGATCAGTGTTCTTCGGCCCATCTGGAGGCCATTTCTGGAAATAGTCTGTTCTCTGAATCTGGCCAGTTCACCATCCACATGGTACTGTGGTGCTGTGAGTATCTTCTCTCACCTCAGGTATAAACCTGCTTTCCTTCACCAGATAGCTCATTTCCGTATTATCTGTGCTTTCATTTATTTTCAAATCATGTCTAGGCCAAGTAATTGCGTTCCATGTTTCTAAACGTTCCCCACAGTTTTGTCTGGCTAAAATACTTCAGGCTTTGAAGTCTTGAGTAGTCCTGCTGTTTAAAGTTTCTGTATTTTGTTCTAGAGATCACTTATATCATGATGGGTTAAGTGAAGTATATCTATCAGTTAACCACTTCTCAGGAGTACTATTAGGCTTAATTAATGTTTGTAGAACACTATCGAGATTCTCAGGAAGCAGCTATAGAAGTGCAAAGGATTATAATTAATTTAAAACTACCTCATTTTTGAGTAAATGGCTAACAACACTTCAGATGAGATTCTCCAAGTAAAACTAATTTATTTGATTCTTGGAGAAAAATATTCTAAAATCTGGGTTCCCTTTTCCTACTACCACTGTATGATGCATTTTGATTTGCATTGTCCTTCAATATCTTTTGGGATATCCAGGCACATACCATAGTTTGCTTTAGTTCAGCAAACACTGTCTAATATACAGAAGTCAGGTTAAAATAAAACAAACCGTCAAAATAACTAAATTAATAAACTCAAAGACAATCCACACCACCATTTGCCTTTAATATATAAAGTATTTGGACCATAAAGCCTGTAATTAATATTATGGAATAATTTTCACATTTATTTATAAGGCATCTCATTTACATAAACAGTCATTATCTGGAAATAAACCCAGATCATTAAAATTCAGAAAACTGACAAACCAGATTGAGATCAGTCCAGATTTACCAAAGAAATTAGCTAGACTCCTTTGAAACTGTGCTGAGAGAAAAATCTCTGCTCCTGAACAAGCTTAAACAGGACATGGCTTTGGAAATACAAGCAGTGCTTCATCCACATGACATCACCCAACAGAACAGTTACTTTGTACGGTGAGAAAACATTGGGTCACTCTTCTCACTAACTGTCATGGAGGGCTTCCAAGAAAGTGCATCTGACACATCTGCACTGAAAATCTGACCCAGATTATAGCTGATGTTCTCGCAACATAGCTTTTCTGAAATTCTACAGCATTTCAAAACACTTTTCAAAATCCTTCCTTCTTTCAAAATGCTTTCAATAGTTACAGCACTTTCAGTACTTTCAGAATGTAGTCAGGAAACACATTATGCAGAAAAGAAAAAGAAGGAAAAAATGGCTCTTCTGTGTTTCTATTTGCAAGTACGATTTATCACTCTAACTGTTAGCTAGAGAGCCACAGGTATTTAAATATATGTCCTGGCTGACTAAAAGAATGCATCTTAGGCCCTGCTGTTGGTGCTTTTGCCATTCAAGACCCAGAGCTTTCATTTTTAGATTTTTTAAGTAGGGAGAAAACCACCAATTTTTTAAAATCTACAGCTACAGAACATATTAAAAAAAAAATATTGCAGCTGCCCTGTTAGTGAGACTTGTGTCTATTCTTTTTTCAATGTGAGATACTTCTTTGAAGTGTAAGCGTAAGCCCACCAGGGTAAGGCGATACACCACAATCTACCCCGTTTGGGTGATTTTCTTACTAATTGCTGAAGAATGAGGATTCCATTGCAATATAGATATTTTTAGTATCTCTTATTTTCTCTAGGGTACTTTTTAAATCTGTATCACTGCCCAACTCCTCTTCCAATGATCTGAAATTCTTTTCTTCTGTAACTGCTGTGGAATGTTCCCTTATATTATTACAACTACTCGTCTTATTGTATTGGGTCCTAATTACACTCATCTATCGATTTGGTTAGGTAAGAATGTATTTGCTTAAAATGCGAGTAACTGCTGGGAAACAGAGACAAAACAAAAGAACAACATTAAATCTCACCAGTGAGTCACCATGAATGTAGGTCAGACTCTATAAGCGTCTGCCCTTTCTGAGCAATCTAAGGATTCAATCCAGCTCACCCAAAGGAGCCCCAAACCTCAAGAGATGCTTCATGCCGTCAAAACTCAAATCTATTTTCCTCTTCCTTTGCCATAATAGCACTGCTGCTTCCACATGGAAGTTCAGAGGAGATGAACGCTTTTGTAGCAGCTGGTCCACAACCTAGAGGTGACAAAGATGAAAGTGAACACAAACCTTGAGAGTAAAATACAAAAATATTTAGCCCAAGCTGCCCCAAGTAATGCTATGGATCTGCTCAGTCTCATCTACCTAACTCTCAAAAGCAGTGTGCTGACAGCAGAAGAAGGAGAGCGACATACCTGATCCTGTTCATACCTGGGGGAGGCCCTCTGCTGCAACAGTAAAGAGCTCTAGATAACGAGGTAGGCAGAGAGATCTGTGGATTAATTAAACTGGCCACCTCCTTGAAAAAAGTGTGACCAATTGTTGATGCAATGGAAGTAATTCATATAATGAAGTTTGAATTTGACTTGTAACGACAGTACAAAGCTAGCTTAATATATGGCAATTTTTAAAAATCGCACTCTGACGCTTAATACTCAAAACAATACTTCCAGTATAAATAATGAAATTGGAGGAAATGTCCTTGGCAAGTCAATTTGTTCCATGCTGCTGATGGTTCCTGTTAGTGACAAGTATTTTTTTTCAAGAAGGAAACAATGGAAAACAGATGCAAAAGCATTTACTAGAAGGCCAGGCAATAGCAGCTTTTCCAAAATGTCAAGTGTGCAGAGTAGAGTCAATTTAAAAGAGAATTAATTATTTAAACGGAATTAATTTGACTACAATGAAGCCCTGTTAAGCCATCTCATCCATCCTGCTTCCTACTGTGTTACCCCTTATAGTCTAAGTCTAAATACTGACCTCTGTTTTCAAGTGCTTCAGCTGAAGAATCCCTTGCCCAGTCACAGAAGCAGTATGCTGCTTTTTTGTTTGCTGCATCCCTTTCAGGAACTCACCCAAAGAACCGTGCTCACCTCCCCATTCCCAACTCATACGAGTTTAATCCCTGCATCCCCTTTTTCCCCCTTTTCCTTCTTCAGCTTCATACTTCTTGTGTTTTCCCAGATGCTTCAGGCAATTTCCATCTCTGCATTCGTCAAATCCATCCCTGCAAATCTGTCCTTTGCATGCAGTTCATCATGTCTTCATTTTCAACAACTTTTCTCTTTTGCTTCATGCATTGCCTTTGGAGGAAGGAAGGGGACTGAATCTTAGGTCTACAGCTTTCATTTGGAAGCTTATTTTCTCAAAGGAATACCCATAATACCTACTTCCCCAGGAACCAATCGTCCCAAAGTGCTTCCTTCAAGGACATGGGCCTTAATGCTGCAGTACAACAGAATATCACCTCTAGAAGGACTGCTCAAGAAACCACTGCAGCCACTACTTGCTTTTTCCAGACCCATACAGCTTTGCAGTGCTACCAGCATTTTAAAAGTGGTGATAATGTCCACCTACTGCTCTTTTTCCTTGATAGCGTTATATGAAATGTGACTGTCACCAGCAGAGCCACTGCTGCTCTGAAACCTTTTTCTTCCCACGGGAATATCTACAACCGTGTGTACCAGTGATAGGCCAAAGCTGTTGCTTCTGGTTTCCAGTTTCAACATGGGCAAAGGAACCATTCCAACTCCATCCTTTTCGTTCCTGTTAAAAACTTCAGACAAAACCATCTGTGCTAGGATTTATGTAATTTCCTTTATTTCTTCTCATTCTTGGAGGAAAAAGGACTCCTGCCTATTAAGCAATAAGCTTAATTGCCCTGGATCTTGCCTGTAGTGGGAATGCATATCAATTTAAATGCATCAGTGTAAAAATGAGCTTCATTAAACTAGCTCAAAGCCCTAAAATAGATAGAATTCTGTTTTAACACTTGCATACAGTCGTTCATATTAAAGCTATAATTTACAGGAGCTCATGATGAATATAAACGGGAATTAAAACAGCTGAGATGCACCTAGATTACTCAACAAAAACTCTTCAGTGGAACTGATTTTGAAACGGACAGCTACAAACTCTCTTCTGCAGCATATTCAAGGCCTCAAAGGAATACTGTCAGCTGGGATGTACCGCTCCTTATTTTGTGGTGTACTAGAAAGAACATAAAATGTAAACACAGTGAGGCCAAACTAACATCTTCCCTCTGCCCATTATACAAAGGGATGGGAATGGAAGTCAGTGAAAAATTTCACCACAGAAATGTAACCCAGCAGATGCTAATTCACTTTTTGTTAACCTAAACCCTTACAACTACCATCAAGCTCAGCATGTAACTGCTGTTCAGTTTTGTAACATAAATGTGTTCCATGGACTCCTCTCTGACAACCACCCCAGCTGAAAGGGCAGGTCAGACTGGAAGGGATCCCAAGGAAGGTCCAATGAGCAACAATTCCTTAATGATACATAAATTCATCTCTGCAGGGCTGCAGTAATGCAGTCTTTCTTAAATTATTTTGTACCCTGTCATTTTGTTGTTGTGCGAGGGGAATGACTAATGTACATATGGAAAAATTTGAGACAGTTCTTAGAAACCATAATATTTTGCTTGATCATTCATAACCAAATACGTAAAGGACTATTCACCATATCGCTATTGCGCAGCTTGTATTAGATCTCCATAGTTACACTTGGCATAACAAGTACAAAGATGAAGTGTCTTTGCGGGGCTGATAAGCAGACAGGAAGCAAGCGAACATCTGCTACAGCTTTAGATGGTTTTGCCTTCAGCGACCGCTGAAAAACTTCAGGCTCTGCATTCCATGTACTGCTTGCTTGGCCTTTGACACTGGCAGCTGTTCAACAGGAGATACAAAATGTTATACCTACAGAAAAGGAGGTGCATTATTTTCTAAAGCGGTATTGGGATATTTAGTGGGATCCTTTCTTTCCATTTTCTGATCACTAGAAACACTGGAGAGCAGACACCGCAGATGGAGTTATCTCCTGAAGGTCAACCACTTCCTATCTTACAATTATTTTTTTCGAACACTGTGTTTTCCTTTCCAAAATGGGTTTGTTTTGTTTTGTTCTGTTTTAAACACCACAAACAATCACACCATATACTGAATAGTAATTATAATCATCATAATCATCATAAGGAAACCATGTGCTTCCCTGAATCAGGGCTGGGGCTTCCAGTCCAGGCAATCTGTCTTCTGGTAGCATAACGGCATTTCTATAGCATGGACAGCCAAGGAAAAGAGTTATACAAAATAAATATCAAACAATTTAGAGCAAACTATTTCTTTGTTTAAAGAAAGAGCTGTCGATCACGATGTTTTAAAAACAAGCTCAGCCATACAGTGCGGATTCTCTGCTTCTGCATATGGAGGAAATCTCTGCTCCGGAGAGTTCAACAGTTCTCCACCTACACCCTATTTTGATTTGCATGGAAAACTACTAACAGAGAACAACCGTCAGCAGCATACGTCATAGAGTATTGAGGCCTGTGTACTGTAAATGTGTCTTTACGCACTTCCTCAGAGATTGTAAGTTCGCCTAGGAAATTACAACAGTTGTGATGAAATCGGATTTAGCCGTATATGGTAGATCCCTTGGCTTTGACACAATGAAATGAAAATGGGTTTCAGAGTAACAGCAAGAAAGATGAAGATGCTACTCCAGAATTGTGTAACTGAGAAGAGAATTTTGCCCAGAAATTCTGTGTTCTGTACTTTGGAGTCATATGCAGTTCTATTCTTAAACTGCAGATGGAAGCTGTTTTGCCAGAAAATAAATGAAATACAAAGATGACTTCAAACATTTGCAGGAGCCATGCTGACACTCAAAATAAAGAAACATCAAGTAACTTTCCTGGTGAGATCATAAAAGCAGAGACACGGTGATCAAAGCAAAAAAATGCAAGACTTTACTCCATCCCTAATATAAGATGCTTTCTCTATCTCAGACCAGGAGGTTACATGGCAGAGAGATGGTCCAATAGTCTATAAATATAGTTCATGAGGTGGGTACTTCAGTGGTATTTAGTTAATTAAACATGGGAATATCCACAGAGACAGTCAGTTTTAACTCTTGGGAGAAGCAAATGGCCGACTCAGGTTATTATTGAATAACAGTAACAATGATCGTGATGGCAGTAATGTACCCATTTTGCTAGAGCCATACCATAATCCCGAATGCTCTCGACAAACATAGAACAGGTGACTGCTCTGAACAGTGTACTCCCAAATGGGTAAGAAAAAAAAAAAACAAGATGAAAAATTCTAAATGAATTTGTACTTGTGGCAAATATCTTAATAATTCTGCAATTTTGGAGGAGCTTGGCTGTATTAAGCCAAAAGGAGAAGCTGGGCATGAAAACAGGCTGTATAAAGCAGGAATGGCTGCATTATTTGCATGATCATAATGCTGTTCTCTTCTGGATTTCACAGGGAACTGATTTTTTTTAAACTGTATTCATATTAGAATAATTAAATATCTGCCTTGAACTGTGTGCACATTGCATTTAACCATCTTGGAAACAGGCCAAAACCTGAAGCAATCTTTAGGAGAACTGCAGAATCAATACATCAATTCCCATTAATTCGGTGTCAGAAGAAACAAATGTGCACCTGTCTGACGCACGTGCATTCCCTGCAGAGATGTACTAAAATAGGCATCTTCTGTCTGCCTGCCTTCCCTGTGCCCTCCAAACAACTAAAACCAGGATCAGAATAGGGGAAACCTGGCCTGGCTCCAGAATCTAATTAAGACAGTTTTAGTAACCCAATATTCTGGCCAGGTTATACTCAAACTCTTGGTCAAATCCAAGCCATCCCAAACTCCACCCTGCCCACTGCACCAAGTTCCTTGTTGCTCCCCTGGTGCTTCTGTCCCACCAAAATACATCTCCAGTCCAGGGCTGCGAACATCTAGGCGAGCTGAGATGGACCTCCTTTAGGTCTGTCAAAGCCATAAGCTGTATTTCTGCCCAGTGGTGAGACAGTATTAATGATCAGTCATAATCAAGAGTGCATTTTAAGCCAGCCAGAATTCTTGATCAATCCTGGTTCCGTAACACACGCCGTGCTGCAAACATCTTGCACATCTTGCTCACTGCACAGCTGGCTACTGAGAAAAATCTTGTCCCAGAAGGTTTGCTCAAGCACATGAAATTCATTTTTAGCATCCCAAAGGTGTGTGTACTCATGGAGCTGTGAGCTCAACCTGTCTGACAGCAGCTTTCCAGAGAAAGGAGCAGGAAAGAGGCAATGGCTGATGAGATTACTCCCTATGGAAGGAGACTCCTGCTTGGAATATCAACACATCTTTTCAGTCTCTCTCATTGTGACTGTTTGTGCTTTTATCAAATTTTCAGCTTGCTGCTGAAGCTACGGGACCAGATGGCTCCCACGCATAATGCACCGAATCATGGCAAGGCTCGAGGTATTTGTTATGTGTAACAGCAAACACATGCACTGGACCAGGTTAAACTCTTTCACAGGCAGCATATGGCGCACACTGCATATGGATGGTGCTACAGCAGGTACCTATATATACATACAGTCAGAAGATGGGAGTATCTTTTCTTCTTGCGGGTTGTCAGGAAAATGACTGTCATACTGTCATACCTTCAACACAAACGGCAAGGACTAGAGGCAGCACAGTAACACATGGCACAGGCCAGATGCTAGGCATGTCCTGTGATGCGCCATGCCTGATGGCAAGGAATCCTGATGGGCCAGGGACAGGAGGTTCTTTTTTCCCCCTCTGATTTCCCCTTGCAGCTCATGATTAAGCTGGTGCTGACACCTTGCCCAGTGCCTGTTTACACAGCCAATAGCCCTGGGCAGTACTTCTGCCATGAGGCACCTACGAAAAAGGAGATAAATTCATTGTTTGAGAGCATCTTTGCCTCTGGCGCTTTTAAAATAGAAAACAAACCCTAATTTTCTCCTCATGTAGATCTGGGGTAAAATCAATAGGTGGCACCCCTGTGAAACCAGCGGGAGTGAGGGGGGAGTTTGCAAATGCAAGGATCACACTTGGCGGAGGGTAAGGCTGTTGGATTTATAGAGAATGCGATTTGTGCTTCAGTGACAAGTCCATAAAAATCACCCTGTAGTCAGGGTGATATCTCTCATCGATATATTCCAAATACCAACTTCTGAGCGCTGAAAGACACTGAAATAATGAAAGATGTTTTTTAGATACCTAGGAGGAGACGACTGTTTCAGAGAAGTCTAGACTGCCCTGCTGGGACTCAATGCAAGTAACAGGTCCCAAGGTGGCCAAGGAATGTCCCAAATAGCACAGCTTGTGTACCCTGGGTCACGCAGGGAAGGATCAGCCGGTCACTTTCTGATTGCCATGCTCCACCCCAAGTATTTTCTGGCATGAGAAAATTATCCTTGGGCTATATTTTCAGCCTGCTTTTCTTAGTAGGCATTTGATATGCCCTGTGTGTCTGGAGTGACAGGGCACCTCGTCAGCGGGTGCCACGCTGGCCTTTGCAGGGAGGTGTGAGCGCTGGCAGGCAGAGGGACATCCGTCAGGGGCTGGAGCAGGGACCAGGACTGTCAAAACCACAGCCCGAGGAGAGCGGCGCTGATGAAGGTTAATGCACGTTGCCACCAGGTCAGCACTGGGCTCACTTTAGCAGCCCTATAAATAGATGCCCAAGGTTGACCGAGAAGAGGATTTGGCTTTGATGGATCTCGTTTAGCATTCCCAAGAGAGGAAGGCAGATTCTTTTCCTTTCTCTCTTCCAGCCTCTAACCTTGAGTTGGTCTCTGTGGGAAACATTAGTGGCATTTGCCAAAAGAGCTGCTGCTGTGAGCCAGATGTCCTGTTGTGTCACACAAAACATACGTGCGTGTTCCTTCAACCTGCAAATCCAGACCTAATTCCACTAAAGACTCGAACTAATTCCTCACTGGCAAAACTAGGGAAAAAAAAACAAACAAACCTTGTGCCTAATTGCTTGAAAACAGTAGGACACCTAGTGGATTTATAGGGAATATCTTTGATATTATGAGCAACATTTTGTCATTTTCTTGGCAAACCCAACTATGAACACATTTATAGACAAATCATTGAAATATCAGGGTTTCTATTTAATAAATTAATCTTGTTAGAGCTGTTACAGCCCCCAGTTTGCCCAAAGAAGTTACTGCCCCGTATAAAATCCCAATGAGTATTGTTTGAATAACTTGGAAAAAAATAATAATTATGGGGAACTGGATGGTTCCCAAGATCTGGGAGCGGGAGGAAGGGTATTCTGCCAGAGCAAAGCCATTCCAGTTGTTCCATCTGACAGCTCTCTACTGATCTTAATGAGCAAAGTTTTATAGTCTCAGCCTGGCTTCCCGGCTAATTGTACAGCTTCACAACAAGCATCGCCACGCTGTGCGCAGCCAGCCAGCTCTGTTGGTTGTTGCAGCAGCGAATGAATTGGCCACAGAAATAAAACTGCCTTCTTAATTCCCCAGAGCTGATCTTCTGAATCCAAATTAGAAGACGATGGGACATGCGATAATGCTTGCACTGCTGTCGTTGACATTGTGTTTGCCTGGTAGCGACACCAACATCAAGCAGATTTTGACCCAAGATAGGAAGTAAAACTTTGTGGCAGGGTGTAGTAAGAAGAAGATTTTGAGCCACGTTTCAGAAATTATATCTTGGCCAGCAATTATCCTGGAGCTGCCAGTATTATCTTGCTAATATGTCTCTGGAGGCAGCAGACACGGACAAGGAGATGCTTGTTGACTCCAAAATGGATGCAGGAAACTGATGACTTCATTTTGACAGTCATGGTAAGAAACACCAAGTCATCCAGCCTGTTGCATTCAATTCCTGTTTCCCAAACATACTGAAAACTCCCTTTCCTTTCTGCTTACTTTAACGTCATCTTAGCAAGAACGCTTCTCCAAAAGAAGGGTAATTTTTCTAGCACTCGTCCCTTCCCACTTTCTTCAGTGCCACAAGGATCTCTAGAGAATGGTAAAACCAGGATGAGGTTTGATTTTGGATAGGTCCCCATACAGATCCAGATCCTTTTTTTATTCCGACTGTATGATTAAGAAAGAAAAGGCTGATGTAGAAAATAATGTTGATTTGGTTCATTTCTTCTTACATGTTCTTTCTTAGAGCTGTACAACTAGATAAAGAACATAGCATATGCTGGAATTCTAGGGAGTCCAACAGAAAAATACCTGTTGACTCCATGCACTTTTATTACTGCCATCTCCGTCATGGAATTACCTGAAAAACAGAACTCCTACATCAAAGACCCCTTAAGTTGGTCTGGAGTTTTCAAAAGAAAGCATTTCTTTTATTATTTCAGGGTTTGGATTTTATATTCAAAGGGTTTTGTTTCTGACTGACATGTCAAACTAGGGTAGCAAGTGCTAAGAATATATTTTTCTCTAATTTAGCAGCTGGATTGGAAAGCTTGAATTATCTCTGCCTAATTGCAATGATTCATGGATTGTTAGAAAATTGCAAAGTATTGATTGGATTTCCCCCTTAGGAAATAATTCTCCTCTGATAAAACAGAGTAGGTTCTGGGACTTTGCTTTTGTCCTTCCTGCTTTCTGCTCCGGGGAGGCCAGTGACTCCTTTCATCTGGGAAACAGGAATTTGGGTCAACAGCCATTCAAGGACAATTTTGAATTATTGCGAATTCCAATTCCAAATCTTTCATTGAGCTTTGCAGCGCAATGGGTTTTGCAAAGCGTGGACAGGGATTTCAGAGGCAGAAAAGCTGAGACCAGCAGTAAATACTGGCCATCCCTGTTTCACATCCTTCTATTTCCATGTCAAATACACCAGTGGCGTGTTCTGCAAGGAGACCTTGACCTTGTTGTGGGAACGCTGCAACCATCAAAGAGGGTGGCAAATTTTCCACTTAAGCCAGGATTTATCTCAGGGTCTTGGGAGTCGGTGGCAGGAGGAGAGTGGGAGAATGAAGCGAGAATCAGGCGTGGGGAGAGCCTGATGCCCAGTGCCTGGGGCCGAGCAGCTCAGAGCCGATAGCTCTGCCACACATCTGCACATTAATGCTGCTACCGAGACAAAAGCTGGGGCCGTTTTGGCAGCTGCTGTTTCAATTTCCAGAACAGACTCATAAATACGCAGTTATGAGTATGACCTCTGCTTCTTTTCTTCGCTAAATTGAACATCCAAGGGCCAGCTGAGCATCATTCCTTGTCTCTGCTCCAGTTGCTTGGAACGTGCTGCCTCCGAAATGGTAGTGCCTAAGTACAAACCGAAGAATTACGAGAGCGCGCTAATTCAGGGTTTGCACTGAATTTAGTGTTCCTGCAAGGATGACACTAATGGCAATTAATGCAGCAGAATGACTATTCTCACATGAAAAGCGGTCACTCAAAGAGCTCACAGTCCTCTGTTATTTCAGGCCTGACCTCTGCTTTTTGGCCATGTTCCCTATGCAGGGGAGGTGTCCCAGGTCATGCTGTAATAATTACAGCAGCATGTTCCAGAGGGGGGGACACACAAAAAGAAAGCAGAGCAGCCAAAACCAGTCTCTGTCAACAGCGACATTTCCTGTGGGTTTGCATATTCTCATCTGGGGCTTCCCTGACCAGGAACAAGATTAACGCAGAACTCAAAAGAATATAAGACTCCAGCTTCTGGAGGTCTTTGCTAGTCCAGTGCGATCCTCATGCTCTGCTGTCAGTTGCCTCCTGTTTGGATGCAAAGCTCTTTCTGCTTTTTCAGTTTTGCCTCTCTGCACCACGAACCACCTGATTATAAACCACCAAATGCATTTAAATGGGCTCAGCTGGCAATAACCCCTGCTGCTCATTGACCTGGCAATCTGCAGAAATTTTCGTGATTACTAAAAATGCCTCTGCTTCCCAACATCTTAAATTCAACAAGTGATAGCAGTAGAGTGATGTGAGGATCATGATTTTCAGCTCGGCTGGAAAAGGCACTGTTCCTCACTTTCTCCCCCAAAGTCTTGCGCAGGGTGAGCTAATTCCAAATGAGGAACATCTGCAGTTTGGGGCAAGAGGAAGTAACACTTACGCACATGAAAAATGTAAATAAAGGGTGTTTCCAGGCTCACAAACAAAATCCATAACACAAAGAGGGGAGCAGCTTTTACAGAAGGATGACTAAAAACACTTCATGTGTGTAATTTTTAATTTTTTTTTTTTTTTAGAACTAATGGCATTTCTGGAGGATGAAACGAGGCTGGAGAAAGGTCAAGTGAAAACTCATAGCTTTTTAACAACAAAGATCAATGGAAATGGCAAATAGGATGTAAGAAGGAAGCCTTAACTACAGAGTTATAAATACACCCCAGCCGTGGCCATGCATACATAAATGCATCCCTTATCAATTTTAAGGCACTACTCGATGCAGCGGGACAATTTCCGAGGAAGGTGGCAGGAACAGGATGGACATTTTCAGTCTCAGGATTTTGGATGTTCTGGGTTCATCTGGAGATGAGGAATCCAAAGACAATGTAGATTCCTACAGACCATGCTGCTACACTAGCAGAGTGCTCCTGCAGGGTCTGGCCTTGGAATGTCCTTACGGGACAAGCACATGCAATTATTCCCATGGGAACGGTGTCCTAGGGACGCGATGCCCTGGGTGCTCAGGGGGTTTTAAGCACCTGCAAGAGGCTGGAGGTGCACATTCTGCCAGGGCATGCTGGCAGCAGGACACGGGTGACCCAGACCCCAACGCTCCTACCTCACCCCTGTGTTCCTGGAGACCCTCCACCGGCAGCGTGGCCGCACGTCCCGGCCACACATTGCGCGTCTTTGTTGTTCGTGCTTGCTTTTCTCCGCTCTGAAGCTCCGAGGCAACACGAGTTATTTATTTTTAAACACAGAGGATCACATTATGGCTCGTTATCGTTCCAGCAGACGGTAACTGATGCGCTGCCGCCGATGCCTGGGGGTTCCTGGCCATGCCCGGCAATGATAACACGGCCACTGACTGCGGAGACGGCGATGCACTGCTGCTGCTGAGGGCAAGCTGGTGGAAAAAAGAGCAGGTTTAAGG
>VZRU01021563.1:0-22401 GCA_013398155.1 Pedionomus torquatus | reverse complement strand
CTGGCACGTGGCCTTGTTGAAGCTCATCCCGCTAACGTTGGCCCATCCATCCTGAGAAACCAGGGAAGGGCACAAATCCATCCACCTACAGAGCCTGGCAGGGGCTGAGAGTGAAACAGCCCCCGTCTTTTACACCAACACCGTACTTTTAAGGAAGCCTTGCCTCTGCAGCCATCCACGGCGACTGCGATTCCCTCCCCTCTACATTCCCAGGAGGAGAACCCTGTGGCGAGGAAGAGGAAAGGACAGACGAAGCGGGCCTGGAATCTAGTTTCACTTTATTTTAGCAAACTGCATGTTCTTCACTTATCAACATCTCTACATTAGCAATCGTATAGCTCTCCAACTTCTCTTTAAAAAAAGGGGTCAACAAGAGGTGACAAAACTCAGGCTCTTCATCTCTTTAAAAACATTTGAAAGTTGGATTTCAAGAAGACTTTTATATATTTTGGTTTGAAGGTGACAGATGTGGTGTGGAAACACTAATTCAAATCACCCGCCTTAACCGAGAACTCCACCCCCCCACCCCCCCCCGGCATCGGACCGTCAGCGGCCGCTGCAGCCGAAGCTCTGACTCACCCTCAACACGAACCTCACCGGGTCTGGAGGAGCCGAAGGCGCCGCCTCAGCCCGTCGCTGAGCAGAAAGAAGCCCCTCCAGGACTCAGTGCAAGTGCTGTATTTACAGCGCTTCTTCACAGAAGCGTTAAGGACTTCGCCACGCAAGGGGATCTAGGGAGGACTCTTCCGCTGTTGTACCTTCTCGTTAAGAATCACATTCCCCCAATCATCCCGTTCCTGCTGTCTAAAGATATAAAGATCTTCTTTGAAGAATTTTTTTTTTTTTGTGTGTGTGTTTTGCTTTGTTTTTAAAAGCCAACCCTCCCCCCAAAAAACCCAAGAGGAACACCGTAAAATGTACAGATTATATATGTCCTAGAAAAGTCCTAAAATTATTGCAGAAACTAAAGATGATTTGTTCCAGGGGAGTGGGGCAGACACGAGGCACGGCATCGGGATCTAACAAATGCTCGGGTTGGTTTGACTTAGTTTTCAGCTTTCCCCCCTCCCCCCATCATTCAAGAAATAAAAAATAAAATAAGAAAAAAAATTAAAAGACGTGTTTAAGCATCAGAACTAAAATACAAATGCACGTTGACTTATAAAACAAGATTGTGGATTTGACCATGTGGATTTTCCCTGACGGTGGAAAAATTTTACTTTTTTGCCCGGAGAGATTTCCTCATGGTGGCTTTGCCCTTGGCAGAGGGTTTCACTTCCTTCCTCCCCCCGGCTGCTGGTTTCTTGGAAGAGCTGCCACCAGAAGGTTTCTTGATGGCCGAGGCTGCTGGTTTGGCTTTCTTCGCAGGGGTTTTGACCTTGGGAGGGGGCTTTGCTTTCCCCCGATGGGCTGCGGGGGTTTTTCTTGGCTTGGGTTTGGACTCTCTTCGCTTCATCGGAGGGGCCCTGCTCCGGGATTTCGGAGGCGGCCTCTTCTGCATCCTGTCAGAGAGAGAGAGACAGAGCACACACGATCTCAGTGGAGGCACAAACACTACCCAGAGCGGAGCTGCTGGCGTCAATTTGCATAAACGAAGCAGATCTTGGCATCCTCCTTCTTCACCATGGATGTGCCTTTCTGCAGCAGCACATTTCATTAGCTAAATCCCAAAGAGCAAGCAGTCCTCTGGTGGATCTCGCCACCCCTAAGCACTACTCAATCCCCAGGGTGCTCTGCCAGCGAGGTTTGGAGCTCCTTCGTTAGCCATAAAAACATACAAATAATGACAAGGAATCAAAGTCAATTGTCAGAACAATTAAGAGGCCTCGGCACGGTCTCCCCTCTCTGAATGGAAATTTATTATTTAACGAATGCCACTTATCTTAATCTGAGCAGGGTTTCATACCTGGCTACAGAACTGCAAATAGAAGTTTTCCTAAAGAAACAATAAATACAAAGAGTCCCATGTGAAAGGTCACACAGTGGTAAAGCACTAAAGGCACATAAGAAATAAATCCAGGCTCTCCTCTCATAGAATGCTCAGAGTTGGAAGGGACCTTCAAGATCATCCAGTTCCACCCCCTGCCCTGGGCAGGGACACCTCCCACCACCCCAGGTTGCTCCAAGCCCCATCCAGCCTGGCCTTGAACCCCTCCAGGGATGGAGCTTTTCCTCATCTGGAGGAAAAAAATATTTGCTTCAAATTAGGGGACAGGGAAGATCAGTATCTGCAGGCACTGCTCCTGCAGACCACACATCCCAGAGAAATCCTGATCCAGACAGGCCTGAAGAGCCTGAACAGTAATTAGAAGCAACGTCTTCCAGCACCTCTTGAGCGACAGCCTTGTGGATAAATAACCACACCAAGAGGCAAACCTGGGCACTCTACAGCTCTGACAGTCACCTGTTTCATCCAAAAGATGAAATCTTTCTCTCATGCTGCCATACCTCTTCTTTGGTGGTGGCTCTTCCTCCTCAGACTCTTCCTCTTCAGATTCTTCTTCTTCCTCCTCAGACTCATCCTCTTCTTCCTCATCAGATTCCTCAGAGTCCTCATCCTGCTGCTTCTCTGGGTAGAGCACATCTGGGCTACAAGAGGGTGCTGGTCAGAGTGGGACTGACTTCTAAGGCCATGACTCGAGGGTCGGCAAGGCCTGGGTATCCCTGGCTCTCAGCAGGCACCACCTCCCGTCTGCCTGCAAGGTTATAGCTCTGAGCCTCATCCAGAAACACCCCCCCGACTCCTGGGTTCACTTTCTAAACCCAACATCATTTAGTCTCCGCAATGGCAGAGGTGTGACAGCTTGTAAGTCACCGGGAATGCCCCAGCCCTAAGGTGTCCTTTCTCTGCTTCTCTTCCTCATTGCTCCTTCTGTGCAAACACGGGGAGGGGGATGACAAAGGGACAAGATCAGACTTCAGTGGCTCTGAACGCGGGCTGGAGCCACCGAGGTCTTTGTACGTAGGCAATAAAGGAAGGTGGGAAGCAGAGACTTTAAAGACTATACTGTTATTTGGCTCTTCCTAGGACACTAAATCACTATCCCTGGGTTCTGCGTGGCTCAGCACAATATACACTCGCAGCAGGAGATGAAAGGCTGTTTTAGTCTCACAGTAGCTAATCTAGGTCATCTCCCCTCCGCCTGCCTCCTCTCCACAGCAGCACTAGGAAAGGCCAACAGCTGGGTGCTACTCATGATGAGCACCCCTGCATTAAGAACACCACACTTCCTCGTGCGAGTTTTAGTGTGGGAACACTTAAATACCCCCCATCCTGAAAAAAAAAAGCATCACCACGGAGTATCTCAGACTACTGAGCCAAATATTTTTATTGCCCTTAAAAACTTCCCTTGCTAATGAAATCAGCTTACTGCCCATGTGTGGTCAGACACCCGAGTAATGTCATTACCCAGAGCGAGGACGGGTGATGATGTTGTGGTTCATTAGTTATTACACTCTCCACAAACTTCCCTGTAAACAGCGGTGCTGAAGTTCACAGAGCCACCCCCTACCCAGCATTTAGCTGGAACATCATTTTACAGCCAAGCTCTTTACCTCGGGTAATAAGGGAAGCAAAGCTGAAAGGTTCCACTGAAGCCCTTTCCAGAAATTTGCTCCATCCAGCCATTCTTCTCACATTTCTGCAGGGTTTTCTTTAGTAGATGCACTGTGAAAAACAAAATAATTCAAAAAAAAACATCAGAGAAAGGTTGTTACTTTCTTTATCCCCCTGTCTAAGCCTACTGCCCTCTGAAATCAGAGCTGGGGCGTCAGGATGGAGGCTCCTTCACCCAGGATACCCGCAGAGGAATGGAACAGCACCAGAGAGCTGAGACTCACGAAGGCATCACCACGTTTCTTTCTGCACCCAAAGTGCAGCTACCACGTGTAGGACCCAGCTAGAGCACTGCATTTACAAATTTTAGTGTGTCTTATTTAGAGGGAAATCCTCTCACAGGTAATTTTCAGAAAGAAGATACCAGTTGTCCTGGTTTGAGTAACAAAGGACTGATTTCTCTTCCAATTCTTGGGAAAACTGCACTTCTAGAAATCTATAGCCTGAATTTGTGCAAATATTTGCTTTAAAGCCAGCTCTGGGATGTGGGATTCAAGGTCTTGGTTGTTTTTGAGCTCCCCAGATGTGGGGACGAGGAGGAAGAAAGGTCAGGCACTTGACCCAAGCTGCCAACAGGGTTATTTCATACCAAGAATGTCACATTCATTAGAAAGTTTCCTGAGGAGTTCTCTCTCTCTCTCTCTCCCTTGACAGCTGGGATCCTGAGAACTCCTTGCCCTGGTGCCGCAGCCCTGAGCCCTTCCCTTTCTCCCGAAGCCACAGCCCTTGCAGGGTCCCACACTGGCTGTCCCCACTGGGAGGGCACAGCTTCCTGCTGGGGGAATGGGGCTGCAGACAGTCCTTGCCTATTTTATGTTTGTATTGGGATCAATACTGGTTCTTTAATATTATTGCTAATTATTTAGTCTTATCCTATTAAATCTACTTATATTTCAACCCTTGTGTTTCTTTCTTTCCCGATTCCCTGTCCCAGGTGGAGGGGGGTGACTGAGTGATAGAATAATTGTCTAAATGACAACGAATTGTTATGGGGTTCTCAAACCATAACACAAGTGTTTAATTCCTCAAGACTGTGCCAGTGTGGCCTTAAATGCTCCAAAGGAAGAAGTCAAGAACAGTTATTGATGTCACCTTTGTAAATGCATTCGACAGTGCCACGTAACTACTGCTGTACAAATTTAACCCATCCCAGCTTTCTTCAGCCTGTTCTCCAAAGTAATTTTTAAAACAAATATTCGTTTTGGCCCTCCTCACATTCTAAATTTCGTATGTGGTACATCTTTCCCCATTCTGTGGTTGGTGTGTGGGGGTTTTTTGGGTCTTTTTTTATAAAGGGGAAAGATTTGGTCTAGAGATATAGATAACTGCGTCTGTTGCACTGCGCAAGAACTGCAACCCAAACTGTGCAAGTACAGGGGACCTTTTGTTTCTGGCAAAGGGCTGAAGTTGTTTAGTCAGTTCAAAACTCTCAAAAAGACCTGGAATCAGAGGGACCATTTGCATATTTAGCTGCCTCCAAACCAAGGGAAAAGCAGGGCCTGCCCTCAAGCACGTTCCGAAGGGGTTCGCACTTGAGAAATGGAAAGGGATGAATACAAGAAGACCACAAAGAAACACACCGGCTGAGCTGCCCGCGGAATCCGTTCTGTGCCATTAACGCAAAGGTGTTCACTCCAACCACTTCCCCAACACTCCTGAAACAAGGCTTTTATCCAGAACTGACATTTCACATCAAGAGAACCATTTAGGGCAGTGCCGTACCCCCACCAGCCGATGGGTTACCTCTGCTGAAATGTCTTAATTAGAACGGCACAGCTAATTGAGTTGATTGTACCCATTAAATTACCAGTGTTGCAATATTTAGGATCATCATAGTTCAAGACCTCTTTAAAACCCCCACACCTTTACAAACAGCAGCAACACATAAAACATAAGGCTGTTTTTTATTCTGGGTACCAAAGATCAACAGCAGCACATCAAGGATTTGACCCCAGTCGAGACCAGTTAGAAGTACGAGGCTCCCCAGTGCGTACCCGCCTGCTTTTACATCTCACCAGATTCTCCCTCCGGTTGCTCTTAAAACAGAGCAGAGATCATCAAAATTCCTTTTCTGCAATGGCAGGAGAAAGAAAACAACAGATTGCAAGCTGAAATTTCCTTATCCAACTTGCAAGACTGACAAGCCCTGGGAAGCTGGCTGAACACGGGTCTCGAAGGACCGGGGCAATTTCCAGTGGTCCTGAAAATAAATCATGCAACGGCTTAGGAATCCTGGAAACTCTCTTCTCTGCCCCAAGATGAAGAAGTCACACTTGACATCAGTCTCTAATTGGCAGAAATTGCCTCGGGTAACTTCGTCAGCCCACACAGAGTGAGGGAACCTGTGCTGCTCTAGCTGCTGCTGAGTCCCAAATCACAGCCGTGCTGACGCGGCGGCGAAGAGCACGGGATCCACACACTCCTCTCCAGCCGCACGTCCCAGCACCGACACCGTGAAACCACAGCAACAAACTCATCTACTTTTAGGCCTGACTCCTGGCCGCAAGTTCGGCCTGCTTCAAATGACCTCAGTTGTTCAAATGACAACTGCATCGGGGCTCAGAGCAAACAATGCAAATAAGCCACTAGAAAAAATCTGCTTTAAAGTCTCTTCTGCTAATGCAAAAGTCAAAATATACATTAATGTCATTCTTGGGAACAAAGACATGCCAAATCACTTTCCAAATATAACAGGATTAGTTTCTCTACTCACTTGTTTGACCTTTTAAAATCAGGGCCAAAGAATGACCTCAAACAAATCAGCAAGAGTGAACGTTTTTTCAAAAGTTACACTCTGCACCTTCTCTACATAAAAAAGCAACGAGGAACCACGTTTATGCCGAGCTGCAGCCTTTCAAACCAGAGATGGATCAAATCAACTTGGTGATTTAAGAACAATAAACAACTCGAATGCTATTCCCCTTTCCTGGGAGTGTGTTATCGACAAGAGAAATGTGCATTATGTCTCAGAAACCAGCCTTTTGTTGGGCTTGAAAGGATCTAATGGGAATTAAAAACACCGCGTATCTCTGCAGCACAAAGAGCTGCGCAGCTGTCACTTCCCCAGCAAGCTCAATGGAACGGTTTAAAGGTGCTGCACAGACACATCTGCAGCTGCAGGAACTCTCCTTCAGCGCGTAAAAGAGAAGCATTACACAGGTCAGTACTTTACCCTGGAAGTTAGAGTTGGTCCCTGGGTGGTTTTCCAGGATATACTTCTTCAGCGCTGTGGTGGAGCAGGTCTTCGGTTCGTTCATGGCCGCAATAGCAGACAGGATGGCGTCTTCCATCAGAGTCCCACCCAGCAGGGGCTTCTCCCCTGATTTCTTCAGCTATTTTCCAAGGAGGAAGAGAAAAGCATCAAGACAAAATTCTCCCAAACCAGGTCAGGACAAGCTCCTCTGCACCAGGTGGGTCGGCGCTCCTGCATTAGCACAGATACGTTTTATATTAAAACACTGCACAGGGAATGGCTGCTCTCCCAGCTTTAATTGGGAGGAGAGGCCTATTCACTCCACTGGCCTGGAGTGTTTTTTTATCGGTAACAGGTCGTCCTAGTCCCCAAAAGCACCACAAGCATGTGGGAATCTAAGGGCCTATCTCTCAGGAAAGGAAATAAATCGGATCTTTCTCCATCCCACAGACCAAATGTACCCAAGAGGCTTCTGTGGCATAGATACAAGAGAAAAAGACGTCGCAGGCATCTGGGGTACCTGCTGCCCTCAGAATCAGCGATGGAGAGGAACGCTTACCCCACCAGCTCCCCTACTGTGCTGGTGAGTCAGAGCTGAAGCAGCATGTGGAGCACACTAAGCAAGGAAGGCAGGGGGGGCTGCTCCAGAAATGTAGACCAAGAGGAGAGTAGAAGTCCTACTGCTTCATAGTTTGACAATTTCTGATCATGACAGGCCGCTAAAAGGTGAACCCAACAAAACCAGGGGGAGGGCGCGTTAAATTACATCCAAGGTTTGTGGTCGGTATGGTCAACAAAACAAGATGAACTCTGGTTCTGACCTGGAATGTCCCAGACGCTCCCTTCCCTGTGATCTGCTCTAACTGGCCCTTCTCTACAGCTCTCTGCAGGGCATTCTTCAACAGCTGGGGTCTGAAATACAAGAGGATAAAGCTTTACTGACAAGCACTGACAGCTTAAAAAACAAACAGAGAAACAACGCTTTACACAGAGCGTGAGCAGAGCAGTACTTACAAGTGGTATCTGCCTACATAGAGACATTTTAAATGGAGATCTGTCAGCAAGTGCTGATTAGATGAGAAGAACAATGTACGTTAGCGGAAATTCAGCTGCAACGCTTTCTCGGTGTCTCTGCGTATCCAGAAACAGACGAGCTTCGCTTGGAAGGGTTTACTCATTTTGAAAAGCGCATTTGGACTCGGTGGGCAATGAGTCAGTCATTTCGCAGACAAACAAGGGACTGAGAACAAGCCCCTGGAAGAGGTGACGCACAGGGTTTTCCTACGTTTGCTTCCTCCCCAAGCCCTGACCCGCCCCGTATGGGCAAACTTAAAGATTCCTGTAAGAATGTGCCAGTTAAAGCATCCAGAACCAAGATCCCAAGGAGAGACCTCCACATCCACAAAGCTAAAGGGATCTGGGTTTGGTTAAGAGCGCAGAGCAGCACTGACACTGGCGTCAGGAACAAAGATTGGGTGTGGAGGGATGCAGAGAAAGGCAGAAGCTTTTCCTCCAGCTTTCCTGCGGGCTCCACAAGGCAGAGCACCACCTGCCTGCTGAAACACTCAACGGCATCACTGTGAAGGGAGGCAAAGCCAGAGGAAGGCTGCTTTTCACTGCTCCTCCACAACTCAAAGGCATACCTCCTGCACCTACCTTATGTCTACTTTGAGTTTGGGGTAGTACTGAGACACGTATTTCTTGATCAGGCTGTAAGAAGCTTCCTTTGGCTCACAGAGGCGGGTGAAAGCCAGCGGCAGGATATCTTCCAGCTTGACTTGATGCTCTGCCGACAGAGCGGAAGTGCTTTTCTGAAACACACAAACTTTTACGCATCAGTGGGGCCCAAAACTCGGGGTTTTCTGAACATCGGTGGGGGGGAAACACTCCTGACACAGACCACAGATCTGGAAAATCAATTCTGTAAGGCAGCTCTTTAAATTAACAATTTTAGAAGTTTAGCAGGTTAAGCAAAATCCAACAAATTGGATTGGGATTTTGATAGGAGTCTTAGGAAAGTTTTCCAAATGCAAATTACTGAGTATTTACCAATATCTGTATTTCTAATAGTCACCTTCCTCTTTCTCTAAAGATTTTCCCTTTCTACCCTTCAATGAGGCACATAAAAATGATTCACTGACATGAAACATAAAAACCAAAGGCGGGAACTGTTTGCACAGGTCAAATCTGCCCCAAATGGAACAGCTAAACAGAAGCACGATATTTTTTCCCCAGGTGGCAGAGCAAAACCTTGACTGAAGCCAACGCTTCCTTCTGAATTTTCCTCCATCCCTCTGTTACTACGAGGGGGAAATTATAGGAAAAAAATGGCCTGTTTTTTATACAGAAAAATGGTGGGGAAATGTGATGAAGTTTAATGATTTTGATGCTGAACAGCAGCTTGGCAAACAGTCAAAGGGGTGCTGCTCACCCAGACAGCTGAATTCACCAAAAACAAAAGCAAGTTATTTGTTTCACTGCTCCACAGAGGAAGTAACTAGGAACAAAGACACCGATACGCTGCAGACAAGAAAAGTGACGCGTCAGCAGCCATCAGGTGCCTTGCTCTAACCTCTCATGGAGCCTGTGAACTTTACCTAAAAAGAAATTACACTGCAATTAGTCTCCTTCAGTAGCACAGTACCAAGCGTGTTGCTGTTTCCTTCATTTTTGGGACTTTTGGTCTCCTCAGCAGCCAGGAGACAAGCACCGAGGAGCTACAATACTCTCTGGGTTCACCCGTCTAAGCCGCAAGCGGATCAGCAATTCTGGGTAAGCATTTTGTAACTGCAGTGCTGGAAACGTGTCATACGCTCAGGGCAGCTGGGAGTGGAGGAGAGAGGCGCTGGAACCACCACTGATTGTGAGGACCAGGCTCAGAAAAACCCACATTGCATTTTACTACCTCAGAACAACATACACCCAACATTAGCAGCTTGCTTCCAGAAGCCTTAGGACATTTTCTTCTTCCTCCCTCTGCCCTCACAGCTGATGGAAAACCGTTCATCTGACAGTCCCGGAGACTGATGTCTTCTATTTATCCGCATGACAGATATAACAGAAGCGGCAGCAGCACAAAGCTCGCTCACAATACCCGAGAGGTGTCTCCCTCTACCAGGTAAAGACAGAACAGGGGGTTTCATAGGCTCAGAGGCAGAAAACTCAATGACCTTCTGCCTAGAAGTTTAACATAAACATTTTAAAGCTAAGATTTTGATTATTCTACTTCGTTTTAATTTCTCCTACTAGCTATCTATTCCGATTTTAGTGGAACGGGTGTTTTAATTACTGTATTTGAGGAGGAAAAGTACAGCAAGGAGGAGAATACCTCTTTGGGTTGAGGTTAGGTTGCATTTCGTAAGATGTTTCAGTGCAAGGTTTTTCAGAGCACTGTTTAAAATGATCCATCTTACCTTTCTGTCTCTGGCTTTTGGAACGGTTTTTCCTGCACTAGACACCACCACAAAGCTCCCTGAAGCTCCCTTTCCTTTCACCTAGTTGGAAAGAAAGGCCATTTCAGTCTTTAACAAAGTAACTCGGAACAGTAACAACCTGAAAGAGAGTAACTGGCAGCACTAGGCAGATTTTGAATGCACTGGCACCACCCTGGCACGGGGCTGTGACAGCAGAGGCCTGACCTGAACCCACCGAAACCTCAATAAATCAGAAACCACAGCCAGACATTAGTAACACACTCTGCTGTCCTGACCAGGAGACCCCAAGGGATATCACAGGCATAAATTACAGGAAACGTGCTGCTGCAAAAGCGATGTCGCTGGACTGGGTTTGAAGACACACGCTGCTGCAACGCTGTATGACACAACACCAAGAAACGGTCAGAAATTGCACAAAAGACAACCTGCAAAGATCTGATTGACAGAAGAATGCCGAAATTCTGGCAGCGCCTAACAAAATGGAGACAGAGCTTGATTAACCTCCACGAAGCAGAACGTGAGGCAGAAACCTGCTAACGGAGTTTAAGAAACTCCTGTGTAACTCAGTAAAACCACCTCCGCTGCTGCTCCCCTGAGCGACTCTTACCTGTCTAATGAGCCCTCTCTCCAGCTCCCTTTTCAGTGCTTGCTTCAGAAGATACCCTCTCCTCTCCAGCTCCAGGGAAGGGTACTTGTGGATGATGTATTTACGTATCGCAACGACCGACGCACCACTCTTTTGAAAGCACGCCTGAAAGAGAAGCAAAAAAAAATTAATAGAAACCACCTGCACTGCGATTGTCTTCCTGTGCAAGAGGCTGGAAGAACAGAGACGGAACAGATACATACAGGGCAGCACATCAGCACGGGATGCCAGGGCTGAGTGTAAAATACAACTAAGAAAATACTTAGCTTTCCCCTTCAGAGCAGCTGAAGAGCAGACTACACAAAAGCAGCACAGCGAGCGCGTATCACCTGCTCCCCTATTCTCAACTGCTCACACGTAACGGCTTAAACACTGCTACAAAATACAGTCACCTTCTGGCAAACCAACACTACACAACCCGGTAAGTCATTTTACTAATGTCAGAGTAATCATTAAGTCAGAACAAGTTACCAATTTTTTATTATTTTTTTTTTTAAGAACATGTAGGATTGACATTAGTAAACTAGCAAAAAACCTAAGCTGAAGTTCACATTTTGAAGGTCTAGCAGCTGGAAAGGCCATCTCGCAGTTAAGGCTGGTGGAGTCCAGGGCTCCTGTGAAAGCAAATTGCGTGAATGTAAGCCTGGAGGGGACAGCAGCGGCACTGCAGCGCAGCTACAGCAGCACAGGGCTGCTCTTACAGCCAGGAGGGATACAGTAAACCAACACCCCTCTGGAACGCTAGTTTACGGTATCTCCATCTGGCCCGAATTAGAATAAGTTAACGCTGAAAAAAGCAGGTAACAAATAGATGGATTAATCAAGGTAAATCAAGTTAAGCACGGCTAGGAGGCACATCAAATCAAATGATGACAGCCATCAGCCACAGTTATGTCATCATAGTTGTTTCTAATAATGTCATTAGGGAGGGAAACAAATTCTAAACAAAGAAATAAGCTACAGGGCCCCTCATCATCACCACGGACTCACACAGCAGCTCTGTGGGCTTGCAGGCAGAAGCAGACACGTCTGACACAGTAAGTTCCCTGCTAACAGACAGCACTGTCATCTGCACCACCAGCAAGCTGAAATTGTGGATTTTAGGAGCACAAATTATTCTGCTTTGCAACAGATGAACAAAAGAAACATTTGTCTTCTGCTTACCCTGATGGCCTCAGTTAAAATAGCATCCATTTTGGGTCGTGAGGTGGCAGCCATCTGAGTCTGCTTCTGTGCCCTGGCTAGCTGGCTGGCAGAAAGAGTAGCCCAGGCAGGAATGGTCTTTTTCACCTTCTTCTCCTTTTCCTTAGACTGATCCTTCTCACTTGGGAAAAATACAAAGCAATAGTAAGACAAAAGACGCTTCAAAACACGCCAACAAACAGAACAAAAATAATAAAAAGACCCAGAACATCTGACGTTGAAAATAAATTTAAAGAATATTTTGCTGTTTCTATCAGAAAAAGAGACCCTATCTTGATATTCAGTGTCACACATTTTCTAGACCAGCAGCTCCAGTTGATTGGTAGTTTTTTCCTGAGAAATACAAGTATCGTTTTAAGGGATCTATCCTGTTTTCCCCATCTCTCCCACCACCTTTTTCCTTTCTCCAAAACCTGACTTTCTTTGGAATCCTACCCAAATTCCTGAATTCAGCACTAAGCAAGCCTTACTCCTTTTTGGTTTCTTCTGAGGACTTTGTTTCCCCTTTCCCTTCATTCTCAGGTTCCTTTGGCTGTTCTGCTTCAGTGGATGCAGCAGGCAGGGTTTCATTCTCTTGTTCTTCTCCAACAGAGGCAGACTCCTCAGAAGTAGCTTCTGCATCTAGAAGACATGAAAAAGCATGTGTGAGTGGGGAAGAGAAATCAGTGCCATGAAACACTAAGAGTCTCCCCTGCGTTGAAGTTTATGTGTTTTTTAACTCAGAAAGGTGCAAAACCACAGAAAAACAAAGAAATTTGGACAGATACATACAAGCAGCTTTGTTTACAACCAAATGGTCTTCAAAATACCTGTTTCTGTACCACACTTCATGGCACCTGAAGGGTTTTTAACCTTTGATCACATTTTTTCCTGACCTGGCAAAGCTTTAGATTGCATGTGCATTTGCGGAAGTACTTGTCTATCAGCAGGATCCAAGCCAGTCGGAAATCAACTCACCAAGCACATTAATTCCAGTAAGACCAGACCCGAGAGACTGGGCTGCCTGCTAGATACAATGCCTACGAACTGCTACTGCCCACTTGTTGGATGAAGAGCTGTCTCTTTGCATAAAGACCACTCTGTGTAGCAGACAGGTTCTCTCTCTCTCCCCAAGAAGGACATCAACCACTCCTGCTACGTTCCTGGGCATACTTTCCCCAAGGAGGCATCATACATTTAAAATATGTACAGTTTCATTTTGTATTTAAAATACGCAATCTATTAATAGTTAGCTTGATGATGTACTTTATTTCTTTGTGACACCAAAGAGGACAGAGTCTGTGAAACTAACAGAATCGGATCCTGAAATGACACGTTCTGAGAAACTGTGGTAAAGCTGCTAAGACCAGACACATTAATATCAGACTAGATTTTATGACACGTTGGGGCAAAATCCTTTTGTTCAGGAAAAGAAAGAAAAAAAAGTATGAAATACTTTGTTTTTCTGCTCATCAACTCTACCTTTTGATCTCCGCTCATCTTCCTGCCACTGCTGAAACTTCACAATTTCTACCTTTACTCTAAAGAACGCACGAGTTTAAAAGGGACTATATTTAGCTGGATTTTCATGACTGGAGTGCCAAGGCTTTGCCATGGGATATGAAGGATAAAAGAAACAGGTTCAGACTGAAAGGAGTAGCTGCAAAATACAACTGCCCAATAATTCAGGAAAAGCCTGTGAGGAGAAGCTAAGCATTAGCGATATTCTAACCACGGCAGCAAGGGTTTTATAAAGAGTTTTGGAACACAGATCTATGTTTGGATACACATCAACAATCCACTACAGAATGATTACTGTACCTGCTTTGACCTCTTCACCTTCAGCAGGTTTGGTTTTGGGAGGAGTTTCCCGAGAAGAAGAATTGACTGCACGACGGATCGGCATTGTGTCGTCTTCAACTTTCTAGGAAAAGTATACAAAAATCAGTGCGGATACAGGAAAGAAGCAGAAAGTATTTGAAATGGGATTAAAGTAAATCAAAGCAGAGTATGTAGAAATACTATGGTTACATTTGGGATCTTTTTTTTTTCAGAATGTTAAGAGACAGTAACTCTCAAACCAGCTTCTTTGAAGCATACTAGGAGAGGATAGTTTCACATTTTACAGTTATAAAAGAAATGTTTTATTTTCAATTCCAAATTAAATGAGGATTTTGACAAATACAACATGTCAGAGAAAGCAGGTAAGGGGAAGGGGAAGGAGAGTGCCTACAGGGTTTATTAGACTCCCAATCGAGTTTCCTAGAAGCAGGGGAGGAAGAGTACCGAGGAACCTTCCACAGGACTGGAAGTCAAGGACTGATCCAAGGGCAAGCTTGGAGAACGGGCCAGCCCCTACCTCACTTAACTTGTCCGTGTGGATCAGCTGAGCTCCCGTTAAGAGTGGAAGCGCCTTATGATGCACGGGTTCAGCTTCAGACAGATCAGTCGCCATTTAAATTAATTTCTAGCCCCAAGTGCAGGTAACACTGTGGAGCCCCAGGTTTTAACCCCAAGGACTTTTTCCTAATGGTTTTCACAGTGCAGTGAGGAGTCAACCTAAAGTACAGAAAAGATGTGGTGTGAAAATTAACAAAACAAAAACATCTATGTTCATGTATCTAACAAACAAAAGATTAAAAGAAAAGAAGAATAAATGACTTGCAGCTTATGACTAACACAACTGACAATCAACGCTTGCATTCAACAAAGATGCTAAAACATGTACGCAAACTTGAGCGCTATGGATGTAGCAGGAATGGTAGAAGCGTAAGCCAGACCTGGCAGCCTGCTCCATTAAAACATATCTGAAAGAATAAAGAGGCTCTTTAAATTAACAGAAAGCATTAGCAAAAAGCAAAACATTGCACCGTGCCTGACGTAAGGCACTGAGGTAACTAGTAAGTCATTGGCTTTGGGTGAAAGCAGGAGCTGACACATTGATCCAGCTTCTGTGAGCCTAAGGAATGAAACCAGTACATCTGTTAGGCAGGAAATACACACACCAGGGACCCGAACCATGCCCCTCCCAAACTGAACCCCATGCAATTACAGAGAAGGAGCCCTTTAACGAGAAAAGAATCATCAATGCAGCAGTCTCCGTACCTTCTACAAAAAAATAGTACAATTAAAGCTTCGCACAACTCTCTTCCGAACGTCCAGTCGTGGGTACTGAATGGGTTAAGCTTGGTTTAACCCTCACCAAGGCTCAGCCCTTACTACCACTGCACTTCTCAGTCTTTCTTATCTGCCCGCATCAGCCTCTCCTAAGGAGAGGTGCCCTGCTATTTCCAGGGTTTATCTGCTTGTTGGCCTCTGCTCTTCAGCACCCCTTTACAACACCTCAAAAGCAAAACCCCACTTCTAGCAAACCAGGGCTGGACCTGGTCTCCCCTGTTCCAGCCAAGGATCACGCTCCAGACAGCCCTCTTCCCTTCCTCACAGAGAAATACCCAAACGCTCCCTGTTTTTAACTGTTCTGGCTGTTTTCTTTTGCTCAGACAAGAAGGCAGACACGTACCAAATTTTTACTTCTAAGAGGTATTTCCCCAGCCTGAGTGTCTTCCTCTTGAATGGAGACCTAACATCTCTCCTGGCACCATTTTCAAGATGACTTTCACCAGTTGCAGCACTTCGCGCTGCATTCTCCGCTGCAGGAAGGGATGCTCTGTACCACATCAATACCACCGGCATTACTCTGTATTCTTGCCAAAAACATACAGCCCTCTTATTACTCAGCAGCGGGGACTCCTAATCGATCAGAAGGATTCTCTCTACCTCAGTTATTTTCCCAGGCAAACCAAAACCCAGCTTGTCTGCACGGAGCATTTTTGTTAAACCTCCAAGGCGCGTAGGTAATTTCCATTCCTGAAAACGGCAGCGGTGAAAGACGAGTCGAGGGGAACGCGTGTTAAGAGGTGATGGTTCACAAGGACCCGTGATGCAAGAGGCTGCATCATTGTACCTGCAAGATCTGCTCCCCAAATAACAAACTGATGAATTAATAAGCTAAAATCAGCCGCTGCTGCGGGTTGGTGCAGTGCCACATCAGGTGCACACACGTCTACAGCACAACCCACCAAGAGCCTTTTCCTTTCAGTCCGATGGCGGGAGGACCGGAGAGGTGGCCAGGCAGCATTTCCATGGGAGATGCTCTAAAAGCCACCTGGCCTGTGGTCTTCAAAACCCAGCGCTTCGGAGAGCTAAAGGCAGCAAATCCACTCCTGCAGCACCTACAACTTCTCCTTGGACACTGCGTAGTCATTCTGAAAAACGACCACGAACTAGCCCTGTCTCCGCACCAGGAGAAGCAAACCAAGGCAACAGAGCCAGATGTTTTCTTCTGAGACAAAAATCAGAACACGCTACACACCAAAGCCAAAATAAATGAGATGAAGGAAACTTTCTTATCAAATATCAGGGTGGGAAAAAAATACTATCGGCCAATTAGAACATACGAACTACAGCCCAGCACTTATTATTTTCGGGTTTTTTTGCCTGTTTTATGGGACTGTCCTCCCTCGAGCTGAGAAAGTGAAAGGAAAAATTAAAACTTTTCACCAGGCTTCAGCTCAGTATCAAGCATTTTTTCCAACAAGCACAGCCTGAAGCCCATCAAAAAACACCAGCATTTTGAAACCAGTCCTAAAATAACCAATAACAGATCCATCCTCAGGGAAACCGGTTGAGGGCTACGAAAGACCTTTTCCCTGGGATTACCAACACACACACAAACCTGCACTGTGGCTGACCCAGTCCTGGGCTTTATTTATTTTTAAACTCTGTGACCTGCACGTCACACACATGAAAATACAGTACTCCTAACTTTGACTTAAAATTCCCCGAGTTCTAAAAAAAACCCTTTTGTTTAGATCACAGTAGAAAGTACTCGAGCCTTTGCTCTCAAGAATGAAACTTAACACGGCACACTCCGTAACTTCAGTGCCAACAACACACGCAAACGAGGCATCATCCGGCAGAAATTCAGAGTGACCTGAACAGGAGCCTGTTGATTCCCACCCCAGTTCCTCTCTCCTGCTCAAAAGGCCACGGGAATCAAAGAGGCAGGAGGATAATCGCTTCCTGACTTCAAAGCACCAATATTCAAGGGGCAAAGTCACAAGCATCACCTTGCAAAAGCATCACAGCTCAAGGACCGCTCTTGCTCGGCTTATTTCTTTCCAAAGAAGGATCCAAAGTAGTTTTCTGGACTGGCTGTGAAATGTCAACTGTAAACTGCCCAGAATCTAGTTTCTCAAGAAGGTGAAGCAAAAGACTAGAAGGTTTTGCAACAGCAATGCAGAAAATTCTCATTGCACCCTCCAAATAAAACAAGATTTATTTAACTGAAAAGTCAAGTCACCCAAGCCAACTGTTACCTGGACACCCTATTTTATGTATGTGATACTAAGATACCCTTAAATGTGTCCCACAGCTACAACTGCAAGCATCACTTCTAATAATAAACAACTGGAAAGTAATAACATAAGTATGAAAATAAATATGTAAATAACATAAAAGGAAATACATAAATGTCAAACAAACAAATACTGTGCTCCAACAGTGATAAGAAGCCATCAACTGAGGATGCAGGTTTTCAAGGTGGTTGTTTGGTAACTCTTATGTACACTTAGATTTGGTCGACTGTCAGAAAAGATAAATAATTGCATCAGCAATTAAACATCGGGATACCAACCTTTTCAAAAAGCTGCTTAAAAGTACAGATTAGAACTCCTCACACCCATTTTCCTACAGGTCATTTGAAATGCAGGTTCGCAGGTTCCCCAGCTCTGATGAATCGGTCATTACAAAGCTAACAATCCAGCAAGGAGCAACAAAAAACCCCAACTTTCTGGATTTCTAGATGAGAAAAATGGTCTATAGTGTCCAGTCTCCCAGCTCAGGGAGCGGTCACTAATAGAAGATCCAGTCAAAGGTACAGGTCCATGAACTATCAAGAAAAAATAGACCAATTTCTTCCCAAGCTATGAGCACATTGTTAGGAAAAAAAGCCATGAAGGGAAGCTTCGGGTGAGACACATTCTGGAAAATATTTCAGAAGAGTAGGATCCTCCCCCCCGATGTAACAAGACACAAGAATGTAAAATGAATAAAGAAATAAAAGATTAGAGACAGAGTTTGGCTGAGTCCTTGAATTTCTTCCAGCCATAAGATTTTCCTGCTTATCTCAGGGTTCCATCTCATTCAAGAGAAAATATTTCAGGATAAAATCAGGTCTCCGCTGCGGCAAAGCAAGTGTCACGCTGGCGGAAATACCAAGTCCCAAGGACTCGGGGTAGGGCGTACAGGCTGAAAACAAATATGCAATGGAAAAATGAGAAAGCATATCCAATCCTGCGCCCTTAAGGGTGTCCACTTACTGTTACACGACACGTACTCCGGTGATTGATGCACTCTTAGACATGACTTGGAATACTGTACATGATGTGGGTCCAGGAATCAGGTCAAAAAGGGCTAGAAAAAAGTGTTTGTGTTTCTTGCAGATTGGAAGTCAGGGTGTCAAGGGACATGAACCCACCAACCTCACAAGCAACACAAGGAAAAATGAATGTTCAGTATCAGAAAGGATTAAAAAGCACAGTAAATGGATTTCAAAAACTGCCTTGACTATTATGCAATTATCTGCTACTCTATAAGGCTGTCCTGAGCAGAAGAGGATTTAAATATCTCAGAAGTTGCAGGAAAAAAGCACAGGAAATGTGAATATTTTTGCAAATCCAAACCAAACACGCCAAAATACTGCCTTCTAAACTGCAAGTTGGCCAACTTTCTCCCTGACTTCTGGCTCTCTGGAATCCTCAAAGATCTTCCCGATGTATCTACCTCAATAGAAGGCATTTTACCGAAACCCTCAGTATCTACATTGTTACAGAATATATCATCCAGCAACAGCTTTGAAACAAAGCTGTGTTTTACAAAATGCATCAGCTAAAAGTTCTTGATTGCCTTTCTCAGCCTGCTTCAAAGAAGTTCTAGCTTTTACTGATCTCCTTTCGTTTTTGCAGTTTGCGGAAACACCTGTTGTCTTGATGCATTCAGATGAGCAGTACTAAGTCGTTTAAAACTGCCTAAAAAACGCACCGAGGAATAAAATATCTTACGGAATCCGGAATACGAGTTAGTCCCCACTTCTAATCCTTATTTGGCAACCTGCGTGGAAATTCACTCCCGTTTCCCATCTGGCTGAGCGTTACTCCACAACTCTCATTCCCACACCACTTTTGCTGCCGTTCGACCAGTTTTGTGTTAACTTTGTCCCGATCCTCACGGCTACCACATCGCATTCATTTCCTGCGGGGCCTCTCAGTTGAGCGGACGTTTCAATCGCCTGCCTCCCGACTGAGCTACGAGGGCTCTGTATTTGCAACTCTCCGGCGGTTGAAGTCTCCCGGAGATCTGTTACAGGCTGAGCCCCACGCTGCTATAAACCATCTTGTTTCGATTAAAGAAAGAATAGCGGTCCAATACAAAGATCCAATAGCTCACCACTCGCCAGGCAAGAAATACTTTGGCTTTACTACTGTTACGGTTTCTATTTCCATCCACTCCTTCCCTATTCAGCGTTAAGGAGGAGAACGCCAAATCCCAAGTACCTTAGGGGAGCACAGTGAAAATCCTTCACACTTCTAGTTTCAAACGCACACATTCCTACATGCAGAGATCCAAAAGTCTAAAGATACATTTTCATTTCAGGGTAGTGTTAATTTGGACCTGTGACTCCAGACACCCTGACCTACACTTTGCCTATCCTGCCGACTTCCACAGAACAAAGATTAAAATACGACCCTTCTGCACACACAGCTGCAGCTTTCACTGCAAAATAAATAAAGGCAGGCACATTACTACAGCGAGACTGATGCTCTGCCTCCCAACTTGGGACGGAGCTCAGCATCTCATCAGGGTATAACACCAAAACTCAAAGTCATCTCAAGCTCAACAGATGTTTATTAAAATGCAAGTAATGACCCACGCCTCACCTCCACTAGTCCTCACCAGCAAGAACGCCAGCTCAATGTAAAAACCACTATAGGTTCCACATTCTCTCTCAATCAGCATTCGAAACATACAGAAGACAGTAAATAGCAGATCATTTCCATGGCCTGGATTATCTTCTTCTCCTTTACCCAGCAGTTTTTCTTCACGTCCCTAGACACACAGCCAAAGCCAAGCACTGCGCAACTTAAATTACGCCACCATCATACCTAGAAGCTCGCAAAAAACTTCAGCCAAGGGATTATTATTTCTGCTCGTATAGCTGTCTAAAAATAATCCCTCTCCACACTGATGCTCAGGATTGTGACAGTGAAAACTTCTGTGGGACAACAATTTTTGTACAATTTTGGCCTAGTCTGATCTACAATACAGATTCTCCACACGCCGCCACTGCCACAAGCAGCTAAGGAATGAAATAGCCTGTATTAGAGCCCGCAGGGTTCAGCTTTAAGTTTAGAGCAGGTTTCTGTCACAAGGATAAAACTAGTCCGGTGTGAAAATCCACTGCTGAAAGTTTCATAGCCTTGGATGAAACACCTTAATTCCAGGATCCAACATTATGAATTTTGACACACCACTGACACTTGAATGAACATTTAGGCTGCTAACATTACATACCACAGTACGAGCCTCTTACAGGCAACATCTTCTTGATTAGACGTATTGAATTTAAAACCACTACATAAATCCTCCTCCCAAGCCATCACTTATTGTTCTATAGTACAAAACTACACATAATAAGAGCTACGATTTCCTTGCAGTCTATGCAAAATCCACTCATACCTCACATTAAGAGTCCATCAATGTAAAAAGTTCTTTTATTCTCCTTCATGGAAGTTAAAATCCTCACAATGCCCTGGGTCATTTGTAACAACACACTGACAAAAGATTCACACATCAGTTTCTGTTGAAAGGGAAAACACCAAGTGAAAGAAAAAAGATATTCTGAAGACAAAAATAATTCAAGCAGTTACTACCTGAGGAAACTCCACGATGCACTGAAGAGCTAATTAATTACATGCAGGTAAAGTGGAGAAAGGCTGCAAAAGCCAGAAGATGTTTCCAAGGTATATTCACCAAGTTCCTCCCCCCCAGCAGAAATTATGCTTGTTTTTTTTTTCCCTACCCATTCCTCATTTCCATGTGTTTCCCACTCTATCCAGCAACCTCTTTAAGTCCCTCCTGAGGCAGGTAAGTGCTTTCCTGCCCCGTCCATCAAAACACCTCTGTTCTTTAACTGAGTGGAAGAGATACTCACCAGTGATACGTTCCTCTCCTCTCACTCCCTCTACACACGCTGTTCTCACATGGAGGAGCTCAATAGTGCGACATTGTTTATAAACACAAGTACTTCGGAACCTTTCCCGCCTCAGTAAGATAGCTGCTTGCCAAAGATTGTTTGCCAACTATTTCTTGAAGATGTTAAAAGTACTATTTATGGTAAAAACAAACAAACAAACACACAAAAAAATACCACTCCATAGCACAGCTATTACTCAAAAGGCCTGATAAGAACTGAGAAATTACATGCTTGTTAACCCCGAAGTAGTTCAGCTGCCAAGTAAGACTCCTGAAAAGAGTAACCTGTGAAATACCACAGACACGAGTGAACTGTCAGTCTCTGCTACACTTTAAGAGGTGCAAACACACCCACAACCCCGTATTATCTAACTTTTCTTCTCCTACAGCACAGCCTGAGCGGTCCCCCCGTTTTGCAGACAGCGGTGACTGTGAAAATAGTTAGAACACAAGCGGGAAGGAATCGTTCTGACCAGCATCCCTGCTCCAGAGCTGTCTTCGGGCACTGTAAGCTGGTGGAGCCCCTGTGGCCTGGCAAGAGCTGCTGAGATTTTGATCCACTGCTCCTTTTCTCCTTAAGTCTTTGAAAGCTTTTAACCCACAACCAGAGTCTAAGCAATAAGGATAATGAACCCAGAATGGAAGCCTCTCTGGAACAGTCCCATGCCAGACTGGAATTTAATAGCCTTCTCTATGGAAAAGCACGTGCAGTAAGTGGAGAAGGGTAATTAACATTCTTTAATCAGTCTGTGACCACCAACAGGGTCTTGGGGAGGAACTCAGAAGTGCCTCGTAGTCTCACACTTAGGCCTATACCCATCCCTAGTGGCACTGAGAAGGGACTCAGGGCTTCTTTTTGGCAGCGGAGCCACACTGAAGTGTAGGACAGAGGTTCTTCCTCGGGTGGTGGCGTTTCCCTGGCCTCCGACGAAGTGAGTTCGTGGAGGGGAAAAAAAACCAACCGAAACCCCACAACCAGCAGGCGGGAAGGTTACGGCTGGAGCTGAGGCACTTCCTA
>VZRU01021496.1:8091-24687 GCA_013398155.1 Pedionomus torquatus | reverse complement strand
AAAAAAAAAAAAAATCTCTACGACGAAAGCGAACCAAAACATTCCTTCAAAGAAAATAATAATAATAATAAAAAAAACCCAAGACATAAAATAAGTGCAAATACCTAAAATAGGCAACTAATGCAACTGTTGTGACCTGTATACCTTTAAATAAGGACAAAGGTTTTTCATAAATAAAAGAATGTTCTCTTTGCTCTTCAAACATTTAGGAAGTATATAATGGTCAAACGTAAGTGCAGATACAACTTTTTTGAGATCCAAGGTGCCAAGTTTCTTTTTTTTCTTTTTTTTTTCTTTTTTTTTTTTTAAATAANNAAATAAAATAAAATAAAATATCTAAAATGCATTAGTTTTTAGTTCCTGTGCAGGACGAAGTATTTCTGGGTCACATAGAGGACCCTCCCATCCCTTTCTAAATATATTTAAACAAGGTACAGGAACAGTTGCTGTATGATACAGGTGATACCTTGTCATTATTTTGTAGACCAACATGATTTAAGGGTTATAGTGCAATCTTTACGTAGATGTAACATACAGTATAGATTTGTACACTTCACCACTGTAATCCTTCTGCTATTCCATACTTTAAACTTGTCCTTTTTTTTTCACGTCAGCTGTTTTAACAGGAAACAACATTGGCTTCTAGACAACCTGCATACATATAAATATCTACATTTAAGCTTTTGAAGTGAAAATAAATTATAAAAACAGACTTCTTTTGAATTTACAAAATTTTCCCTGTTCCTACACGCTGTACAATACATTCAACAATCATCTCATTTTGAGATTTATGAAGAAAATACTGATGCTTTACACTAGAACACCTACTCCAACCCCTCTGCCTACTTCTAGTACCATTTGCAAATAAATATATTTAACACTGTAGTTAATTCCATTGTTTTGCAGCATACCAAAAAAATTAGTAGTGCAACGTTCTATCCTTCTTTTATACTCCTTTCCATTGTGTTTCCGTATATACTAGCAAAATGCTACATAAGCAAAAGCACATTCAGTCACGTACGCTGCTCATTTGGAAACCAGCAACAACCTATAAATCTACTCTACAGTGAAAATGCACTAACAGAAAAGAAGCAACGCAAGTCAAAAGAATAAATATGAAAAATAGACCTAAAAAACTGTGTGTTGTCAGTGCTGCAATGTATATTACCGCAATGTATTTTACCCTTCTTTATCATATTTTAGGCTGTTACTCTTTTTCACGTATAAGAAATTCATTGCAGAACTGTTTGTACTATCCCTCCATAGAGAATACGAGAGCTTTGTGTCTGTTCTTTGTCAGTCAAAAGAAGAAAGGAAGCTTTAAGGTAGCTTTAAGGTCTCCCTTGGCAGGCTGTCTTCGAGTAAAGACTTAATTTACGAGTATTGTGCTGGAATCGCCTTCAACATCGTGTCAGTTCCAATGGAAGGAGATGGTTGTCAGATTCAGTGACCGTCACAGGATGAGAGCCCTGGAAGTGCTGGTGGTAGCCGTGTACGTGCTCAGATACCTTCTCGCTTGTTCAGTCATGATAAGCTGGTCTTCTGTTTTTCCATAAACAACTGCTTCCCACTCACAATTTGACTGCAGAAAATAAAAATTCAGTTTAAAAGATTCTTTTAATGAACTCAAATAGTTGAGCGATTCTCAGACAACCTTTCAGGCTGATAATAAATTATTAAAGTCTAGTGATACTGTATTTTACTGAGAAGGATTCAGTTCTACAACACAATACCTAAAATCTGTGACAAAGCTCCCTCTCCGCCCCTTAATCCATCTCCCCAGCAGCACACCTCTGTTACGCTTTAAGTTCTAACACACAAAATGAAAAACTCTCTTAAAAAGAGGCTGGTTCAACAATTGAGACGTAAAAGGGAAATCGATTAAGTCATCTTCTCTTTGGATACCTTCCCCTGTGCCAAGTCCAACCGGCAGAAAACTACATGATTAGCAGCTGTCTGGAGACACCGGGGAAGGCAAAATGGTTTGGCAGTCAAAAAAGAATCCTGTGAAGGACTTCACTGAACCAAAGTGACAGCTGTGGAACAGCGGTCACAAGTCTTGGGAATAGATTAGAGATGGCAAAGGAGTTAGGAATAAAATTAACGAATAGAAGGAAAAATTGAGTCACTAGCCCTGCTTTCTCTGTGAAGCAAACTCTGGGCGTTTACATAATTTATCGAATCTCAAGCTGATATGTAGCAGCTTTAAATTGGACCTGACATGGGCAGGTTGTAGCATGATGAAGAATGCAAGATTGTCTGCCTCCTACATCGAGCTGGAAACTGATCCAAAGGAGCAGTTCTACACAGAGATGCGCAGACCAAATTAGCCGTTTGAGTTCCTCTATAAATTTAGCAAGACTTGATTCATGGAGGGGACTGGTGGTTAGAGGGAACTCCTCAGGGGAAAGAGGAAAAAAAGAAAGATGGTTCAATGAGAATATTTGAGAATACAGTGTGACTAACCTCCCCCTTTAAGTATTCTTAAGAGCATAGTATTCCCCTCTGCTGCAATTTACAGCTGTTAGCTCTTTTTAAAAAAAATATCACAGTTAAGTTTATTCTTTCTTCTCATAACCAGAAAGCACTGCTGTTGCCTCTATACTTAAAAAACCACAATCATTAAAGCAATTAAGTGAGAAGTGGATGATCAGGCCCCAGGTGTCCTGTCTTTTTTTTTTCATAGAATAGTTAGAGTAGGAAGGGACCTCAAAGATCACCCAGTTCCAACCCCCCTGCCCTGGGCAGGGACACCTCCCACCACACCAGGNTTAATACCCAATCTAAATCTCCCCTCTTCTAATTTAAAACCATACCCCTTGTCCTATCACTACACTTCCTGACAAAGGGTCCCTCTCCAGCTCTCCTGGAGCTCCCTTCAGATACTAGAAGGCTGCTCTAAGGTCTCCCCAGAGCCTTCTCTTCTCCAGGGGGAAGAGCCCCAGCTCCCTCAGCCTGTCCTCACAGGAGAGGTGCTCCATCCCTCTAATCAATTTTGTGGCCCTCCACTGGACCCATTCCAACAGGTCCATGTCTTTTCTATGTTGAGGACTCCAGAGCTGGACACAGTACTCCAGCTAAGTATTTCTTTATTTCTGTATTTTTTTTTAATTTTTTTTTTTTTTGTTAATTAATACAGAGTAGTGAGTACTCTAAGACACAAAAAACTTTCACCATTAGCTCCCTGTGGGGAAATTGGAACAGGTACCAAGTCAAGGCAAAGAAAATCTCTCCATAAACCCAGTGGTCAGGATAGGCACAGAGGAAAAATGAGATTCCACAGTTTTAAAGGTATGGAAAATATACAGATGTGCAAGTACAATTACCAAAGAGAACCTGTGGATGACTCTGCTTAATGAATCCCACTGGGCTTATCAGTACCAGCCAAATCTAAGAAACTTACGTGCTTTGGAGATTTAGCTTACAACAAGTCAAGTTTTCTTGCTGCTAGATTTGGGTACCCAAACCTGGTTTGTAGGTCTACCCCACCCCAATTTTTCTCCCCACACACAAATTTTCGAGGCCACTCAGTGAAACATCAGGGTTGCATTTAAAGCACTCTGCTACTAATAAACACTTTGTGGACGAATGACCTAGAAGAAATGACCTAGAAGAAATGAGCATCATGGAAACACTGACTGAAACTTACTGAACTGAACAATTCTAGACATTAATACAAGACAGAAATCAAAAGGAAACTCTTTGTTAAGCTGCTGACAAAACTAGCAAAATTCTTTGCATCCAGACCTGAAGAGCTTTTTCCGGTTTGGCACTTTTTGAAGCACATGCATTCGGTTTCTTCTTAATTACTGTATTTGCTTTGTTTGCTGGATCCTGGTTTTCTGATGTCAGGTTACATCTGTTGTCATGTATTTCCAACAACGGTATCATTAATAAAGATGTAGTATATGCGTTTTCTGACTATTGACAAAAAAAGAATAACAATTAGTATTTAATAATAAATGAAATTTTTAAAAGATCTTCAACTGCTGTGATCAGAAAAGCCAAAATGTAAACAAAGCAAATACTATCAGAAAGACCCAAGGAAAGAATCTGAAAATAAAAGGTAATGAATGATATACGAGGGGTCTATACTGGGATTCACAGTCAATACTGAGCACACTGGGGGCCTACAGGAGAGATGGGGAGGGACTCCTGATCATGGAATGGAGCCATAGGACAAGGGGGAATGGTTTTAAACTGAAAGAGGGAGATTTAAATGAGATATTAGGAAGAAATTATTTCCTGTGGGGGTGGTGAGGCACTGGAACAGCTTGCCCAGAGAAGCTGTGGCTGCCCCATCCCTGGAGGGGTTCAAGGCCAGGCTGGATGGGGCTTGGAGCAACCTGGTCTGGTGGGAGGTGTCCCTGCCCAGGGCAGGGGGGTTGGAACTGGGTGATCTTTAAGACCCCTTCCAACCCAAACCATTCTCTGATTCTAAAACAAGTAACTGCTTGCAGGATTAGAGCGTTACTGAGTAGACGGTCTCCTTCATACAAAGCCATGCTGCAATCGATTACATTTTGTTAAGAACAAGCCTTGATAAAGTTGTAACTACAGAACAGTTTAAGAAAATAAAGCTTGTAATTCACTTCTAGTACAGCCCTTGTAAAAGTGAGCACAAGGACCCTGGAGAACTAAGATCACACCAGTATTAGGGGGAGAAACTGCTTTAAGAACTGATATAAGCACTGGATCACTCCAGAAAAGGTTTGTATGCTGATAATGTTTATGGAAATAAAAAGAAATTAATCCAGCTTCACTACAGCAAAGCAGAAGAAAGGCATATGGCAATTTTAGAGACAGCAATTACAGTAACAATGGCGTATGTACTTGGTCACTTACAAAAATACTCCATTAAACTGTGTTAAACTACCTTTACATATTTATTCTACCTTGGACCTTACTCTTAACACCACATGGATTGGTACAACTTAAAATCAGATACTACCACTCTCTCTCTTGCTAAGACTGAATGTTCCTGTTGCACCAGCATCCCAGTCCAGTGTATTTTTCCCAGTCCACTGCCCACAGCATCACAGCACATTTTTGGTTTAGCTTTATAATGTGTGCATCGGTAATACACAACATACCGAGTTATGACTGAGAAAACACTGGGCATTTTGTGTCTGTTTTGAATGGCTGGAGCAATGCAGCTCCCCATGAAAAAAGAGGTGTTCTTGAGGAAGCGGGGAGTTCCCACTAGGTGGCAGAACATCTGACACCCAGTGACAGACACCCGGGCTGGGCACAGAGGCTACCAGGTGTTTCAGAAGGGAATTTGGCAAAATAAGCTACCAGAGCAGAAAGGGGCATCACTTAAGTGTCTGTTCTGTTCATTTGTTCACCTTCAANGATGGGGCTTGGAGCAACCTGGTCTGGTGGGAGGTGTCCCTGCCCAGGGCAGGGGTGTTGGAACTCCATTGATCTCTAAGGTCCCTTCCAACTCAAACCATTCTATGATTCTTTTTAGGGACTTTGTCTCCTACCTCTTGAATATAGCTTTATACCTGATCAAGAGTCACAGGCCTCAACCTGGGACTGTTTAGTTTGAGACTTCATCACTCTACAACTACTTGAAAGGACATTGTAGAGGGGTTGGTGCCAGTCTTTTCTCACAGGTAATTAGCGATAAAACAAGAGGGAATGGCTTCAAGCTGCAACAGAGTAGGTTTCGACTGGACATTAGGAAAAAATTCTTTCTGACCACAGAAAGAGTGGTCAGACACTGGAATAGGCTGCCCAGGGAGGTGGCTGAGTCCTCATCCCTTGATGCATTCAATAGTCATTTAGATGTGGTGTTGGGGGATATTGTCTAGGGGAGAACTTTGTAGAGTAGGATTGATGGTTGGACTTGATGATCCCAAGGGTCTTTACCAACCTGAATGATTCTATACTCAGTTCTATATGAACACTGCAGGCACTGATGCTTTTCAGTAGTTTAACACTCACCTGTACATCTAAACTATTCTCTTCTGTGAAGCGCTGGGCACCAACTTCTTCTTTTTCCCATGGATCTAGGACCAATGATTTTCTGACTTTTTTAGAAGAGTTGTGCTGCAATAAACATTTTGCAGAGAAAAACTGTGAAATATTATTTTAAAGCAGTTATTTCCTATTTAAAATTGTTATTGTAATGTTACCTCCTGCTTGCAGCTCTTATACGCAGTATCGTCTTCCTCCTTGAGAAATATATCTGTTCCAGTTTCCTCTTTCAAAACTTCCCTAATGTCTTCCTCCAAGAAGGCAAGTGGTTGTGACTGAGTTAATTAAAATTGGAGGAGAAAATACAGGAAGTCTATTAGTTGCTAGTTTTTACCATATTCCACTTTCAGCTAAAGTAGGCCAGAAGAGAGATCTTGTGAAATATTGCAATAGATAAAAGGATTTAAGTTATTGTAGTTAACAACTACAGATCAGCATTTCAAGGCTATGCAGATTTTTAAATTCATTTTACTCCACAGTACTTCTAGCCAGATAAAACAGAGAGGCACACAGTGTCTCAAGAAATGCAAGGTAGCATTGACGAAGACATGCAAACTACTTGTTTGCATTTATTAGTGATGGTTATCCACTCACAACAGGAATAAAAACACTTTGTCTATACTAAACCCATCTATAAACGTGTATATGTACATATAAATGCATACAAACTTACTAAAAATCCGAACTAGAAAAGTGTAACTTTTGTTGGGAAAGGAATTTATATCAATCTTAGTACAAATCTTTGAATAAGACATTGATAGTCCTAAGTACAGTACAGAATTTCACAGAAGCCATACAGATGGCTCCTTTGTGTACCAAGAGGAGAAGAATTCCCTTAAGCCCCCAAAATTTGATTTTGAACAGGAGGTTAATAGTGGACAGAAACAGGAATGCCAAACCACTCCATTTGCATAGTGAGAGACTGTGAATCTATAGGGTAACACAGATGGTGCCAAGCCCTGTGGCAAAGCCTGAGCTACCTTCTGTGTTTGCAGAAAAGAAGTAGTCAATATATATTGGCTGGAATTTTTTCAGAACTTGCAAAAGCATATGTCTACTGAATTCCAAAAGTTATTATGCATTAACATACCTTAGCTGGGCTAGGAAGAGAGCAAAAATTGAATTCATTTGGAACAAACAAACAAACAAATAAAAAGTAACATTATCTATAGTCAACAAAAAGAAAAGTCTTCTGTGACAGCCAGATGAATCGGAGAAATCATGAATTGCTGCATTAAGATTTTGGTGTTTAGGACGAAGGAGTAAACGTCACTCAAGTAAGCCCCTAGGAAGGATAAATCACTTCCAAACATCTTCCCATCAAAATAATTCTCAGAATCCCAGCATGCTGTGGTAAACATCTATTTTTAGTCCTAGCACTGCGGAGGAACCAAAACCAGAAAACAACTCAGCTCGTACATAGTCCAGAGGATTCAAAGATAATGCAGCTTTTCAAGTCAAATGTGGAAGTTGCTTAAATTGTATAACGCAGCCAGTCACCTTCATCTGCACCAGTTTGCTCTTACTGGATTATGCAGTTGGAGGACCCACACCCATTCACTCTCTCACTTATAAGTTTTCTTCTGAAAAAAGAGAATGCCATAGTACTGAAATAAAAATCTCATCCAATGCTGTTACCACCTCATAAGGGGTCCAGTGTGCAGTACAGCAAGGCTACACAAATGTAAAGCAACTCATAAACACAGGACCAATGTGTTTAAGATTAGTATGGATCAAATGCTGGTAGGTACCAAACACCATTCAAAAAAACGTCTCAGCACTACACTGAAGGATACGAGCCTAACATACGAAATCTGAAACATCTTTGATTCACTTTCTAGCTGTTCTCTACGGGACATCACTGAAACAACAGCATGGTTAGAAAATGCTTTTCTAAGATCATGCTGAAGCTAACAATGTCTCAAAAACAAAAGGGCACTTAGACATTAACGAAGAAGAAAATAAACAATGTCACCACATACCATAAGTTTGAGGGGACCATATTTTTTTTCCTGAGCAGCCAAAGCATTTTTAAAAGGAGTTGGAGTCCTCGGTGTTGAACCCAAAAGAGATCTTCTAATTGTGGGTGTTCTAAAACTATTCAAGCATAGAAAAGTGCTTATGCATGTATTTTAATATTTCACTTTATCAACAGTTATGTATTGAAATGAATTTAACAAACATTTTAAAATACCTTAATTTACACAACAGATATCACCACTATAAAGCTGAAACACTAAGATGGCCATAGCATTACCCCACATATATTAAACTTTAATTAGATTTTGTTTGGTATTTTTAAAAAAGTAAGAATTTTAACAGTACAGGTCACTTTTTGTTAAGTTAAAATCAGGAAACAAGTTTATGTAAGTACTTTAGTGTCAGGTGTTTTAATATAAGTAGATTAATTTCTCAATGGTGAGAAAAACTTTTTTGAGCAACACCACCAGCTGTTTAACGCCATAATCTTACCCCACATTTTCCTTTTGGTCTTTTGGCGTCATTTCCTTGGGTAGAGGAGTTGTAATAAGAACTTTCTGCCCACAGATTGGAGTTGATGTAAATGCAGGATTTTCAAGGTTAAATTGTTCATTTCCAGAGCAAGTGTTGAAAAACTTAAGTGCAAGAGAGGAAAAAACAGCTTAGCAACCTTGAAGGACAAAACTTCACCACTGTACTGAGCAGCAAAAATATGTATTTGTACACATCTGAAGGGCTTTTACTGACACAACCCAATAACTTATTCTTGATTATACTCCAAGCCATTTGTGATATCTCTCGCTGAAACCTTGATTTTCTCCTTAAAATCCCTACTGCTTAATTAGGTCACAGACACAATAGGTCTCTATCAACAATTATTTGCATGAGAAAGTGTGAGCTGAGACAGAAGTAGCCGCTCCCCTCCCCCCTAGTTAGCCTGCAAAAAAGAGGAAACAGGTTATTTAACAATTTCTTTTTAATAGATCCACCCTTATGCAGACGTTTTAAGAAATTTTTGGACATATTTGTTTAGGATACGAGGTGTGACTAGAGAAGAAAGTACTTGTAACTTATAATGCACCAAACTGCACCCTCCGAAGTTCAGCAATATTTAAAAATAAACTCACCTGTGATGGAGAAAACGGTAGTGTTTTCACTGGTGTATGCTTTAGTGCAACGTTGATGGCATCATTACACAGGCCATCATTCAGTTCATTAACTGGTGATTGCCCAACACGCAATCTCTTTTTCTTTCTTAGGATAGAAGGCGGAGTGCTGAATTTAGTTAAGTTTGGTGTTGTCGGAAAAACTGCTTCTTCCTCCCCACTGGTGCTATTGTGTTTTTTGCCATCAAGCATGACGCTGACATTATACTGGCACTCAGCGGTCTCTTCATTGTGTTGAATCCGCATTAGTTTTACTGGAGCTGGCTTGACAGGAGATGCTACAGCCTCCGAAGGCTCAAAACTGGTAACATCACTCCACGCTACAGGATCCTGTGAGGCAACATGCAAAACACTCAGACACTAGAAGGCTAATCTAACAGTATTTCACGAAGTCCAAGCCAATCTAACGGTTCTCCAACTCCAAAAGCCATATATGGAATTATTTACTGTGTCCAGCTTTAGAGTCCTCAACACAAGAAGGACACGGACTTGTTAGAACGAGTCCAGAGAAGTGCCACAAAAATGATCAGAGGGCTGGAGCACCTCTGCTATGGGGAAAGGCTGAGAGAGGTGGGGTTGTTCGGCCTGCAGAACAAAAGGCTCCAGGGAGACCTTAGAGCCCCTTCCAGTACCTAAAGGGGCTACAGTAGAGACGTGGGCAAACTCTTGATCAGGAGTGGAGTCATAGGACGAGGGGTAATGGTTTTAAATTGAAAGAGGGGAGATTTAGATTGGATACTAGGAAGAAATTCTTTGCTGTGAGGGTGGTGAAGCACTGGAAGAGGTTGCCCAGAGAAGCTGTGGCTGCCCCATCCCCAGAAGCGTTCAAGGCCAGGCTGGATGGGGCTTGGAGCAACCTGGTGTGGTGGAAGGTGTCCCTGCCCATGGCAGGGGCTTGAAACTCAATGATCTTTAAGGTTCGCCAACTCTAACCATTCTATGATTCTCCCAGTATCTTTCACACAATCGTAAAACCCAGTATTTTTAAAGACAATTCTTTTAAAACAGGCAATAAAACACATCACTCAATATGGGTGAAACTACAGACAAGTACAGTGTAAAGGTAATTTCAAGAGTATCTTAGACACAGTATGTAAGTTAATGTTCCTAAATAAACAGTTTCTGAGAAAAAATAGAGACTTACAGATTCAATAAGCTCTAGCGTCTCTGCAAATTCTGGAATGGTTTGTAGAGATGATAACATTGTGTTTGCTTCAACAGCCAAATACCTAGGGGGTGAATTCTGCTGCACAGGTGTGCCGTGGGTCTCATCCATGCTGTAGAACTCACTTGTTTGATCCCCGAGGCTATTTAGTGTATTAGACACGCAATCTTCAGTGACAAAACTTCCAGACCAACACGGTAAGTTTCCAGCTTGCTAAAAGGTAAGAAGCAGCATTTAGAAGTTGAAAAGAGTCAATTATGTGACCCCAGGGAGGGGAAAAAAAGTAGTATGTGGAAAGATTAAGTGTAACTATTAATTTTCTCCTTTTTCAAACACTAATTATCTGTTTGCATTAGTGCAATTAGTCTCCTACTTACATTAACATACTCAGCATTCTCAAGTTGTGTAAGATTTTTATCTCACCTCTCACTCATATCTCATACATGCTTATAACTTAGATAATTATGGGTTGTATTGGAAGCCACCTCTGATGCAATTTTCCAGTGTTCCTGAACATCAGTATTTCATGAAGTCATCTTCACTACAGAACACGGGTACCTTTTAAGATTAGAAACTGTTTCTAGAAGGTGAGATACTTCTTGTTTGATCTGATTTTTTTAAAGCTGATTCTGCATTGACAGTTTACTTCACTTCTAAATAGTTATCCCATTTTCATCCACCACTTAGTACTCAAGAAACAGATTTTAATTTTCACTGGAAATCTAGAAGCCTTGCTTTTTGAACACAATTGACATTACTGATCTATAGAACTGAATGGCACTGGTATCAGCTTGAAGAGAATTAAAATTTTGGCTCTGAGGAACAACTGCCAAATTGTCATTTTTCTGCCGTTTTCACAGTTGAGGAAAAAGCACTAAAAATAATTTGCCTCAGTTGAAATACATAGACTTTGTTTCACAAGCCAACAGCCACAGGTTTGATTTTAGAAGGCTGAGTGAAAAAAAAATCACACAAAACCAAACATCTGTTAATAAATTGCTGAGGATTAATCTCAGTTAGGCATATTCAAATATTTAAATAACTTTACACTCCTTACAGAAGACACTTGTTTTCTTCGAAGTTCATTCTCTGCTGACATAAGTAGCAATTCTAGTTCCTTTATTTTCTTTTCTTTATCAGGATCATCATCAATAAATGACTGCTGAAAAATTGAAGAAAGAAGCCATTATTATTTTCACCTCCACCAACCCTCCACAGTAGAGATTCTCCATTGTAACGCAGCTACGTTCTTAACAAATCCACACATAGTGGGTAAAGGGCTGTTCAAGCTGTACTAAATTTTGTAACACAGTCACTCACAAGCCAAACCACTCCAGCAATTACCAGGAAATGGGTCTGATGTCAAAGTGGAATATAAGCTAATGTCTTAACAGGTTTCTAACATGGCCTGTAGATGCTCAGTACACTATAGGACTTTTTAATCAAAAGTCACTTATTTAATAAAAGCAACAATGTGAGCACCTTGGTAGATGTGTTTGTGTTTTCATGTGCTTTCTAGAATTCTGAGTTATTTATTCAAAGCACGCAAGAAAGTGTTTGAAATCAGCACTTGCTGACGGAGCATCAACACAAGTAATTCTACCACTGCTATCAAAAAAGAAAATTAACTATTTGGTTTGAGTTGGCTGGTTTATTTTTAACCTCCTTAAAACTTTCTATTATGGCTATAAATACAGATAAGTGAAGATATATGCCATGAGTTTCAAAACTAGTTATAGTTCTCCGTTTAGGGAGGACTTCAAGGAACAGAAAGTATCTTATGCTTTTCCGTAGAAGGAAGTCCAAAGTGTTAAAGGCCATATGAGGCTTTCTATTCTTATGCTGAGATCGGGGAAGAAAATGCAACATGAAACAGATTATGTGCACAGGGAAACTTCAGAATGCCTCTGACACAACTAGCACAAACAAAATAGGTATCATTCCCTGTGTCAAAAGATTATTTTTTTTACTGATTTCAAACACACAAAAATTCTTCTAGGAAGTCACATCATAATCCAAGACCTGCAACACATGAGGAATTTCAGGTATATTCTAAATGAGGCCAAAGGAACAAAAGGAAATAAATATATCCAATTTGTTTTGTTTTAAAGTTTCTCAACAGTTTAAAATATATTTTGAATGCTGCACAAGAGCACCTTCAACTGATCAACAGCTTATCAGGCAAAAAAAATTAAAACCTATTGAGAACAAAAAAAAAAGTGTAAGTCACAATATGTTATTTGAACTGAGTCTTTCAGATAGGGCTATATTTATTACACATATAAAGTTGTAAAATCTCTTTCAGTCTCTCAGAAGCTAGGTAATACTAACAGGTCATAACTTTAACCTGAAGATTAAAGTCAGCAGACTGCGTTTTAAGCCATACTTCTGTCAAAAATAAGCACAGCTGTTGTGTTTCTGAGATGTACATAGATCCTTTTCTCCTATCAAGAACTACTAATGAAGGGAGCAAGCCTACCCACAGGGGAACACTTACATAAATTTATAAAGACTTCAAGACATTTTGAAGTCACAGGTTTTTAAATTCTTCATTTTACGGCATAACACACAGTACATGCTCTTTGTTGATAATGCCCGTTAACAATTTACCTGAATTAAGTTGGAAGAAGATGAAGCATGTTCTAGACAGCCGCCTTCTGGTGAGGCATACTGGTATGCTTGGATCTAAAAAGACACAAACCATTTTACAAAACCTAAAGAAAAGGAGGCTATAAAGTACTAGCTAGTATTTATTGGACATAAACTGTTTGCTATGGCTTACAAATCCTAAGCTACCATAATATCATAAAAAAAAACCCAGATCTTCATTCTTTCAGATTTGTTTCTCATTACAAACACAATAATCTATTTGAAACTGGGAAATACTAATTGTTCTGAATTTTGAACTTACATGTGTCTGAACAGGTATGTAAAATTGATTCTGAGTGTGCAATTGCTCCATAGTCAGACAAGGCTGGGGCTGAAGTTTGGATGAACTAGCTCTTTCAGATTTTATACCATCTTGTAAATATCCTTCTTGCTCCACTTTTCTTCGCATCGTTGAATTCCAGTGATTTTTAATCGAATTATCAGTCCTAAAATGAAAGTATACAATAGTAACTGGTTTCCATATGTCAATGTTTAACTTATGTCATAATTTATGAGGTTTGTACGTTTGGTTAATTCAAAGCCACAAATCCAGAAAGCTCCAGCAGCCGGGATGTTAAGTTCTATTATCAGTGGGGCTTTGGCACAGTGACTGGAAAGCTACTCTTTCCAAAACTTCCTTCTACTCAACTTCAAGGCTGCAGGAAATTAAAAGTAGCAAAGGAGAAGGAGTTGGTTCTGGTTGTTTTCATGGGTGAGAGCCTTTTTTCTCGGTTACTTGGGATAACTACATGTTCTCTGTCACTACAATTGCAGAACACGAAGCTAAGACTATCATCCCGCTGTCCCACAGCATAAGGGGCACTATGGCTAGTGTTTGCCACTGGTAGATAGCTCTTCTGAAAACGTGACAGCCTGCATTCCCAGCCCTAAGTTTCACAGGCAGCTTTGTGGAAGGACATCCCACTAGCTCTTGGTGCCTTGCTCTTAGATGAAGAAAGCAGCCGTGGCAGAACACCAGTGCACATTGTCACCCCCACAGAATGGAAAAGCTTTGCAGTCTGAAATCGTTTTTAACACTAGGCAACCATTAAGGCAAGAGCAGAGAATGAGCTCATTATAACCTAAAATACTAGCAATATTATTACTAGCCTTACAAAGAGGTAAAATAAAAATTGGTTTAAGCCTCATTCTTCTTAATTTAATTTCCCTTTTTCATCCCACTAGCGCAGGACGAGCTCTTTACAAGCGTCCTAGGCCCAGGATCCAATCTTCAGTTACGAGTCTCATCTTGGATTTATTTTCAAGAAAAAAGTTACTGAATTAGGAATGTCTCTGTCCTTACAGACTCATCTTCCTTCTCTGAAAATCAGTTAAGGTGCAATTCATTCCCTACCCATTCCTTCAAAGGATTTCCTGCTATTCATGGATTGTGTACTTAATCAAAATGTCAACTTTTTAAACACATCACTCTAAGGACTCCTTCTCCCACCATAACAGCTTAATGCTGAATTTACATTACCAGTACAAGGTAAAAAACAAATATATATTTATTTCATTAAACTCTTTGCACGCTAAGAATTTTTTTTTTTTTTTTACCACAAGCATATGAGTTGGCAATCACATTTGAAAGAAAAATAAGGAACACGACACATAAAATTACTTCTTGACTTAGGGGGTAACCAACTGGCTTTGCAATTCCTAAGCCTGGACTTGGAAGATTACCAGGGTTTCCTTTTTTTTTTTTTGAGTGTCCTGTTTAACAAGAAGTGCTTCACAAAAAGTAAATAAAAAAAAATAAATTCTGATCTTAAACCAGAAAGAAAGTCACCCCAAATGCATATTAATGAAGACACTTTGATATCAAGCCATAGGATACTAATACATTCTTCTATTATTACTTGCAGTGAGAATTTTTTCTAAGTGAACAGAAGGATTTTTGAAGGAAATTACAGAATGCTAGGTCTTTTTATTGGTTTTATGGCTTTTTAAGAATACATAATCAAATGCACAACATCTTAAAAAATTTCAATGTCTATCAACATTAAAATGTCACAATGTAGGTTTCAACATATGCTCTCCAACTAACAAATTGTATTAGAAAGAGTCATGCCGTGAAAGCTTTCCATATTCCAATATTTAACATAAATAGAGTTGAAAAGCACCTTCCAGGAAGCAGCTTTGCTATTTCAGCCCATCTGTTTCCCAAACGCTTGTGAGCTTCATAGATTATTCTGTCCTCTTCTTCCGTCCACGAAGACTTTTTTACCTCCGGGTTGAGATGGTTGTGCCATCTCTCTCTGCATTGTTTGCCTATTCTTCCTTTCAGGTGCTTTGCGATTAGAGACCAGCGCTTTGGACCATACTTCTGAACTAATTCAATAACCTGGAACACAGATGAAAGCACATTATAATTCCAAATGCTAATTCTCCTAATCAAGGACTGATAACACTGATAAACTCATGTTTTGAAACATGAGTTTAAGAGTCAGCTGGATAAGATAACAGGCCTAAGGAGGCAGACAGTGACTTGGGTTTTAAATAGTANACAGCCCCAGCTCTCTCAGCCTGTCAATTTTTCAATAAATCAACTTATTAACTCCAACTTCACTGTTTAGAATATAAGTATATACTGAAGACGACACAAATGTGGAAGTTTCCTTTCTGTATGAACTGACATTAGGAAAAACCAAAAAAAGAAGCTGATGAAGATGCTTGGTTTAGCTTTTTTTAACAACATAGGTATGGGAAAAACCCCATACTTCTACTCCCAACTTTCATCCCATTTCTATGTGTTAAGAAAAAGCAATCAATGCATAAAAAAAGACCAAAGAGAACTGTAGGGAAAAAAAATATTAGGAAGACCACATATGCAATTTGACAGATACTAATTTTAAGCATATTAAACCAGTTTTCAGCAGTGGGAATCAGCAGTTGATTTGAAATACCTCATGAGAAAGCTATAGGCACACCTCCCTAAGAGTAGGGAGGCACTGAGGTGCTGGCACCGGTTTTGCAGGCAAAAGCCTGCTATGTGGATTGACAAAGATGGGGAAAAGGGGTCTAAAACACCATTGGTAGCTTCTTTAACAGTAGAGTATGAATTAATTTCCCTTATTCCCAGCCCCTTTAAGGCTGGTGGGTTTGAAGAACAAAAGATGTAAATAAGACCTTTGATCTTTGGCACTCTAAAGAGGTCTCCACTTGGTAAGCTCGGGTAGTTCAGCTAGCAATCTGAGCAAAGGGAAATGAAACACTCAAGCAGACCAGACATCCCATCTACTTTAAGAGCAACTGCAATTGTTTTTTCTTCTCACACAGCATAATGTAATGCAATTATCTATGTCACAAGATGCAATAGACATCATCTTAGCAGGGATGAAACCCTAAGAAAAACTCCACATTCATAACAGTCATATGCCAATTTTATTACAATAGAAGAGTACAGTATCAATTAGATTTTATTACCCTCTGATCTTCTTCTTTAGTCCAGGGACCTTTAATCAGTTCTGGGTTTAGAACCTTCTGCCATCGATGCTGGCACTGAAAGTCTGAGCGATTCTGAAATAGTTTTAGAAGACCAGTGTAGCTGTTAATCTCTTGAATGCATAAACATAAATTTTAGCTAGCCAGAATTACGGTCTTATTTCAAAATGAAAGACTTCTTTAGACCTTTGTTCTAAGTACAGTAGT
>VZRU01021494.1:0-35391 GCA_013398155.1 Pedionomus torquatus | reverse complement strand
AAAAAGAATCGGGAAAAAAAAAAACAAAAAAAAAAACCAACAAAAAAACAACAACTAGACAGATTGTATGTATGTATGCAGCAAAGCAGCAGTAAGCATCTTTGAAGGGTCTCTCTTCCCCAAGAAAACCTTCATTCACCCACCTCTTGGAAGGCATGCACTGCCCACAAGCAGTGACTGAGTGCAACGCTGCCGGAGATGCACACAGGCAGTGTCTTCTCCTCCTGGCTTCTCTGCATCCTGAGAGACTCACTTTTGTCAGGCACCTGGACATACAGCAAAGCTCCCTGACACGGAGACAGAGGAAAAAGAATGGGTTGAAAAAGGAAAGAGAAGAGAAGAAGATGGAGACACAGCTTCAGGGCCACCTCTGGGAGTTGGAAGGGAGAGAGAAACTATGACTTGACCTTCAGATTAAGGGTGAGAGCTGAAGATGTGAAAAGTGGGGTAGGAATGGTTTGGTGAAGAAATTAGAGCTGGGTGAAGATGGAACTTGGGTCTGAGGACTGGAAGGAGGATGCTGCAATCTGAAAGACTAAAGGTTTACTGAAGACACTGAGGGAGCAAGAAGCTGTAGGGAGAGCTGTAGTACCTGGGGCTGGGCGGGTAAGAGTCTCAGACTTCTTGGGCCATGCAGAGAGGATTGGGAAATGGTGGAAAAGCAGGCACAGATGGAATTTTCATCTGTGGTAGATCAAAGTCCAGGTAGTGGGGAATGAATTGTGAGGGACTGGCTTCAAATGGAGTATGTACCGTGGCAGAACTAGCTCTTCCAGACACAGCTGAGGTCTTTCAGCACTATGTGTCCTGCAGACATGCTGAGGGTGGAAATTTGGGCTGTTTGGATATTACACACCTTCAGAACCTAAGTGCATTTTCAACACAAGAATAGAAATGGTTGTTCCTCTTTTCTGGAAGTGTAATTCACCCAGACTTTGCATTGGACCACATTTATTGTCTTAGGTTAGACTGCCAAAGACAAGACCACAGATAAGGCTTTGTCATTTTAGTGTAACTTGCTACTATGCCCATAAAGAAAAAGACACATGCTTCATCTAGATATACGTGTATCTGCATCTATATATTTATTCAGAAAAGTGCAAAGTTGGTAGCAGTATACCAGGTGTTAGATGTGCTGTGGTAAAAATAATAGTTAAATTTCTTAGGATAGCCACAACCTCTCTTCCCTCCCTTTTGTTTGCTAAAGGTACAGAGAAGAGACTAGAAATGCAGTTTAGGCTAGATACATAGAAGGGGGTTGAAGCTCAGGTTGCAATGCCTAATTTTTATATACCCTGTTTTCCAAGAGGTCCTCAGCCTAGAAATGGACTCCAGGTTATTGCAATTACAATCCTGATAAATGGGGAGCTTGGAAGGGGCATGTGGCTGGTCTCAACCTGCTGATAGAAAATGGTAAGCAGAGTAATCCTCTCCTCTTCTCTCTTCTCTTCTCTTCTCTTCTCTTCTCTTCTCTTCTCTTCTCTTCTCTTCTCTTCTCTTCTCTTCTCTTCTCTTCTCTTCTNCTTCTCTTCGCTTCTCTTCGCTTCTCTTCGCTTCTCTTCGCTTCTCTTCGCTTCGTCTCTCTTCTCTTCTCTTCTCTTCTCTTCTCTTCTCTTCTCTTCTCTTCTCTTCTCTTCTCTTCTCTTCTCTTCTCTTCTCTTCTCTTCTCTTCTCTTCTCTTCTCTTCTCTTCTCTTCTCTTCTCTTCTCTTCTCTTCTCTTCTCTTCTCTCTGGCAGGAGGAAACTACCACTAGTGTTATTAGTTTATTTAAATGGGATCGTGCAAAATGACTTCTGAAAGGCAATGTTCACAGGATTGGGATAGTTAAAGTGGATTTTGATGAGAGATAAATGAAGGAATATGTATGCGTATACATAGGAATACGTCTCTCCCACACCTGAGATATTTTCCTCTATTAGTTATGGGTGAGATGTCTTTTCTGCTTGACATTGCTGTCACTTCAGAACATTTTTGGGCAATGGGTCTGTGAGGCATACGGTTAAAAAAAAAGCCTTTTACAGCTAAATTAAGTGTTGGCATCTCTCACAGGACTTTATCACTTTTTTTTTTCTCCTTAAATCTCCTACTCCTGGATTTATGTAATTAAATGACAATCTCAGCTCTTGTGAAAAATAAAAAATATGGTTTCTATTCATCATGATTCTAGAGGGAAGCTTTAAAAAGTGATTTGAAGGTACCCTGAATGTGCAGCAACCAACAGAGAAATAAAATGAAAAGCACATTTATTATTAGGAAAAATCTTGAAACTTTTAACCATACTTGTCATTTTTAAAGTTGACTTATGATTTAGATTAGACATTAAGAACAGCTTTCTAACTTTCAGTTGGAAAGCACAAGAATAGATTGCCTAGAGTGGCAGTGGGAGGATTTTGAAAATAGATTGGACAAATGTCTGCCGGGAACGGTTCAGCTACAGCTGATCCAGCCCAGTGCAAAGGGATTGCACAAGTGACCTCTAATTCTTTCCAGCTGCATTACACCGTGCTCTCTGAGAGCTGGCAGTGGTCCCCCTGAGGTTACGCCAAGGTGCAGTGGCCGGCAGGCACAGACGGACAGACTGCTGTCCTTCCCGGGACACGTGCGGCTGCGGGGAGCGCCCGTGCTGACGGGAGGGCTGTCATGGCTGGGATTCGCGCCCCCCCCATCTGACCTTTCCGCTTGACTTCTCCGAGAATATTTTCGGTTATAAGCAGTTCCTCTGGGCAGCCAGGAGCGAGGTAGGGAGTCACCTTCTCTAGCAAATGTTATACATGAATAAACACCTTCCCGGGCTTACTTAACCCTAGTCCGCCGCGTGTCCTGCTGACACACCATTAGCATCTGAAGCATCTATATTTCCCGAATCGCAACAGAGATAACTTATCATTCCAGCTGCTTATCTCAGACCTGCCCTGTGGATCCGGTGGAAAGATTGCCCCTTTAGCATGTAACAACAGGTGCCTGATACTTGCTTTGAAATGCTCCTCTTTTTTAAAGACTTGGGATTCTTGCCCTGTACATTTTGCATCTCTCTTTCAATCTCTATGCCCACATAGCTCGGTTTATTATTATCAGACCACCACCACCGTATCTTGCTGCTGGCAGTGATATCAGTTCCATGCAACATATGCCCCGGGAAGTTTTGGATGTGTTAGGGAACCATCCTTGCACTGCAGTTGCTGAAGCTGGTGTGCCATTTAGAAAGTGGGCTGGGAGGAGATTAGGACCATACGCAGGAAACTCTTCTGGAAGCTGCGGGAGTATGAAAGTACAGGATCAAGTGTCCATCTAATGGTCTTTGTCATGTCTCTTTTTTCTCTAAATGATTCCTCCGGATATCAAGTCAGCCCATATTATGATAAGAACACGTTCACTCTCTAGGAAAAGAGTCAGCAGAGGCTGAAGTGCAGAGAGCCCCGAAAGGTGTCACCCCTCCCAGGGGTAGCTCGTGTAAGCTGCTGGCTCAGCCTCCATCCCTGTGTTTATGCACCCCCCCTATTGCCATCACTGGGACTTGGTGCAAACACTGGGACTTGTTTACAAACATTACAACTTTTTTTGTCATGGCTTTAGGTAGGAAAACAGACACACTGCAAGGTAGGAAAAAGATCAGGGCAAGAAGCTGAACTCCATTCCTGCTATACTGTGTGCTGCTACCCCTAAATCATGTGCCTTGCCACGCCACAAAATCTTACTGGAAGTGATGGAAAGGAGCACATAACTAACCAGAGTCGAGATTCATTGGCTGGAATTTTATTGTAAGAAATACGAGGAGCACGACAGATACACTAGTGCTATCACCTATAGATATCTTCCTTAATGCTTGTCATCATAAGATTCTGCTTCCTCTTGCTTACATAGTTTTGCCATCTGGCTTGATTTGAGTGTTTCAGTGCTTGGTGTTTCCATCCAGATCAAGATCCAGGAGACAAGTGGAAATATCAGCAGCCCATCTTTCACTTCAAACCAAGAGCTTCTCAAGTTTGCAAAGCTGCAAAGTTTGCAAGGGAAGAATCGGGGCCCACAGTAGGAGGGAAGATGAGGCTGAAAAGGGATGGATGGAGAGAGTTGAAAGGGCTCGTAGCTCCCTTAGGGACTCAGGGCGGGATCCAAGGGTGCCACCTCTCAACATTCGTGTTCTGACTTGTAAGAACAGCGGACACCTTAGCTTTGTACGTGCTCCCATATGACTCTGGTGAGCACCACATAAAAAATAACAGCCTGTTGCTGCTATCATTTCAAGCAAGGAGTGATGCCACAGAGCTGATTGTGAGTGGAGGACTTAATTCTCCTACCCAGTGATACATTTATTTTAAAACAAGTAATAAAGTTTTCCTCCTCCTGAATTCCATCTGTCTGAGGGGTATGAAGGTTGAATAATTGAGCCTTCAAAAGTTACAGCATGCCAGAATTAAGACTCTCCTCTTGTCTGTTTAAATTGAAATGTGCCTGTGTGGTCACATATATGACCCCCGTTGACTGAGACTGGACATACAAAGTTGAGTGATCCCTTGTGACAACTTGGATCAAACGACCAAATGCTTTTAAAAGGGTTTTAATTGCATATGGCAACGATAGATAATAACCACACATTGTGGGTGTATTATTTTAATCCCAAAGCCTCCCTCATAATGTGGGTGGAAGTCTTTATTCATCGTTGAAAATTAGCCCTCACCAGATAGGAAATCTGACCTGCTCTTTGCTGGAGCACAGTCTCGTTATAAGTCTTCTGGCTGAAATTGAAAGAAACCACCCCCTCATTTCATAGGGGAGAACACAGAACAGCCCTGTGTGGTGCAACCTTGAGTTAACCTCACCGGGTCCCCCAAAACATCTCAGTGCAGATGAGCCACAGACACCAGTTAATGTTATATTGTTCCCTGTCATGGTGACTGGGGCTTACCCTGCTCTTCCTGCCCCTCTGAGACGTAAGGATGCTTGAAGATTCTGGAGAAGTTTCTGGTGGCCCAGATTGTCTGTGTGAACGGGCACAGGACATCTGCAGCAATCTTACAGCCAGGGACCTGGTCTGACTGCTTTTTATCTCTTCCTTCTCAACTGCTTTTCAATCAAGCTCCAAAATGGCAATTTGAGGAGTGCAGAGTGAGCGTAGGCCTTGGAAACAGAGGTTTATGACTTTTTTGGCCTTTTATGCTTCATAATTTTCACTGAGGGCACAGCAAAGGCAGAAGTCTTGGTTGCACACTGAATATTCAACAGACTGTTCTGCATCTACTAATTCTTCAGTGAGAAGAGCCATTGCTGCACCGAGGAAAATGAGGTTTGTCCATTCGTTCACATTTAGAAAAGAATCTTATAAATCTGCCTGCTCTCCATCCTACCTACAGCTCCTCTGTCTCCATCTTTGCACAGCGTAAGCCCCAGGTTTCCCTGGCTCCGTCAGTACACGTAGAACACACGGCGATCTCTTCAATTTTAATGAAGAGCACTTCCAAAATTAATTACCTAGAAACAAATATTAAATGACCCTTCTGTATAACATAGGAAGAAGAATTATTGCAGAGGAATGAAGGCTCTTCTGAATGTGGCCATTGTGCTTGGGAATGCAGTCCCCACGTCCTCCCCCGGCCCCCTGCCCCACTGGAAATGTAATAGCGATGAAGGCGACGCTCCTCTCAAGATTTAGATACGTGCCTAATTTCCAGCAGGTGGATCTGATGTGCCCTGAATTGAGTACATCTGTAAGGGCTGGGGCTTTTTCCCCCCCTCCCCCCACCGCCCCGAATTGAGACCTCTGGTTGTGTTATACTGAGGCTGGCGGTGACTTCAATTAGCTCTGGATGTGACTGCGGGACCCCAGTCTCCTCCGCTCCTGGCAGGCTCTGCGGCACCGCTGCCCAAGCATGATTGCTCTGGCGCTGGAAGAGAGCTCTTGTTCCTCTCCAGCATGCTGTTTAGGATTTGAAGCCATAAAAAGCTAAATAGTAAGTCAGTGTTAAACATCGCATTTTAACTGCTTCACGTGGTTTTTGTTTTTTTCCTTTTAGTAAAAGATACCCCCATAAAATAAGAAACAGTTCACTTTAAAATGCTTATGCGGGCAAAACAAGTTTATTGTCTTTTCACCTGATGTTTTATACATTGAGTAAGGTGGGGATTGTATGTGTAAATCAAGAAAGAAAGAAAGAAAGAAAGAAAGAAGGAAAGAAAGAAGGAAAGAAAGAAGGAAAGAAAGAAGGAAAGAAAGAAGGAAAGAAGGAAAGAAAGAAAGAAAGAAAGAAATGACAAGAAAAGAAAAATTGAAAGCTGGATGCTGACAGGTGTAGATGGACTTAGACAACAAGGATTATATTGCAAAATCTAATATGAAGATGGGTTATATCTCACACTTGCCAAAAAGAAAAAAAAAAAAAAAGAAATCTGATGGGCATGGTAGGAAGCAGAGTTTGACCCAGGCTTATGGAATAAAGTGCCATTTGCATCCTTTTTCTTTTCTGCAGTCTCAAAAGAGTAATAAATAGTGCAATGGAAAAGCAGTAGCAGTGAAATGTCTTATTTTAAAACTTTTCTACATTAATCTCTTTTCAAAAGGAATAAAATAAGAAACTGAAGGTAAACAGTTCTGTTTAATATATAAAAAGCATATAAAATGAGCTTTAAGATTTATGTTTTTATGTATATGTGTTTATACTACTTTGATGACAGTAAAATACATGAGAATGAAAAAGAGATCTTCATTTTTTCCCCCTTTTTATATGCATCTTCATTTCTAAGGTATCCTGGTGTCAGAAATCCTTTGCAATATACATGATACAGGGTTTTACTGTGATACACAGTTTTACCAAATAATAGAGTAAATAGGAGACTGTATGTACAGTAAGTGGAACCCAAGTACTATATTATCATAGAATCACAGAATCATAGAATGGTTAGAGTTGGAAGACACCTCAAAGATCATCGAGCTCCAACGCCCCTGCCATGGGCAGGGACACCTCCTACCAGACCAGGTTGCTCAAAGCCCCATCCAGCCTGGCTTTGAACACCCCCAGGGATGGGGCATCCACAACTTCCCTGGGCAACCTGTTCCAGTGCCTCACCACCCTCACAGGAAAGAATTTCTTCCTAATATGCAATCTAAATCTCCCCTCTTCCAATTTAAAACCATTACCTGTTGTCCTGGCACTAAATTTCCTGACAGAGTCCCTCTCCAGCTCTCCTGTAGCTCCCTTCAGATACTGGAAGGCTGCTAGCAGGTCTCCCTGGAGCCTTTTCTTCTCCAGGCTGAACAGCCCCAGCTCTCTCAGCCTGTCCTCATTAGGAGAGGTGCTCCAGCTCTCTGATCATCTTTGTGGCCCTCCATTGGACCTGTTCCAACATGTCCATGTAAAAGGGAAGTTAAAAATATGGGTCTGTCTCCTGGCTGCAGTGTTTGCCTTCTACAGCAAAATGCCTGCTTGCCTTTCTGCCTGCCACAGAGACGGCAGTGAAGGGGTGAGTGCCTGGGATGACCATGCTGTGTTGGCTGCCCCCGGCTCCAGCACCCAGCATGGCCACCCGGGACAGCCATTCAGAAGGGTTTGGCCAATCTTTTGGGGACACACGTATTAAAAGAATGTAACTTCTATGTATACAGGCCTCACCCAGGGGCTGGATTTTCAGAAGAGTTTAGCTACTGGATGCTGTGCTGCTTCTAAATGCAGATGTTTCCTCTGTGTGCCCACACAAGGAACAGACAGGGGCAGGTCTATGGAGAAATGAAGTCCATGAAGTCATCTCTGTCACTGGGGGCCACCTCTTAAGCCAGCAGTCCCAGCCAGGACATTGGACACGCACGGATGGGACTGTGTCCCCTGCTGGCTGAGCCTCCTTCGGACACTGCTCAGGAATGCCAGAGGCTGTCAGGAAGAAGTGGAGCACTAAAAATACATGAAATGTAGAAGACCCCCTCCCTTAGTGAAGGCCATGGGGTTTTTGCTGCTAATTTGTAGGAAGGGGAATCTTCCTCTGACCGAAAGAATCAACACACTTGACTGAAACCTTTGAATAAATCTTTAAATAAATCTTAATGTTTCTATGAGCTAGTTCATCCTTTTACACACCATACTTCTGTTCATGTGTAAAATGATGAAAAAAGCGTGCTCTTAAGGACTCTCGCAGGCCGTACAATGCTGTGCTGGAGCTTTTATTACCTTGATTCAACTACTTTCCACAGGTTATGTAAAGTAATCTTTCTGTATCTCACGGAATTTGCATCCTGGGAGTGATTGATACTCTAAGCGTGATGAAGCTGACTTCCATTCCCCACCACACAGGTGTGTGATGAATCCCAGTTTGAGGCGTGCTGTTATTTACTGCCAAGGTTATTTCATAAATCCAGTTTCACACTCCTCATTCAGACCCGCATGCTTTCGGTGAGGAGGGCTCTTATTAAGTCATCATTTCTCGAGAAAACTAAACCAAACTAAAATGCACCGGTAATAGAATGGTTTTATTCCACTCCATAAATGTGTGAAGTATTGTTTTATTACACATTAAAAGTGTGATTATGTGTGATGGTGTCTTTGGATCATGTCAATGGATGAGTGCCACTTTTCATTGCTAGCTTTAACCTGGGTGTAGATCACTTTTAGTTTTCTAGGAGATTTGTTAACGGGATTGTGAAAATGTTTAACTCACAAAGAAATCTCTAGAACTGCCCAAGAGGTTAGCATGAATTTTCAGACTATCTGAGTATTGGTGTACATATATCACTTACTATTAAAAAGCCATCCCTCCTATGCAGCAATTATTTTCCATTCTAGGGACTGGGAAATGCTGGAAGCTTCTTGGAGAGCACACGCTACTACTGCTGGCTATTCAACAGCAACCACTGGATCCCCTGCCTTTGCTTTACAGTGGAAAAAGCATTTGTGGCTGGTTGGCTAGTTGCAGAATTCAGCCTGCCTCACCTCTGCCGAGCATGAAAAACAGGGCAGAACTTTCAGAAGCAGGAAGGATGTCTGGTCTTTTTTTAGCCTAGAAGCAGGTTAGAAAGGATGAGAACATGCTTGTTGGGTTGGCTCAGTCATGAAAAAGCTCTTTTTGCATATCACCCTCCAAGCTCAGCTTGGAATAGCCTGCCTGCTTATTTGTTCTTGATTGATTTGGAGTCTTTCAGGCATCTGAAGAACAGAACCATCCTCATCTTTTTGTTCTCTGAGGTATAAATTATACAGTATAGTAATTTTTTTTTTCTTTTAAACCTGTATTTAGAGCACTCAAGATGGTTTGTGCCCTGAATCTGTGCTCTGCAACTATTTTCTTTCTGTGTTCTTGTTCCTTGTGCCGCTGTCTCTGTCTACATGGGAGTCAGCTGGGCAGCTCTACGGCTCTGGCTGCACCAAGTGAGCTGAGCAGGCACTGTATGTTCAAGACAGGAATGAACATGAAGTTCATAGGTGTTTTTGTCCTTCTGCTAAGTCTGATCTCATCCAGAATATTTTTTCCCTGTTAAGCTTTATTACATGCGCTGGCTCCTAGGTGTATCTACCACACAGGTTATTTGGATGCTTCCTTAACTCATTGTTCCACAATTTTCCATGAAAAAAAAGATTATTCCACTGCTTTAAAAGATAAGACCAGTTAAGAATTCAGTGGATCTTCTCCTCTCTCCTCCTCTTTTCCTACATCCTGCTTCAGCTATACCTCCTTTTGAACACATATGACATATTTTCCATACCACAATCAGACTGTTTTCTCTCTGTACAAATACAGGAGACGTGTATTCCCAGCAGCTGAGCTCACTGGGCATCTCTTCTCCAGAGTCACTGTGTGGGTAACCTTTGTTAAGAGTTTCTTTCTTTCAGCTTTACTTCTCTCCTGGCTCTCTTCAATTGGCTTTTGTTTTGTCTTTTCCAATAAACTAGGTCAACCGTTTGTTCCCTTCACTACTTCTCCTTCCTTCTCATAAATCCAGCAGCCTGATGAGACGTCTCTATACTCTTCTTAATATTCTTTCTGATACGAATCTCTGTGGCCCAATTCTGTTGTTATGCCTGGCTGCTATGGAAAATGCTGCCTGTGGAGCTTGGAGTGTGATGGAGAACACGAGTACCATACACAAAGGTCCTTTGTGTCAGGAGGTGAAGCTGTAACATGGATGAGATGGGCCAAGTAAGGAATTTGTGGGGAGCAAAAAAAATCATGACTGCATAGGTGGGATAACACTGCTAGTTCTTCTCTTCTCTGGTCTCCTCTTTTATAGCCTCAGGAGCGTGTTTGCCTTTGTTCTTTCCATGAAATCCTGCTGTGTTTCAAAGTCTCCCTTGCATGCCACCTTCTTCTGTAGAAAGGTAACCCAGACAGTGAAATGGCCAGAGATACCCAAGCACACCTTACCTGGAGCTGGTAATGAACTATTTGAAACATGCTGTGGGCTGTCCCTAAATGCTTCACAACCATTTTTTTTTTTTTTTTTTTTTAATTTGTTACAGTTGGTTTGGAGGAGCAGTAGTGGTAGAGCAGGCAAAGCAAGAACTTGGCTGGTGCCGGGTGTGTAGAATTAGTGATGAAGTGAGAGAAGCAAGGAAGCTGCTGAGCAGGGAAAGATCTGAGCAGGAACTACTGGGATCGCCTCTGCCACTGCTTCTTTTCCATTGAGGGAAACAAAATGAGACTTCCAAAACGATTTTGCCATGGTCCTCTAAGACCTGCAAAACCAACTTTCCAGCTGATCTATGAATCATATTTTCTTCTCTTGTCCTTTACTTTTTCTTCTCTTGTCCTTTACTTTTGTAGGTTATTGTCTCATGTTGCGCACATCTTACTGTAGTTTCTGCCTCCTTGGGAAGGAATCTACCAGTGTCTGAATGCCCATTTGTCCTGATGTCAGGGACATTCAGTGGAGTGCTCCAAACTAATCTGTTTGCTGCACAGAAGCCTGAAGTGTGGAAGCATTTGCGGTGGGAATCCAAACCAACTTCTATCACAATAAAGTATTATGTTCTATGTGAGTAAGAAGTAGTTTATTTTTCTCTTGGTTCAATGCAGATCTTGAACAGTTCTTCCACATCTGTCCTCAGAAAGGATAATTCGCATGGGTAATGAAGTAAGACATGGAGTTAGACGCAGACATGCATTTTCTGTACAGATAGTGGGAATCCAGATAGAAAAATCAGTGCAAAGAGCACTCATTCAGAAGATGTGAACACAGCTAATTTGCAGTGCATTTTACCCCTTTTAAAAAGAGAATACCTGTGGCACTTGCTTAGAACGGATGCTTGGTGTTGCTGTCAGAGTAAATCCATAAACTTCCTTTATATTAGATGACTGTTTTATTTCAAGAGTTACATGCATACAGGATGACAGCAAGCTGATTTTCCAAATTGCTCTGCTTTGTCACTGTTAGTTTCTGGCATTAGGCCATCCAGATACTCTGTTTTTGAGATGTGCTCTGCCAGTTCCAGGGTTGTCCCTCCAACTGCATCACCTTTCTGAAGGTCAGTTATGCTTCTACAATAAGCGGTATATTACAATTCTTTTCTTTTTTTCTCTTTCATAAATAATAATTCTGTAGCAGCATAAAGAAACAGAACCACCCCACTGTCCCAACACAGTGCTTTATTGAGAAACTATTGAAAACAGACTAGAAAGGACATGGGGCTTTTCATTGCTTTCCAGTTTCTTGACTCCTGTGAGTACTCTCTACCACAAGTATCCTATTAAATAAAAGAGATTTCTGGATAAAATACTTCTCAGAATCTTTCACTTCTGAATGTGAGGTGCCTGGTGTACCAGGAATCGCCTATCTGGGCAAGTATTTTCCAAGCAGCAGAGTGGAAGGATTGGAAGTGCTGAAGCAGCAGAAGTACCAGGGAGGGAAAAAATTGGCTTTCTGTTTTGCCAATATTTCCTTGGCTGCCAATTTCCACAAAGAGCTGCAGACACTGTACGGGAGTGGAAACTTTCAGAGAGAGTCACACAACTCTTGAGATTCACTGCCACTGGAAATATAATTAGAGATCTGGTTATCCAGCTGGAGGTCAGGAAGCTAGTGTTAATTGCTAACCTGTTTATCCTACTCAAGGGATAAAGCACATAAATACAGTTAGAAACCGCTTAAAGCCTAAGAGACCTCTGCTGAAAGCCTGCTGCAGGCTTAAGGTAGCAGTTTGGAAAGTGCCTGGGGGAATGAAAGGCGTGGGATAGCTTCTGCCCCCCCTGTGCCCCACCAGCACTGGTGGAGCTAGCTCTGCACTGGTGGTCTGCAGACGTCCCGGGGTGGTCACAGCCCCATCAGCAGGCAGTCTCCCTCATCCCCCCCCTCTGCTAGGGAGGCAAAGCCCCTCTATTAACCAAGCTTCTATTGGAAAGGGTAGATATATCCTAAATGATTTAAGAGGGGAAGGCCCTTTTGAAAACCAGCCTTAGGTACTCTTGAGAAAGGTGCCCCAGACTTTTGTTCGAGCGGCTGCAGTTTACAAGCCCAGTCCTCCAAAGCCTTACTCCTGTGAATAGTTCTCACCCTTTAGCCTAGCGTGGCTGAAATCAATGCCTCTTCAGTGCCTCTTTCATGCTTAAACAGCGAGAACCACAAGCCATTTGTTTCCTATCCTTTCACCACCTGATTTCCTACATTAAAACCCCCACATCTATCTATTCCAAGTAGGTAATGAAATCCCTTATGCCTGTACAATGCAGCCCACTTTCAACTGGAATTTTTTTTTTTTTTTGGTTACACCTTTTTCTTATTAAAATAACTCCTCTGCATATAAAGACTTTGATTATCAAACCCACATAATGCAGCCAAACCTGAAGAAGACTTCCACAGGGCTGGGGGAAGTCACTCCACCACTCCCCAAAGGCAATCTTCTTCCCAAGTCTCTTCTCTGGAATATTTCTGGGCTACAGCGCTTGAAAGAAGCCAAAGGAATTATTTTTGTATCAGGGAAGCGTCATTTTATTTTTAGTCTCCTCACACTGGAAAAAAAAATTCCTTTTTTTTTTTTAATCGAAGTTTTCAGAAACATTTTCCTCCCTGTTGAGCCTGGTGTTTCCCCTTATTTTCACCACTGAAAAACGAGCATCCCAGTTCAAGCTGCTCACCCGGGTTCCTTCAGAAGCTCTGAGGTATCCTTGGAGGGAAGGACACTCTCTCCTGAGAGATGTGTCCCGGCGAGGGGACGCCGGGGGCTCCTAGCAGGCTGCCACGTGGCGAATGACAGCTCAGCTGGTGGGATGAGTCTGGCCCAAACCACAGGGATTAGGGGCGATTGCAAAGCAGAAAGGTTTTGATGGCTTGAATGGTATCCCCTCAGCTGGGGAAATACTTCTCCCCCTGCATTCAGGGTGATACTGGAATAGATGCCAGACTTATAAGCATGTGCTTACGGACTCCAAAGAAAATTAAGAATGTGCTTTGGCCTTGTCCTCTCCCTGGCATGCTCCCCCTAATACACTATCAGGACATGTATTATTGCCTGTTGCTTAATGCAAACATGATGGAGTAGTTGATTCATATTATTTAATAAGAAGATGACTGACTGTTCTGCATTGTCTGTTTGCATCTTAGGAGCAGTAAAATGAATCCATTAACTTATTAACTTTTATTTTGAAATCTTTCATGGAACTGTCATGTTATTTTGATTTGAGTAAGCGATTCATCTTTTTTAACAACTATTTTTTTGGTCCAGGGAGACTCGTGTTCTTCTGTTAATAGGTCAGAATTATGAGACATATCACTCATGTTCAGAATCTTTTTGTAGTGTATGGCTTATTAATAATAGATTTGAATATCAAAAATAATGATATGCCGTTTCAGCATTTAATTTTGGGGAAACATTCAGAAGATTTCCCCCTTGTACTGGCACAGTCAGTGATGAAGATAGAGGGAGACGAACTGTACTGTAGGTGGGAGCAGAGACACTGCAGCAGCTAATGTGAGGTTGAGCTTTAAATTTTTATGACAATTCATAAACTATTTTTCTAGCCGAGACCCTGGCTAATCGCAGCCTCTCCCTGACAATTTCCTTGTTCTGATTCTCATGGATTTAATAGTGTTCGTGGGGGGTGAGCTGGGTGAGATAGCTCGCTCTTGTAAGCTGCTTACGCTTGTGTACATTTTTCTTCGGGAATGTCATGTCTTCAGCAAGCTGTTTGCAGGCGAGTGATTTCTCTCCTCTTAATTCTTGTCTGTCTAATGGTTTTACTAGTGGAGGGTGGACATGTAGATTCAAAGTGATGGCTCAGAAGCCTGTATTCTTGGCAAAATTGTACTGGGGTGTTATATTTTACATCTGGTATCTCTCCATGCCTCTTTCCTCATCTCCTTTCCACCCCCAGCTCATCTCCACCACCCCAGGGTTCTCTCCAGTGCTTGCCATATCTTCCTTTTCAAATTTACTCTGTGGGAACTGCCAAAACTCTTCTCATCTCCCATCTTGACTAATGCTGTCTTTTCCTGTGTACATCCATGTAGCCAGTCTCAACACCTGGCACCTCCTCACCTTGCCCTCCATCTAGCTTTCTCATCACGCAGGGAGAAAGATAAGACATAACATATATGGTTTAACTACTCAAACTTTAATTTCCTCAGCTGAAAGCTTGCCAGCAATAACTCTTATACTGCAGGTGAGGAGCTCCTTTTCTAACCCCGTTCACTGGTGGGGAGCTACTGGTAGGCTCCTAAGTCACTGTCCTTCCCTTTGGAATTGCAGAAGGAATGTCACTCCCCACTGCTGGAGCAGGGTCGGGTGATTCAAGGGCTTGAGTCTTCTAGTGTTAAACAATTTGCTTGATCATTTTTGGCTCGACTTTTCCTTAAGCTCACTTCTAGCTCTGCTTTAGCCTGGAACTGGGGTCCCTCAGAGGGATCTGGTACCCCTGAGGTCTGATCTTGCTTTCCATGCTATGGGCCAGGAAGACGGAGAAGATAGTAGAGTAGAACCTCATTTTATAATGGACATAGCTTTTGACCCTTGTGTGGCAACGGTGGCCTCTTCTTTTGGCAGATACCCCAGTTAAAATCATCTTCCTGGCTGGTTCTTCATGTCATTTTTCCCCCTTGTAGCTCACACCTTGAATCTCTCTGCCAAAGCCCCACTCTCCACCTTATTGAACACAACTTTCGTCTCCTCCTCAGGAAGATACAGAGCAGCTCCAATATCCTCCTGGTTGCTGTTGTACCGTACCCTAGTGACTCCAGCTTTGTCAGCATCCGTAGCCTGATGGCCCTGTCTCTGTGCATGGGTTGTCCTTTCTGAACTAGGTAGTTCATACATTACCATCTCACCCCTGGAATTCCTTCTCAAATCCATTTCAGATGAAAGCCTGCAAAAATTGCCACCTGCTTACGGCTACGTACTGGACAAATAAATACTTTAAAAAATCTCTTTAATTTGGATGTGTCTTTTAAGGATGTTTGGATATACCCCTGGATAAGTCAGTACCATCCAGGAGTGTCTCCCCAGCCCCTGTTCTCCTTCTTCCCTTCGTCCTTGTCTCTCTCATCACTCAAGCTGCTTTGTTGCACCCATTATCTGCAATCTGCACGCAACTGATGCTTCTCCTCTCCACATCAGTGACCTCTAAGTACTTTATTCCAGTGGGTATGGGCAGTTTTCGATGATTCACTCCCTGGCATGGGAAGGGAGCAGGGTCCACTGCCTTCTCCTACTCACCTGCTCACCAGAGATTAGGATGCACCTTTTTGTCAGGTGGCTCTGTTATAGGGGCATTCAACAGTAGGAGGTGGACTAGTAGAAGTTCCTTTTAAAATGCCATAGAGTGGCACTGGCACAGCACATCTTGCTAGCCCTCTCCCTTTCTGCCATGGCAGGGTGAGCACTTTCCTCCCAGGGTTCTGGCACAGGCAGCCGTGAAACTCATGCTGCCAAATAATTGTGTCCTCAGTGAATGTCGATGGTCCTGGGACTCCAGCACGGCCACTTTGGCTGGAGTCATCTGCAATTTAAAATGCCTCTTACTTGGAGCAAAAGCCTTTGGCATGGACAGGAGTTTAGTTAGGAGCAAAATGCTTTAGCGCAGTGAATTTATGCTCTGCTCCCACCACGGAGCTTCAGGTTTGATAGCTGTGTTGACTACATAGTATAAAACACATGAGAAGAAAATTGATGTATGTATAAAGTCCATATAATAAATGCTGCTGGCAGTGGGGTAGCAAAGTGAATTTAAAGGCAGAGCAGAGCTGGTCCTTACAGTTTTTTCCCACCCGCTGCCCCTTTCCTCCCAGTGCAGTTCTGCCGTGTGCAGGCACTGTGCCCAGTGCTCTCAATGCTTTCTCTCCTCATGTTTTACATATATTACATACATGCCTTACAGTAGTGAGCAGCTTTAAAATTTTCGTGTGGCTCACCTCACCCTCTCAACCAGGAATTTCATAAATAAATCACTGTCTTTCAAACCTTTTTTTGCAGGTTGCATCTGTCTAAAGCGTGTGCGCTTCAATAAGTGTGCCTGACAGAGAAATTAAAAAGAAAAATCATCTCCCAAACAGAAACTATAAGAGGCATGTTGAGCTAAACACTCGCTGCACATTATTACAAGGGGAATATGATTTGAGAAAGAGTGTTTAGAAAGTAAAGGTGACATTTTGTTTCCCTGAGCTCGGTGGGCCAGAACTTCACCTGGGGTAAATTGACGTAGGTTCACTGAAATCAATAGCTGATTTGCACTCTCTGGGACCAGTCCTGCTGAATTTTAGCCAGCGGTTATTGAAGGGCTTATTTTTTTCCTAAGGTACTAAATATTTCTTCATAGTATTTATTGCTGTTGAGATTTATTCAGTTTTCTGTGAGTAATTCAAAGAGATTGTCCATTGAGACTGTTTTTCAGCAGAAATGTAGGTTTTTAACTAAACAGATTTTTGGAAGCAAAACATATATGCCTTTCCTGGGAAAATCTGTCATGAAAGTGGATGCTTATTACAACAACAACAAAAAAAAGGTTGCTTTTGTTGAAACGGAAAGATTTCAGCTGAGTGTGACCCTACATTTGGTCTGGAAATGCTGTCACGGTTCCTGATGGGAAGCGTAGTTTAGGGCTATAAAGCCGTTCCCCTCTGTGTGCTGTATTTCCCTGCTTTGCAACTGCACTGTGGTCAGGACAGGAGCCTGTGAAGCTCTGTGAGACTTATAGCCATGTCTGCAAGGCCAGCCCTCGGGGGGCTGTGGGTGCATGAGGCCATGCCGTGCCTGTGTGGCTTTGCAGTGATTTGCTTACCTTGAAGGTTTTGGTCATTTTCCCTTTAGCTGAAAAGTTACTGACGTGAGAAATCCCAGAAAAAAAAAAATGAAATCCCACTCCACCATATTGAACTTTCTTTTTCATCAACAGTTTTGAGGTGGGGGGTGTGAAGGAGGCAATCCCTTCCCCTTCTCTTGGTCATTCTGAGAGGGACACCCACTCACTCTTCTGCTGAGTAGTCTCCTCCTGAGACCATTTGGAGGCAAAGATTAAAGGTCCTGGTGGAGACCCTGCTCCTTCACAGCCTCCAAATACCTCTCTGTTGGGAAGCTGGAGACACACCAGGTCCAGTGGGAATATCCAAGGAGGGAGATGCGGTGGTGGGAAGTATGGGGCATGGGGTGGTGGGGCTGGTGTTAGGGCTGCGGGAGAAAGCTCTGTGACCCTACAACTCCTAGCAAGCCAGAGCTGTTCCCTCCCACCCGTGACACCTGTCTGCTTCCTTATTTTGCCAACTCAAGAGATGCCGGAGAGGAGGGAGCAGAGCCTGAGTGCAGTGATATTCCCAGTGACACCCCACACCTCTTTTGGAGGAGCTTCTGGCTTTTAGGGTCAGGCATTGCCACAGCTCCCACCGCCAGCCTTGGCGTAAGGGGTAATGGTCAGGTCCTCTTCCTGCTATCAAGTTGCCACCTTTTTGGTTCATACAGCTGAGCAGCGTATGTGAGCCAAAGGGCAGGTTTTGTGTATCTTTTGCTGAATAATAAGCCTTTATGCCATTCACACTTTCATTCAAAAGTGTTGAGGGTAACCTGAGTGACGGCTATTTGCAGTAAGGCCACTTTACACCAGGACCTTAAAATGGCAAACACTAAAATTTGCCCTCTCTTTGAAACCTTTGTTTATTGCCAGAAGGGGGTAAAGTGGCCCTTGTGGAAAGGAAAAGGGAGTTTATTTATTCCAAAGTCAGTTTTACTTAAATCCTTCAGGAAGGTTGATTTTTCTACCTACAGTTTTATGTTTGGCTTGTGCTCAGAAATAGCAGTAGAAATACTAAATGCATTCCTAAAATGTACGTACAGCCTTCTGCTTGTTTTTCCAGTAGACACAACGTGGGATGGCCCTGGCTGCTTCCCGCAGGGCTCAGCATCCCTCCCTGCCTCTCACCTCGCTTCGGCCGCGGGTGAAAAACTATTCACTGCCACGGCCTCGGGATCACCAGGAAAACAGTGCCTTCTAAAGAGGGCATGTTCCTATTTAAATGGAGCTTTACTGCATTTTAATCTCTATATCATTAAGCCTATAAATACACGCTAATTCTAAAATCGATTTTGAACTTTTAAACTTGATTTTAAGGCTGTTTCCCACCTCCCTCCCTCCCCCCCCAAACTGAGAAAAGAATACCCAAGCAAAAGTCTGCATAGTGCTTGTGCCCTGTGAGTTGCTGTGCTCTTTTGCATAAAAGATTTTCCATATTACAGCAGGGGGCCTTCCCCTGCTATGTCAGTAAGAAGAGGAAAATTCATTTCTTACACCCGCCTGTCATTTGCCCTTTTATGATTGAACCATATACTGTCAGACATCCACCAAAATGACAAAAGCTTTTGCAACTGAATACATCTGATAATTGTGGTGTTTGGCTAAATTTAGGACTACAGCAGTTGATACTGCATTGTCTGATAAAGTAAGAAATGAAAAAACAATGTGTAATCCTGTGTTACAGTCTGAGAGACCTTAGTGATTACCTTACAGTATCACTTTAAATAGCTTTTCTATTTTATTAATCTTCTAGATTTTAAAGAGGTGAGGTTGTTTTGTTTTTAAATACAAACCCAGTGAGCACTTCAAAGAAGCAGGTGCACATGGGGTTGCCTTTTCAATTTATGAATTTCGAGGTTAAAGCGATTCACCTTTGCAGAGCGCCTGCAAAGCATGCACAGCCCCTGGGGTCCCTGCATGCTTTGGGGCATGAGGGTTACCAGATCTTCCCCGAGAAACAAATTTTCTGTCCTGGTACAGTAGGAAGTACAGGGGGGGTTTGTAAATGGAAACCCCCCAGCAGCATTATTCCTTTATACAAGGGAAACAATGATTATGTACTGTCTTCAGAAGCATCCTGTGCAAGCCTGTTTCAGGTGAATCTGTTTATGTTAACTGAGAAGGTTGTATTTATTCAGACAACCCTGACTCAGCAATTGATGAGTTTTAAAATCTGGGTGGGAGCCATATGGCCTTTTCAAAAGCTTAGTGGTGTCAAAGGGAAGGTTTGACCAAGACTCTTTTTTAAAGGATACAGCTAAAAAGCAGGTTCTGACTTTGACTTTGCCCAAATTGTGTTGAAATTTGCTTTCCTAAGAGCATAAAGCCAGTATGAGAAATAAAACTGTAGAATAGTTGAAGAAAACATGCGGGAGATTCTGATGCATCAGTAAAGCTATTTCAACCAATCAAGACAATTTAGAGCAATATAAACACTCGCTGTTAATCTATAGTAATCATTACGTGACTTGATTAAACGTAATCTGGCAAAATATACACCACTTGGGGGACCCTGCTCTGCACCTTGCCCAGGCAAAAGCTCCAGTGAGAGGTTTTCATCAGCTGTGCAATGCTAAGGCTTAGAAAACTTCACCAGTCTATAACCTAACATGAATCGATATAACTAATAGTATTAGACTGATATTACAAACAAATCATTTTCTTCCAGAGCAGAAAAATCTTTCCATCTGATCATGAGAGGATACTGAAGTAAGAAATGATTTTATATGAAGTTCTTTCCAATGGTTATCATTCATGGATGTAGCTATTTAGGGTTTTCTGAGAGTAGTTTGCAGTTCTTGTTATTGATTTGATGTGTTTTAATGTATTTTCATGACCTTTCAAAACACATGGTTAAAAATTCTATATTTACTTTGTTGCTGTGTAAAGACATTGATATAATTAATATTTAATACCCGTATCTCCACCCTGAATCCCCCCTTCCTCATCCCCACGGTACACATAGCAGTGGGGAATACTGTCTTCCTTTCCTACAGAACTGGAGAGAAACACCACGATCACAGAGGGGTGCAGAAAATGAAGAAAGGGGTGATGGAGGTGGCAGGCTCTTGTCACATTAGAGGAAGGTGCTTAAAAAATATTTTTAAAGTTCCAGATATATCTTAGTTTCATGGTTGTTAATTTATTGGGAAACTTGGGTCTGGAGGACAATGACAAGGTGGAATGGGGGAGAAGAAAAGGAATCCAGAGCCCAGTGGGTGAGTGATGGGGTTTGTCTGGGCCAAATTCAGTGGCACCAAGAAGGGAGCTGGGATGGCTTCAGGGCATTTGCACCCATGGGACCTGGTGGGAGGTTGAGGTTTTCAACTCTTCTCTAGTGCTTTCAGCTTTTGCTTCTCTATGAAAAGAAATGATGAAGTGGACCAAAATATTAACTGAAGAAAATAGAGATCTTCAGTGCATTTGTCAGGATAAAGCTATTAATGGAACTGTAACTGTGATGAAAACTCAAGTCTTTTACTTTAATGATGGCTGATGATAATATTATTAATACGGACATTTCACACTTCATTTTTATTTCAGATTATATTTTAAAATATTTAAAACGGGCTTTAAAATACGGCTATTATTAGGACTTATCTGATGTTATGCTAGATTGCTGTGTCCTTTGGATATAGTACATACATACAGGAGCTGTGGCATGCACTCCATCAAATATCCTCCCTGGAATTCAATATGCAAATTATGGGACACCAAGATTTGAAGTATGCTGTTCTCAATGTAGAGTGTGTAAAAATTATTTCTTGGGCTGATACACAGCTTTAATGAAGGGTGGACGACACTTACTCTTCCCCTGTTAAGATTTGGCTGCCTCAGTACTGGAAGGCTGGGGTGCCTCTGGTTTCTAACGGGGCTTAGCCCTCCTCTGCACATTGAGAGCTCTCCTACCTGGTGTGCTGTTAAGCTGTGGCACAGGATGAGTCCCCATGACCAAGTGCACAAGGGCTTTGCTGAACTGAAGGTCTAACCTTGCCAGGGGTGACATACATTGCAGAGAGGATTGATTCCCTCCCTTGGCATGCAGTTGCATGAAAGCATGTGTATAAAGGGGTGATGGGCAAGGACCTGAGTGTGTGATGAGCATGTGGGGTGGCAGGACCTGGAGGATGGGGCTATGGAACTGGGGGAAGAGACACAACGTGGTCTGGGGGATCTCAGCTCTTCCTTGCAGCTGTCATACCATGGTGTTGCATTACTTGTGTTCAGGAGCTTGGAAAGCTCTTGGGAACCTCATGGCTGGTTTGAATTTGTGGGAGGAGAAAGCCCAGCTACTATTAGCTGGCTGAAATAGGCCTTGGCTTAGCTTGTTGGCATCAAAGGGATGACCAGCTGCTGTGGATTTGACAAGCTAAACTCAAATTCAGCATCTCTGCAGCAGAGTCACTTCTGCTTGTCTCACAGCCAGACGGAGTGGGGCAGATGGAGGGCACGTGTCTTGCTGGAGGTCAGACAGTAAGTCAATAGCTTTACCAAGCTCAGACACTAGGACCTATTATTTTCCCAAAACCAGATGCTCCTTTCTTTTACATCTCTTGTGGGTGGCAGATGGGTAGAAGCCACCTACTTTCAGAGCAAAGGTGGCTGGTGGCAGGGTAAATGCCACGGCACCTTCCAGAGTGTGCTGTGCTGCCCGTGCCACTTGAATGACAGAGAACGATCTGAGGAAGATGAGACTCATTTGGAACATCCATTTATCTTGTCTTCTAGCCCTGCTGGCACTGCTTAACCTAAGGCAATGTAAACTTCTGCTTTTTACATGATGAGGTTTTCTGGAGGGCTGGTTTAAGTTAATCATGGAATCACAGAATTGTCAGAGTTGGAGAGGACCTCTAGAGATCATCTAGTCCAACTCCCCTGCTAAAGCAGGATTGCCCAGAGCACAGCACTTAGGACTGCATCCAGGTGGGTCTTGAAGGTCTCCAGAGAAGGGGACTCCACACCCTCCCTGGACAGCTTGTTCCAGTGCTCCATCACTCTCACCGTGAAGAAGTTTTCCTCATATTTGAATGGAACTTCCTGTGTTCCAGCTTGTTCCAGCCCATTGCCCCTTGTCCTGTCACTGGGAACCACTGAAAAGAGTCTGGCTCCATCCTCCTTCAACCCACCCTTCAGATACTTGGAAGCATTCATAAGGTCTCCCTTCAACCTTCTCTTCTCCAGGCTAAAGAGTCCCAGCTCTCTCAACAATTCCATGGCTCAGCAAAATTAGTTGACATCAGCCACTCTTCTGGAGACCTTGGCGGATATTCAGGGGGTAACCAGAAGATTTTTACTGTCAGATTAACAAATGCCTGGATGAACAGAGTCTCCACCTAACACTTAGCCTCCTTGCCGTAGCTATGGGATGAGGTAGTGCTGGGTGGTTAGCCATGGGATGGTTAGCCAGAAGTTCCAACTGACTGGGGAGAGGAATTTTCCCTTTGAACCAAAACTTTGTTCTTTGATTCCCAGCTTCCCCATCCTTTGCCTCCTTCAGGATCCTGCTGGCTGCCTTGCTTCTATTCCCTTCCCTGTACTCTGGTTCTGATGCTGCCACCTCTGTGCCCTCTGCAGCCTGGTCAGTGCTGCCACTGGAGCCCTGTGGGCTGATGGAGCTAGTGTGTAGTTACTCTCCCCAGCACAGTGTTTGGAAACACCTGAGGTAGCTGTAGCAGGGTCTGGAGGGGTTCCTGGGTTTTCTCAGAAGTCCTCTGCTAACACGTGACCTCCTGGCACGCCCTGGCTCAGGCAGCAGGCACAAATCATTTCAGAGGGAGCAGCAAGCGAGACTTTTACTGTGGCACCTCTGAAGAAGCAAGACCCCTCTTGTCTCCTGCAAACTAACAGCAACTTTCTCTGAGATGTTCGTATTTTACAGGAGGCATGTCAACTTGCTGTCCTGATTATACAGCCGCTAGCCTAGTTCTGGGAAACGAGTGCATAAAAATGAGTGCAGAAAATGAGCCTTCTAATAAGGCTCAAAGACTTTGAACTTCCCCTATTGTCACCGTAGGTCTTCCCCTACTTGCTTAGCAGAGGGAGAACTATTCAGCTACAATCAAATAATGCAAATGACCTGAAGGAAATTCATCCTAAAGACACTTGCTGGATACACTGCTAATATGGTTTCCTCTCTTTCACTATTCAACCAGAATCTAGGATGACCTTTCCAATGAAACATAAAACCTACAATGTGCACCCTTACTAATGTATTCTAATGCAATTAGTTCATACAAAAGGCTTGTTAAATTTGCAGTATCTGCTTTCACCTTTACAATAATTGCTAGTGATCCCAAACCATAAGTGTGTGTCATTCTGCAGGGCTCCTGAACTGTAAATAAAATGGAAAGTTTATTTGATAACTCTCCTGCCTCCTGTCTCCTCAACAGTCCTGCTTTTCTTGCAGAGCTGCTTACAAGCAGCCTACCAGAGGCTAAAATCTGGTTCAAGAGAGACAGTCAAAAGAAAGGTATAAGCTGTAGCAAGACGCTAGGGCAGGAGCAGTACTGCCAGTTTACATTACTGTGCTTTTTGGGGGACAAGAGAAGAAATATTAAGGTTAATGAGAAATACGGAGGCTTACAACATTGCTGGGTAGTGGCTCCGTTTTGCTGGGGAAATAAAATGGGACACTCCTCCTTTGGTCATGTTTATTGTGCTGCAATCCCTTCTAAATGTTTTTGCCACACAGAGAAACCCATGAACAATTACCTCCTTTTAGCTCTTGAATTGTTTGGGAAAGTCTCCACCTCACATAAATATCCACTGTGCCATCAAGCTGCCATGTGATCAAGCTCTAAGGGCTTCTGGAAGAATGTGACACTTGGGTAGGTGGGATGGTGCCACAGATGAGCCAGGTCCACTAACCAAAGTGGACTTGTCAAGCTCACCAGGATAAGGCCAGCATCACTGGCTGAGGAAACCCTGCCCAGATTCTCCCTGGTGGCAGAAAAGCCACCCAGAGTGGGATGATGATGCTGCAAATTACATCTGGGTGTTTCAGAATGGTTTGAGACAACGATTTTGGCCCATGAAATGAGTGGAAGTGACATTAGTTCGGTGATTCTGCTCCACAGTTTCTTGTTGGTGAATATTCCCCAAAGCATCAGAGGCAGAAACAGGTATGACCATGCACTTCTGTCTGACTTGTTACTACTGTCTGAATTGCTGCTATTAATTCGGTAAACCTTTCTTACCCTGAAGTCTTTTTTTCTGTTCAAAATAACTTTGCTACAAGTAGATGTGACACACTGTGATGCATTAAAACGATGCTGCATTTCCATTCCTTGACTCTGGCATTTAAAGTCACAGGAAATGAGCTTTGCTATGGGACCAAGACAGGGCAGAAGAATTCTTTTTCCAATCTAGTAGCTTTATATGCTCAAGTAGGGTGGAACTAAGGTGTCCCACCTCTCTTCCTTGATACTGAACTAGAGCATCTGCAAACCTGGCTGGGAAGTTCTTTGGTAGTTTTTAGAGCCAGGAAATCTGAGAGGAGGTACCTACCTACAGAGGTACACAAAGGAAGTAAGACCACACAAAGATGGTTACTCTACAATTCATTCCCCTTCTCTACCTAAAAATCTTCTTCAGGAGGATCTTAGAGATGTTCTACAACAGCCTAGGGTTTTCGGACACCCGGCAGACCTGCCAAGCCACTGCTAGGGTTGCAAGCAGGCTGTAGGCACATGCATCTCTAGGTAGGCATCCTCTGTAGCACAGGCTCAGACAAGTCCAACAGCAGATTCAGTGGTGGCCCTGCTGGAGCCCAGCTCCTGCCACAGGCACTGGACACAGGTTTAGGTGCTTCTTGGTCAGCTGGTTTCTGGGGATTTTTTCTCTAGATACTTAAACCACCTTGGGCATGCCTCTGGCATTGGACATGCTCTTCAGCTGAGGGTCCACCCCACACTCTGGCTTTGTTGGTGCTAGACTTGTCCTACTGCAGCTTTAGGAGCCAGAGAGAAGCTTTGTTGAGGCAAGATCTGAGTCAGTGTGCCTGTTGTGTAAATCTTGCCGCCCCTTTCCTTTGCATTACAGTAGGTTTGGTTGAAGAACTGGCAGATTACAGCTGATATCAAGGTATATGTGGGCTTTTAATCCCATTTATTTGTATAGGTTCTCAGTTACAGAGAAATAAATGAATCCAGTAAGCACACAAAGAAGAGTTTATCCTTCTTTGTTATGAGCTTTTTACTATTCACATTCTCACATGTCCTGTGTTTTTCAATGCAAAGCCTTCTCTTTACTGTCTAAACAGGGAAGTCCTACCTGGCATTTATTTTTTTTTTTTTTTTTACATCAATATTTAATTGTGGGCAGTTCCTAGTTATTTACTGCTAATTTAAAATAGGAAGATGAAGTCCTCAATTTGACAAACTACCTGCTGAAGCCAAAGGAAAATGATGCTGTGCAAGAACTGTGACCTGCACATGACAAACAATAGGTTTTCTTTGCATTTCCCTTAAGTGTAGTTTCTGCAATGGCTGACTTGAAAATCCCTCCTCAAACATGTTTTCAAACAGCAATAACACCAAAGTATTTGTCTTGGCTTTCTTTGGTTGTTCTTATAAAAAGGAAAGGAGGATCAGGTTTTTGGGAGGTATAAATGGGTGAAATCAATGCAGCTGCACACCTGGGGATACGGTCCTTTAGAGTCTGATGGGGAAGAAACTAGCTCCTTACTTTTTATCCTTGAGGCAGGCCAGGCGCTGTGTGTTGCTACGATCCACACTGCTTTGGGGAGTCGTGCTGTTAGTTCAGGCCCTGTGTGTCCCACACTGTGTGTGACCGTGCTGGCAGTGGGAACTGTGGGCACGCTGTGCCCAACCCCTGAGTTTGCCCCTTTGGCACTTGGAGGGGCTCATCCCAACCTAGAGCCGAGGCGTTAGCCGAAATGCGAGCAACCCGAGCATTTGAACTTGAAGACGAGTCAGAGCTCTCAGGGCCCTGTTGGTCGCGAAAGCATCTTTATTCTTGATCTGCAGGAAAGGGGTTCCTTGCGCTGTTTTCTGGGCAGAACTGACGGGATCAGGACCACTGTCTATCAGGCGACACAGGAATCTGCCAGCTCGCAGAAGGTATGTGATTAGAGAGGACCCTAGGGTAAGGCGATTCCCAACGGGGCTTATAAGGGAACATATACTGCTGAAGCAGCACACATTACTGGCTTCCACTGCTGGGAAGTCGGGGCTGGCATCACTGCAGACACTCCCCACCAGTGGATGTTGCTGCAGGCACATCAGAATTTCTTAATGTAGTGAAGAAGAAAGGGGGAAGAGGACAGCAGGGAAGAGAAATCAGGGGAAAAATGTATAAAAAATTCACTACATAAATTAGCTGCGCTTCTTGCAGCAAAACTAACAGTTTCTTTTGAATGTGAATTCTGTTGCTTCTCTTAACTAAATGCCTAAAGGAATTGTATCACATAATATACAAGGGTAATTATTAAAAATGCATAAATAGTCTTGTAGGTACAAAAAGTTGCAACTTGTCTCCAGCAAAACATTAAAAGGTTTGCATATGTCAATGAATTACAGGCTGTTTGCTTTTAATCGCTGCTATTTTGGGAGTTCCTGTAAGGATGTTTTTAGAAGAAACACATTTGGTAATTGGAGGAGGCTGCCCCATTGTAATGGGCAGTTGAAACCCAAAGGAGGCCTAGTGAGGATTATTCAGGGTGTCTAACGGTTTTGGCTCTGGCTTTGGGTGTTAAGTATCGGCTAACATGTTTATGCCTGGCCTTCAGATGTCCAAACACAAAGGCCCTTTTCTTCTGCTCCTGGCAAGAATCCAGGCCAATCTTAGAATATTTGCCCATCCTCCTCTTCTGTATCCGACCCATCATTGAGGACAGTGTTTCTCTTGGAGTTTCATCTGAAAAACGCTACAGCAAAGGAATGCTCACTGACCCAGAAGCCCAGTGACAAGAAGAGGGAATTATATGTGTATGAATGTCTGGCTTTGGGAAAAATAGCTCACGGAAAGAGAACTACAACAAATCCAAAGTTTCTTTCCAAATTGAGCCACCTGGATTTTTTCTTTTTAAAAGGCAGTAGGACATGCCTAGAATTTCTTCTTTTTTTAAAGGCAAAATATTAAGACAGCCTGCTTGCGATTGCAGCTCTGAGATGCAAGAAATAGAAAATGTATGTTGGTGTTCAAGAACGCAGGCATCAGTTCAGATTGATATTTGGAGATTATCCTGAGCTAGAATAATGTATTTATGACTAGGGTCAAAGGGATTACCCTCATAAATAAGACCTAGAAGGATCAGACTCTGCTGCTTACAGCCAGCCAGGAATGGATAATGTGAAACAAAACCAGACCTTTTTGGATTGCTTTCTTCAAGCTTATACATCTAATTTCTTTCTCTGTGTTTGAAGCTGTTAAAAGCATTTGATGCAGTCCTTAATATTGGTCAGTGTTTCCTTCTCGATTCCACATTTTTGATCCTAGTCCCGTAGTCCCAGCTGATGGAAAAAGAAATGAGTGCTTCTTGCAAGCAGCTAGAAGCCAGTTTCCACGGACTTGTGCTATGTGTAAGAGAAAAGATTACCAATATGAACACTGTGGGATCAGTCCCAGGGTTTGTCATCTGAATTCTCCAATGTTTACATTAGAAAAAATCAGACAAAGAAAAGCTGCATTTGGCCAACTCCTCCTGTTTCTCGTTTTCTGCAAATATGCACACTATCTGTAACATATCTTCTCAGTTTAAAGCCTGATGTGCTTCATCAAAGGGAGATGAGACTACAACAAATGCATTTTATTTGCTAACAAAAAGGGAAAGCAAGTGAAAGGTATTCTTAAATCTTAATCATTGTCTTCTGTATGCGTATTTTGTTTCAATAAGTGCAATTCAACTAGTTACAAGCAATATGTAATTACTGAGCGTACTCAACGATCTTTAAGGTCACTTCCAACTCTAACCATTCTATGGTTCTGTTTATGCACTGCATTGATGTCTTTCTAGTGTAGCCAATCTGTTTGTTTTCATGAGTCACATAAGAGTTGTGAGTTCATAAAACCTTGTCTCTGCTGAAAGACCCTCTTCTTTCCTTAATCTGGATCACCAGTCAATGCACCCACCTCCAGGTTTTTGGCAAGGAAGAGCAATGGGAGCGAAGTTAACTGACAGAAAAGAGCTGGGAGGCAGGTCGCTCTAATTACACAGGTGGTGTTTCCAGCACTGCTGTGTCTGCCTTCTTCTGTGGAGTAAGGATTTGGATGGAAAGTCTGAAAGACCAGCCATCATTACTGCCCTTACAGAAGTGGCTCCCTCTCCCTCTGCTGCTGAAGCAAAGGCAAGAACTCCAGCGGATTTCAAGAGGAGCAGGATCGGTCCCTTAGGCTGTACATAAGTGTCTGTGTAGGAATAGAGAATGTACAATGCTGGATGCTTCTTATAATATAAGATTAGATCAAATCCTTTCAGTGCCCTGAAGCTTTATACCTTAATGCTGGGCTACCTGTGGCAGATAGCGAGTGAATGCCTGTCAGCATGGATCATCCTCTCAGCGTTCACTAAAAATGTACAATTCTCATTTTGCAGCATTTGAGATCTTTTAAAAAATAGAGTCTAGTGGGAATAGAATGTAACGTCAAGACAAGTAGCTTCAATTTTTACCTGATCATTGGCATATTCAAGGTATTTTATATATAGTGATGCCTGACAAGCAATCAATGGACAGCCAGAAAATCAGTTAGTTGTTAGTCTTCTCATTGAGGTGCCTGAAAATTACATGTAGCTAGTCTGAGGGAACAATTTGCCGGGCAAATAAACTGATAGTTTCAACAAAGGGAAAAATAGGCTGATGCTTATTGAGTGAAAGGAATTTCCCCTGTACCATCTCTAATCTGCTTGTGAAGGAAACGTTATTGCCGGAGTATGACCTTTTCTCAGTGGCCACAGCTCCATGGAGCTCCATAGTGTGTCCCCTTGCTGGTGGTGGTCTTCAGGTAGGGTGACTGCTTCTAGTGTTTCCTGCATACCTGGGCTTCTGGGCAGTGGGGAAAGTGTGGGGTGGTGAGCACCCATGGCACAGCTATGGTGGGAAACTGGGAAATATGGTGATTAGACCTGAGTAGAGCATAGGCTCACAGGGTGACGCTGTGGAGGTGAACTCTGAAAACCTCTGGTTTTCCGTGTTTTACATAGGAGTCAGACAGAGCTAAAATGGGAGAAAGTGTTTCCACCCCATACTTTCATGACTGGAATTTTGAGCCATTCATTTTTTTTTGGAATTAAAAGCTGCTTTTTACATAAGTAATATACAACAAGCCGGTGAATACCAATTAAAAGCATATTTCATAAAATTAGACTTTCAGTTGCCTGTTCTATCGAATATGAGTCGGTAATAAGCTTTCCTCATTTCCCTGAGCATGTAATTTTTCCCTTGAATTCTTGAGTCACTGCTTTGATCACTTCTTGATTGCTTAAAGGCTGTGAGTCAGTAATATTTCCCAGTTTCGTTGTCACATCAAAGATCTTTGAGGGGCTTTCTCCAATAGAAGGCAGACAAGGTTCCTGGTTGACATAGTTCATCACCGTGCTGAAGCTTTGCTGCTCAAATGAAAATAGGGAATAATGCATCACCTTTAGCCATTCGTGTAATCATTTGAATAATATGTATCACCTCCTTAAATGGGCCAGCTGCTACACAGCATTTTTTTTTCCTTGAATTTTTACACTTGAAAATATGGAGGGCAAACATTAAACAGGAAAGGTGATTTTTATCCAGACACGCTGATAAATGGAAGCAAAGACAGTTGCTTTCCTCTGTTTACAGATTTTTGCTGTTGCTTTATTCAGGCATTTATGACATGAACAATCCTGGCACTAAAAATCCTCACATTTTTACAGAAACATCATTTAATGTGATAATATGCAAAGTATGACAAAAGCCCTGAACAATACAAACAATTTGTGGAGGATTCAGACTTTCAGTCTGGCACAGCACTTCCTATCCCACAGTGACAGTTTTGATCAGCTTCAGCTGTAGATGTGCCTCACCGTGGCACACACACCAGGTTCTGACATCCTCATTCTGCTTTGGTTCGGGGTCCTCTTTGGCAAAACTCGAGCAGATTTCCAAAGAAATTTGTCTGAGCAAAATGAGGGCCAAATTACCACTAAGACTAACAGCTGGGCAGGGTTTTCCTTGGCTTGGAAGCAGGAGGAAAGTCTTATTTCCTCACCAGCTGCTGTGACCTGGGTGGCCCGTGGGTGCTGTGTCACCAAAGTCTCTGGGCTTTGGTCTTTGGATGCAAAACCCTACAATGCTGGAAGAAGGGCATCACCCTCAGCCCCACCCGAACCACCTGAATCTTCATTTTCCTTCCTCACTGGGAGAGTCAGCTGTGGCCAAGCATCCCTTTAGGATACCAGTGGGGGTACCTGGGCAATCCCATCACCAGCAGAGGGAGAGCGCTGAACTAGGGAACAGACCCACTTGGGTATAACCTGAAAGCACAAGGTCTCTCTGAACGACAAAGTGATGCTTGCGGCAAATCTAACTTCGGGAGCAGTTTCCAGTGTGAACTTTGCTGCCGTTCATTTCTGGAGCAAATAAATTACTATGGGAAGGTATTTAAGGGGACACTGTCACCTCACAGCTCCTACGTTGCAAACAAACGAATGCCGGTACCTGTGTTACAAATCCCACCTTAACATTATTAAAAGTGAAAGAATTTTTAAAAATCCAATTTACTTGTCACTCTTTCTGCTTTGTTTACTGGTTGTGTTTTCTCACTGTGGACAATAGAAATCAATGCAGTCAGATTTGCCTGCATTTGAGTCACTTTCACTTTTAGGTTTTCAGGTTTAGGGCAGAAAGTTCAAGGGAATGGTTATTTCATCAAATGCGACTGTTTTCACTTGCAATTAAAAAAATCAATGGCAACGTTTCTATTAAGACATATGTTTTGTAAAAGTCTGCTTCTGTGAGATTTAAACTTTGGCCCAACCTTGGCAGTGTCCTTCGAAAGACGTAGCTAAGTAAAACCTAGTGGTAATAAAAATAATACTTTTCATTATCATGGCAGATGGGAGATCAGTTATACACAGCACCCCATTTTTATAGGTATTGCATAAATAAGCGATAAAATATGGTCACAGCCTCTGAAACAAGAGGTAGATAGATCCCTAATGAGAACGAGGATAATGAGATACTAATATTCAGCAGTATGAGCCATGACTTCAGCAGCCCAAGAAACTACAGTTCTTGTGGATAACCTGGCAAAGGCTGTTCTGCAGAGGAATATGAAAGCAGATAAAGGAGTAACTTTGCAGATATTTACATGAGATTCTCATAAGCACAAGGGGCATCTTTTGATCAAAGGATATAAATCTGGGTGAATCTAAATGTGTTTTTTTTTTTTTTTCCTACGTTGGAGTTCCCTATTCTGCACTGATGCAGGAGGGCTCAATTTAGGTCCTCATAATGGTATGCAAAACTTGCAAGATATATCCCAGCTGGAGCATGCTCTCTAGGTAAGGCTTCCTTCTTGCTCCAGCAGGACTTCAATTCAGGGAGTTACTGAAAGAGGGAAACACAGAATAGAAAGTGAAATTTGCATACCGAAAAGTAGCCCTAACTTTCTGTCAAAAAGGATTTCAGGACTGGGCTTTGAGCTTCTGCTTACTGAAAGAGTCTCCATTTATTTCAGACTAGTGTGTTCCAATGAGATATCGTCAGTAAAATCTAAATTGTAGTTAAAAACATAATTTGAATAATTAAGAATTGCTTTCTTTACTTAAAAATGTAGAGTCCACTCAAAGAATTTGCCATCTAAGATATTTTTTCACTCTTAACATTTTAGTGGAAATGTCATTGATTCCAAAGAATATTATTCCAAGGTGTACTATTGACCGAGACGACTCACCAGAGTGGCCCTGGTGACCCAAAAGACTTACCCTTCTTCCTTGCTGAAGTGTGAGAAGTGGTTGAATGCCAAGTCTCTACTTGCTATGGCTAGTCAGTGGTAATAGGCTGGCCAGTAATTCATGTATATGGACTACTCATTTATACTGTGTTTAGCATATACTGCATAATCTAGCAGAAGTAATTGATCAGGGACAGATTATTTCCTTTCCTATTTAGAAGAGTGATAAAACTCCCAAATCCAAGCTCCAAACAACAGAAGATGATAGCTCTGGGTTTTGGATACCAAGCATTGGAAGATGGCTGGATCAGAGTCGTGCTTTGTGCTCCTTCTGGGCTCAGCTCTAACGGTCTCACCTGGAAGGAGCTGCTTTTTTTTTGTTGTTTGGTTAGAAATGCCAAGAGTACAGATTTCATTGACTGAACGCCACTTCAATGAGGAGCTGCCTGCATGCCTTTCAGTCACTGCTCCTCCTGATGAGCTCAAGTTCTTACAGGCAGCATCTAATTGCTATAAATACCTGCAACGTATCATTCACTTCTCCTTAACATAAAACTTTGGCTTTAGAGGAAAATGGCACCTGTTATTCCTGACATTTCTAAATCTCCCGCTGTCGCTAGATGACACCAGGCTGGGTGGCAGGAGGAGGAGATCAGGTTGCTTCCAGGTAAGCTGGCAAATTGCTCTGCGGACCCGGCGGGGCCACCAGGTCCCCTCTAAGGCTATGGGTATCACGAGCAGGAAACTCCCAGACAGTGAACCCTCTTGTACTGGCGGGCTGGGAGTTGTTTTTAAAGGGGGGAGAAATGGGGGATAAGAAAAGAGGACCTTGTAGAAAATTCCAATCCCTATTCATAGAGACTTGTGATAAAAATGACCTCATGTGTTTTATACTGCAGCAAACAGAGTTGAAGAATGCGGTCTTGTGGCCAAGAGGAGAGTGTTTCAGTGACCACTTAGGAATATTTGAATCACAGTGGCTTATTTTGCTGTTCTTTCTTATTCCTGACAGCACTGGGTTTAGAGAAGCTCTTTGAGTGGGACGGAGACACTGAGGTTTTAATATGGATAACTCAGCTGCAACTCTTTGATTTATACACAGCTTTGCAGAAGGAGGGACCAGATTTTTGGTCTTCCAAGACATCTTATAATCCATCTGTGTCTGTCTGTCATAGATTTAATCCTTTGAGCTATGATCCTAAAAGCCCTCAGGGACAAACTTCTTGGGGAATGAGGCACTTAACACAAACAGAGTCTTCTGCAATCGATAAAAGACATGCTCTAAAAATACTATTATTTCCTTAAAAGAAAAAAGAACCTGTAGAGATGAAACCTACTCACCCCCAACATTGCTGCTATTATATGCAGTTGCTGCAAAGCTTAGAGTGACCCATGACACTTCTCCTCTTTGGCTGAGGTGCTCAGGAACTTCCCCAGTCTCCCATTTTCACCCTACAGCATCAGTTACTTCGTCTTTCCAATGCATCCTACAAGTGAACTGGCACGTGAGTACCACCTGCATTGCCCGGTTTCTCAGATCAGCTCCCATCCAAATCTATCCAAGGGAAAAAAGTGTATAGATTCTTATGGTCAGTTTCAGGCTCTGATGGGATGACCACTTCCTTGGCTTCTTATGAATCTGGAGATCCAAAACCTGTATCAGCCGTGGTATGCCTAGGACATAGCAAACCTGGCTTTTGTCCCTGGCACGTCATCAGTTGCTCACTCCTCAAAAGTGTTTCCAACTCCTGTATTTTTGACTTTTTCCCCCACTTGTGGCTTTGCAGAGATCTGCATTGGGATGGGAGTGAGTGGGAATCGCACAGTTCCTCTCCCGTAACGAAAGCTCTCATAGCTGCCTGCTTGTGGCTCTTTGTCTGCTTTTTGGAGAGGCCCTACCCTCCTGTGTAGACACAAGAGATTTTAGATGAAACACAGGTCTCCCCTTTGCTGTCTCACCCTTCCTCCTGAGACTTAAGAAGAAATCGAATGCTGCAATATAAGCATGCGGGTTACACTTGTATTTAGTTCAATGGCCTCTTCTTTCTAACAGTTTACTTTGTCTCTTCTAATTCAAGCATGTCAGTAGCAAGTATCATATCTGTGACATCGATAATAAAAATCCCATTGTAAATGCCGGGGTGTCATTTTCCATTCTGCCTAAACAATCCCGAGCTTTGTACTTTCTGGAGTGGCCTCTGTCTTTCACAGGTGACATTTGCAAATGGGGATCCGCATGTGTAAACCCCGCAGCTAACTGTCTCATTTCCATACGTGCAGGCTGGCATAAGCGTACTTTGTGTCGCTGAAGAGGCTATTCTGCGGCAGGGGGAAATTTGGCTGTATCAGATGTACCGTGAGGGAGCAGGTCCTTCTCCCTTCGCAGGGGTGTCAGCCTGGCAGAAGGTGATGGAGGCGCACTGCGTGGTACCTGGCAACTTCAGGTGCTGCTCCATGCTCTTTGTTTAGAAGGGAAAACCATCCACAGTTTTGTGCGCTCTGACTCCATAATGCTTTTCTTGATGCGCTTTGGGCTGGGGTGTCAAAGGAAGTTGGTACCTAACCTGTGTGGAAAGCAGCCAGGAGAGCTCTGGAGCAGCTGGACCTCTCAGCAGGCTCTCGGAGATGTGGAAGACACAGCTCCCAGTTGGGTGGGGATGTTTTTGGGCGGGGATGTTCTTGGGCCAGCCAGGACCTTTTCTGCATCACCGCCACGGCTCCTTCTGTGGCTCTACTAGTTTCTCAGCAGAGACTCTCAGAAGAAGTGGTTCATTCTCTGGAAACGTGGCCCTTGGGAAGGCTTACATTACTGAGTAGGGGGTCAAATTTGTGTATTTTTGTGATCTTACCCTTCTTAGAATTACACCATCATTTATATACTCCTATAAAGCACACCAATTAGTCTAAATATGTATCGATGTATATCGAGGTAGCTAAAAAGGAACAATTACGAGACTATTTGGCATGGTTACAGCATCTGTGAAAAAGACATCTTTTATGTGTAACACAGTTTGTCCAGAATTAATGAAAATATTCAGGGCTGTTTTTATGAAGTAATTTGTCACATTAAACTAAAAAAACCTAAGGTTATGTTGGACATGAAAAGAAACTCCCCGAAGGTCAAAGCAATTAAACATCGGAACAACCCGTCAACCCAGAGGTCACCAAGGCCTCATCTAATGAGAACGTTCAAACGGAGGAAATCCTGCAATCGTCTCTACTCATTTCTTCGCCAGGTTAAATACCCATTTGAAGTCCTGGCACAGCGCAGCCAATGGAAAAATTCCCATGGGCTTGATTGGGATTGCTTTTTTTTTTTTTTT
>VZRU01021481.1:70847-90389 GCA_013398155.1 Pedionomus torquatus | reverse complement strand
CTGACACCCAGGGCCACTCCTCCTCCTCTCCCATTCCCCTCCTCTGACTGTAGCCGAGCGGCGGCAAGAGGCAATTGAAGTTATAAAACCTCAAAAGCAGACTAAAGGGTTCTTTTCTCAAGCATTTTAAATTAATGTGAAATGCAGTTCTGGAACAGAGCGTCACAGCAGAGTCTCCCAAGGGCCCGGACTGTCAAAGTACGAAAATGGATTGGCTGATTTCTGTATTTGCTAACTTCTCCTCTGAGACTTCACTGGCAACTAGGAGCAGTGGTTTAAGGCTGCAGAGATGAAAGTGTCGCCTGGATACAACTTACATTTCCCCCCTTCTTCTATGATATTTTTCCTGTCGCTGTGTCCCTCTTACATTCCAACGAGACCCCCAGACTGGAGAGAGAAACACTGCCAGAGTCTGAAGAGATCAAAGTGCTGAATGTAAATTAGTCCTGCTTTATGAAGAGAATGGCTTTACCCAACAGCTCCTCACAACGGCGTGGCTTCACGGAGAGTACCTGGAGAGTATCAGCATATACCGATGGGAAACCACTCTGTGAGCTGTGTGGAAGAGGCCGGCAGCAGCACCCCGCCTGGCCGGCATCTTTAGGAAGCGAACAGGTCAAGCCCAGCAAAACGCCTTTGCGTGGGCCTCCAGATAGATGTTTGGCAGCATGAAAGAGCCTTAAAAGCCTCCCCCATTTACTTCCAACCTCTTCCCTTGGTGGTGGCACCCCTGGCGTTAAGGAACAATCAAATCACTTTACCTTCCTGGGCTCTAGTTTCTCCTTCTCAAGCAGGTATTGACCTTTCTTGATCACGCACTCAGCCATATGAATGAAAAGCGGTACATAAGAGCCGATTGTTATTACAGCCACTAATAATAACCCTTGAGCTGTGTAAGTCTCTCAGGTAAAAGAATTCTGTGTGACTAAGCAAATCTCTCAAATCCTTCCAAAGCTCCAGCTGAACTTTACAATCTCGATGGTGAAGGCAGGGCAGGGAGGAGGCGGGCACTGGAAAATCATTTCACTGGGAACAGAACCTCTTCCGACAGGACAGAAAAAATGTGTGAAACACCTGTACCTTGGCAGCAGGGACCTGTTCAGTAACACAGCACCCCCAAGGCAGTTCTGCCTCTGTCTTCAAATAATTCAACCTTCATTAAAGGTTTAGTTCTGAGACTTTAATCTCTCTCCCTAACATTTATATTTGTGGTCAGGAGACAAACCACACTCATTACATGAGTAACAGTTTCTTTCTTGGAGCATTCTTAGGAATTTGGATGTTGGGTCGTTCTTGAGGTTCAGAAAGGTTTGAAAGAAGGCTTCATCCTTCCAGTGAGTGAAAACATTACGTGATTTTATCCATGTTTTCAAACTATGCAATCACTCGCTTTTCACAACTTTCGGTTACATAGAGCAATTTTCGAAATCGAAAGCATACTTTCGATTATATAGAGCAATCACTCCTTTATTCCGAGCTGGAAGCCGTGCCAGGGGAGCAGTCTTGGTAAGTATGCTTCCAACCCAAAACTCGACTGATGCCTTTTCTACTACTTGAAATGGGAACTCGGTGCTTCTCCAGGGGTCAGGAGCTGGCAAAGGCAGGCAGTGCCCAGCACCGAGACGTAACCGCGGGCCACCGCAACCGGGAAGCTCTTGCTCGGCAGCACTCTCTTACTGTCTTTGAAAACAACACTGAGAATGGAATAATACAGGTTATTTTAACATATTGGATATTTTTAAAAATGGCTATAAACCAGTGGATACATACAAAGTACTGTAAGAGCCAGTAAAAGAAGTACCGCTGGGCTGTCTGGTGTCAGTGGCTGCGTACTGCCTAGAGGGACACTTGCCACCACGGTTAGGATTCCCGGGTCAGCAGCGCGGTACCAGAGCGTGAGACCTCGAGTCCGCTGAAGTTAATGGATTGATTGGCGCTGGCGTCAACAACAAGCCAGGCTTTTATTTACTGCGCCTTCTGTCTCCCGAGTCCACACGCGCTCGGTTGCTGATTAAACACTACATCAAGATAAACGACCTTCACACCTGCTTTGTTTCAAAGCTAAAATTAAATAGACCATTCCTGCTTTTTTCTTTTTCTTTTTTTTTGTCAAACAAAGAAATGACCAATGATCACTTAACACGTAATTAAGACAGAAAGTCATTTCGTATCAGCATAGACTTAACTCAGAATGAAAAATATTTTAGGTCTGAAGGAGAGCATGTCAGAATGACACAGAGATGAGGCAAAACAGGCTTTTAGTGGGCCAGAATTCTGTCATATTTAAAAGAATCTAGTCATCTTTGAATCTTCATCATAATTGGTCCCTATTCCCTGCTCAACTGTAACATTATTTAACAACTCGAATCCATAATTAAGTTCATCATCCCAGGGGAATTTTGAAAAGAGGCTTAATTTTCTGCAAGAGAAAGGGAGCCACTGCAGCCTGCCGGCCAGGGCAGCGAGTCGCTGACTCAGCAACGGGCAGCTGAAAGCAGAGGGGTTTTAATCTCTTAATCCCTCCTGTACGCATATGTTGAAGGGTAGTCTTTTATGACCCTGGTAACATTTATGCTGTACGATGTGTATGTTAATTTTTTGCATGCAGCACTTCAATGATGAAAAAAATAAACTTCAGCTGTTTATAAACAGGTAGGAGTACGGTATAGAAAGCTTAGACCCGATTTTTAGAAGCCTGTATTCAGATGCAGAGAGGCTTTTGTTTATGTCAAATGAGTATGAAATACGGGAGTACTATCAGACTGCAAATTCTAATATTGGGGGCTTTATGCAAGCCACAATACCAAAAAAGTTCTGTTTCATTTCCAAATTCCAAACAGCAGGTACAAAGGGCCCCACTGATCCTTAAAAACAATATATTTTTTTAATTGCTATTAATGGCTTTTGTTGAGAACAAATGATTTTTTTTTAAATAATGAAATTTCTTGCTGTGGGCACACGCAGGAGAATGTCCACATCATGTGAGCACCTAATGTCTTTTGCTAGCGTTCAAAAAATTTTCAGTTTTTAGTCAGTGAAACCCATTCCAAACCGTGACTAAATGACAAAAGTGGAAATCCAGCATCCTGGGAGATCTTCAGATCTGTCTAGGTTTACGTCTGCAGATTTGGATCTCTGCACAGCGCTTCGGTTCTCAATTAATCACAAATTAGAAGAGCTCGCTTTCCAGTTTACGAAGAGCACAGCCAGATTCATCCAAGAATTACGCGTGAACAGCCAATCGTCTTGGAAAAGACTAGGGATCGTTACGTGCAGACTTTTTTTTCTACTTTTCATGATTTACTGAAGTATAACCCCGGGCTTCCTGCTCTCACTACTATTAGTTAATTTAAGTAAACAGTGTTAATGAAGTGAAAAAACTCTCTGCTCCCCAGTGTCCCAGGCATTTTTCTGTTTACTCTTCTTCCTGCCTCTCCATAACAATCCTTTGCAACCAAGAGAGAGGGACAGCCCTACGTTTCATTGCAATTATCTCAGTTTTATTCAGGTGGCATTTAGACTTCTGATTCCCTCCTGGACATGCGACAGGCATACGCTGGTTTCCAACTGTAACGTCTCCTGTACTATACTTTGCTACGAAGCTTAAAATTTGTGCATGTTATTAAAGAGATTTCTATAACAAAGAAACTAAAATTACATGAAAATTATGTCAATTTTTGACCTTTGAAATTATACTCAAGTTCTACCTCTAGAAGGCCCTCTGTCTCGCGCACCTCCATCGCTTCAACACAGTGTCTAGGCCACAAGACCTATCTATAGGTTATATTGGGTAATCTAGGGCTGAATATTGCCTCTTTGATTGCTGAGAGAAGTGACTGAGAGAAAATAATGTAACCTTAGAACCTGTCACACCAAGAGAGTCAATATTTATGGCTTCAAGAAGGCTCTTACCTTGAGAAACAAGGCTCCCTTGGAAGCCAAGGAGTCCGTTCCTCTTCCATTGGGGTAACAGTGATAGGCAGCATCCATAACAGGATAGCGGCTGGCAAAAAGCAGACCACTGTTCACAAACTTAAAGCTACAGCAGCCATGGCAACTATAGACCCCAACATCATAGACAATGTATTCAAAATAGTGATGAAGCTGCTCTTTCAATTTTTCTGCAGCTCTTTTGTCAAACACTTCCTGCAAACACAGAAAGTCCAGGTTGGCAGGGAAGAAAGCTGAGATCTCATGATCAAAGGTTTCATCTGTGTGTTTCTTTTTCCGCACTGAAGTCTTCTTCATGATTGAAGCTTTGTAGAGGAGCTTGTTGTTGACAGTGCTTTGGTCCACGGTACCATCTCCAACGCGAACTTTAACTAAGGACTCTCGTGAAGCAGAGTAGCTGTCTAAACTCCCAGAATCACCTTCTTTCTGCTTGTGGTTGGGTGTTTTTGAGATCTCTGCGTCACCTTCTGGTGAGGGCTCTCCTGGGCCACTGGCATGGGCCTGGCCATTGGCAGTATCTGGTTCTGGGTCTGACATGTGGCCGTTATCCTCTCCGTTTATGCGGACAATGCAACTGTTTTCTTCTCCCTCATTGGACTCTCCAGCTCCACCTTTATCTTCTCGACTGTCCTCACTGTTGTTTGAGCCAGAATTGTCTCCTTTGTACTCCATCGATGTTGTCCTTTTGATGCCAGCACTAACAGTACGATTAGTGTTATCTCCACCCTGGGGGGAGACCAAGCTGCTGAAGCTTGCTGCGCTGATGGATGTGTTGGTAGGAGAATCTATGTATATTTTGATCTGCGGTCTGCTCGCCCCGTTTCGGATCCTCCGGCCAATCTCTTTGGCCCTAGCCTGTGTGTTGAAAACATTATTAAATCTTGCCAGAGAATCTGGCAGCAGGCAGACGTTGGCGCTGCCGAAGCAGAAGCTTTTCCCGTTGCCTGCAGCCTTCCATTCAGTGAGCAGCGTGGCTCCATTGGCCTGGGTCTTGTCTTCTAGTCTGGAGTAGATGTACGGCCGCCTGGCCGACTGGAGCGGGGACCATAACAAGAAGCCGATCAGAGCAAAGGGCAGAGAGGCTACCAAGAGTGCCAGGTAGATGGGAGTGGTAATGATGATGCAGAGCGCGTGGAAATAGCACGGATCATCTGCTCTTTGACGTTTCTCATAGGTGGTTGGAACAAAAGAGGCCACGAGCCTATCCGCTAACCAGTAACATGGGAAAATCAGGCCCCAGGAAAAAGAATGCAGAAAGGACAGAAAGCTGTTGGGAAATGGGGAAGTGTATAAAACCATTGCAACTCAATTATGACAACGCTTCAGGGCCTACTACATGATGTCACTGTGTCAAGCGTCCGTAAGAACACTGGGAGGGCTGGGGAGAAAGGGTCCGGGCAGGAGTTTGTTTTTTCTCCAGTGAGTCAATAACAAAACTTTCAGAGCACCATTTCACTTTCTTGCAGCAAAAGCGAAACAAGGCCACTGTTTCCGTCTGGCTTTTTGGCATCTACATTTGTCAAAGGATGTCATTGTTCACTGGAGGCTGCCATAACGAAGCACTCCGGAGGCAAAAATGAAATCTGTAAAAACAAGAGACACAAAACACACGTAACAGTTATCAAAAGTTCAAAGCAGGTTTGCTCATACCGATTTTGCCTTGCAATCTAAATTACTTCCTTTTTTTTTTTTTTTTTCCTTAATCTAGCATTTTTGGTAGTCTGTTAACAAAGGCGATGGATGTAGGGCAACTCCAGCAACAAGGGACTGGTATGTAACCAGTCAGTGACCATTTACTGCACATGATACCAGGAAACACATTTCTATTATGAATTTTCAGCCTGAAATTGACAAACATAGTTTGGAGTTTATTTTCTTTTATAATCCAGTCACACTGATATTAATCTTTATTTACACAAGCTTGCAAAGGGAACTTTGCAAATGGTGTTTAGCAGTTAACTCTAGGCTCCTCTAAAAGACTATTACATCTAGTATTTTATCCCTAGAGTTACATTTGCTTGAATTGCCAAAGTCCTTTAAAAAAAAAAAAAAAAGAAAAGAAATGTGATGACAACGGCAAAGGCACTTTGTATTTAAGAGAAGAAAACATTTGTTTGCTATAAAATCTCATTCGCTTTCCTGCCCTTTACAACAAAATTAATTTATTTAAATCAATTAAAATACTCTTTGTATGGTTGAAGAGGGTTTCAAATTTTTAATATTCAGTTTATTAAAACAACTAAGTCAAACCACTTTGCTTTCATATTTAGGTATTTAATACTTATTTCAAGCTGCAGTTGTTTCACTCAGCTAATGCCCAGAAAACCTGGTAAGGTTTCCTCTTACAGGTTTCTTAGATACAGAATCACAGAACCATCCAGGCCAGAAGGCACCTCCCAAGCCCATCCAGTCCCACCTCCCCGCAGTCGCAGGGACACCCCCAACCAGCCCAGGTTGCCCAGGGCCTCATCCAGCCTCACCTGGAAGATCTCCAGGGAAGGGGCCTCAACCACCTCCCTGGGCAACCTGCTCCAGTGTCCCACCACCCTCAGAGGAAAGAACTTGGTTCTAATACCCAATCTAAATCTGCTCTTCTCCCAATTAAAGCCATTGCCCCTCGTCCTATCACAGCAGCCTTTGTGAACAGCCCCTCCCCAGCCTTCCTGGAGCCCCTTCAGGTACTGAAAGGTGCCATTAGGTCTCCCCGGAGCCTCCTCTTCTCCAGGCTGAACAGCCCCAGCTCCCTCAGCCTGTCCTCACAGCAGAGGGGCTCCAGCCCTTTGATCATCTTGGTGTCCCTCCTCTGGACCCGCTCCATCAGGTCCATGTCCTTCCTCTCCTGAGGGCTCCAGCCCTGCACCCAGTGCTCCAGGTGGGGTCTCACCAGAGCAGAGCAAAGTGGTATATATAGTGAATGCTTAAGCAAAACATAGATTAATCATAATTAACGTTGGTTTTAAATTCAAATTTTCAGCTTTGAAGGAAACAATTGAATACATCAAGTAAGAAAAGCAGTTTCACCTCTTTCCTCTGAAGACAGGTTCTGTCTTTCAGAAGTTTTGTTACCAGTTGGGAAACTCTGCTCAGAGGGAGGTAGAAAATGTCAGGATTAACCAAAGCCCTCACATCGCCAGGGGTCTGAGCTTGCAAAAAATGAAAAAGCATTCCGGCATGCACAGATCTTACATGCTTTTTTAAAAAGCAATTTCAGTCATCTTAACGACTTGTCGTAAGTTGAGGTTTTAGCCCAGGTTTTGCTAGTATGAAACATAAATTATTTGTTAAAAAGAAGCACTGGCGTTGATCAGACTTCCTCAGCCTTGAGAATGGCGTCAGCAGGAACGCAACGCCACGCTCCAGCCGAAGTGTGCCGTGACAGCAGGAGGGGCAGCGCTGACGACGGCAGAAGTCCCATTTATAACGTTTCGAGTTGCAAGCGTAGAACGTAAATAATATCAAGCGGCACTGGATAAAAACCATTCACCAAATAAGCAAAACAGAGGACCTGCACTGGGCTGTGCTTCAAACCCCATCTTTATTTTGACATCTCAGAGAGAGGAAAATTACAGACATATGTATTGCCATTAGTTCAATTAAAGTTCGGGGCTCCCAGAGAGCCTAAGTTAAGGAAATAGTAGTTTAATATGTATTCTAAAGATTCTGCAGGGCACCCAGAGACAGAAGGGCATTTCTATTTCTATTTCATAGCAAATAAAACACTGATATGGGACACGGAAGAGAGAAATGCAGTTTTATAAAGCGGTGCTGCCTTAGAATCAGAATAAAAATGCGGTTCTTCAATTTTCTCTCACCTTTCAGATTCCTGGTTCTTCAAACCAAGCCCCTGCAACTGATTTATGTTCCTACCATCAGCACATTTTTAAACGTGGTACACCTGACTGCCAGCAGAGAGTCTACTGTACGGGTCAGAAGCAATAAGTAAGGTATTAACATCAATGGCTTAACTAGCTCTCTTTATCCCATACAGATTTTTTTTGGCTTATTAACGATAAGAAAATTCTTCCCTCAGTCCAGATTCCCTATCAGCAGGACTAAGAGGACTCACAGAACATCAGATTTGTAGCCACGCGTTTTTGGTAGGCACCAAGGCAAAGTCATTTAATAAAGGAACAGATGAAAGATGAGATCATTTTGTAGGTGATACAAGGCTTAGCAGGTTTTTTTAGGTCTTTTCTGTAATAGATAAGATGTGAAACCTTAGAACAGTTTTGTCTAGTTTTGAACCTTTTGGATGTTCGCTTATCTCAAAGAGCTCACCCTCCCATGAGCAGAACAGGAGCAAAACAGAAGCCAAGGCCATGAAACTCACCAAAGCCAGACCTGAGGCCTGGAAGAGCTCCAGGGGTGAGCTGAGCTTGCGCAAGACACCAGGGGTGGAAAAGGGGTTTACGGTGAAGAAGACACTGACTTCATCCCTGAGACCCCTAATGACCACTGCCAAGAAGTACGGCGCAGACACTAAGGGGCGGAGAAGTAATTTTAATATGAGGTGGGGATAGCTACTGAATATGTATAGGAGTATTATGTAATCTCATGAATATGTAATAATTAGGGCATATAACCCCAGAAAATGACCGTGCTCGGCGTGCACACCTTTGGGAATGATCCTGTGTGCGTCCAGCACTGAATAAACATAACTACTTTATAACCCTCTAAGGTTGTGAAGCTGCTGTTCCGTGCATCAGTAGGTATTTCCTCCCAGAAGTGAAGACAACCCTGGGCCAAGGAAGTAGGTGCCAGTCTGAAAAACCTAGTAAACGGTGAAGGAGCCTTGTAACAAAAGCTGACTGGAGACAGGAAACATTCTAAAGCAGAATGGGAAAAATCAGGTTGAGTGGGGACAAGGTTATAAAGGCGTTCAAAAGTAAACCCAGGTCGTTGGTTCCCAAACACCAGAGAGCAGGCAGCCAGCGAGCACACGCAGCATCAGGGGGGGCAGAACCGCAACAGAAAACTGCTTCGTGTCCTGGGCGTGCGAGGAAACCGCGTCCCAGAGATGTAGAATCTTCAAGGCAGCAAAGGGCGCTTAATAAATATGCGGGAAAAGAGTACCAAAACCTGACCGAAAATACAGAGTGGGGGGAAGAAGAAAAAGGGGCTGTTGTGCTGCAGCAACACCCTCCTCCCCCAGCTTGGAGAGTAAATCCAGCCCTGCCACTGCTCCCCGCCAGCGGCGCCTTCGGCCAGCACCAGGCAGGCAAGTCCGTGTAGCGGGAGGTACAAAGCTGGGCATTCTTGCCCCGACGGTACTATTTAGATGGAAATTTGAAAGGTTGGATGATGCGAGGTTGGGGTTTTTTTTGTTGTTTTTAATTATTAGCTTAGCATAACTTTCACACTCTTATGCAATGTGTTTGAGTTTAAATAAATGAGTGACTAGTCAAGTGCCAAATAACAAATGCTTGGCATTTACTCATTGCCAAAGGCATTTTAGGCTGTTGATAATAGGGGGAAGCCTGGCAGATTTGTTTTCCTGAATGATTTTTAGGACTTTTTAGTAAGAATGTTCAAAAGAGACTCTGGCATCTACATAGCAGAGTGAAAGAAATGAAACCCGTGCAATTATGTAAGTACCATTAGACAAGGAAAAAAACTGTAAAGAAGTTATTCTGTCCTATTGGATGCTTAAAACACTTTCTAAAAGCCCTGTCCCTCTCCATAATCGCTCAGCGGACCAGAAAGGTTCCTGTTTACAGCAGTGCCAAGGGTAAACGGAACACTGTTGGTTGGGGCAAGTGAAGTGGGGGCAGACGGCAAACCTCCTCCTCCAACTTTCAAGCTGACGACCTTTCTGCTGAAAGCTGCAGCCGAGAAGGTCATTTTGACTTTTACTATTTTGAAATAACACAGCAGAAAAAAAAAAAAGCAGAACCACAATGGATCCCTAATAATTTGTCTATTTGGGTTCTCTGCAGGTAAGTTTTTTCTTAAGCGTGTGATGCCAGGGTGTTACAGCTCCTAGGGAAACGTGACCCCAAGGGAGTTTTGAAAACAGAGCAGCCACCGCCTGCTCCGTGATGTGACGAAGTGAAAAAAATCAACCCAGCATAACTTGTGCCGGTTCTGGTACAGACCTGCAGCATCCATAATGTACAAGATAAACAGCTGTCCAGCTACCCATCAAACGCTCAGCTAAAATGGCTTCACAAAAGCAATTATCCAGATTAGGGGGATATGCTGAATCTGAGGAATTCTCTCTTACTGTAGATCCAACGCACCAGCCTGTGCATTAGTACGAAAGGAAAAGAAATGAATGCCATCAGCAGCCCTTTCTCAGGGTAAGCTGACACAGGTGCCATAAAGCAAATTGGTTCTGACTGAAGTCTGTTTTAACAGCATTTAGCAATAATTTAATTCTTTGTAAGCACTAGGGACCGAGTGATGGTTCAAGGCCACCCTGGGGGCTCCTACACTCCCTCTGCCCTGAAAAAGGGTAGCACCTTTGAGAATCAGGGGTTTGCTAGACAGTGTTTGGCAGGTGCCAGCTGCATTCTTCATTTCTAGCCAGCAGGGATTCGAGTAGAGCGACCCATTTCATCCATTTTATTCTATGAATTCTAATAGAATTCTCACAACTAATGACATGGAAGTACCAAAACTCTGGTACCACAGCAAGTTTTAAAATACAACAGCTGGAGAAAAGGGGGGAAGGAATCACGAGCTGGATGACCTTTACATTTTTGCATATTGCAGACAGAAATCAGCACACCAAGGCTCTAATGAAAATCCTAATTTATTAATCTTGTAGGTGAAGGAAACCACACGATTTCCCAAAGCCCTGTCACCGCCTCACTGGCACACGTGGGCAGGAACGAGGTGTCCCACTCTTGCCTCTTGCTACAAAACCAGACGCAGGGTAGTCCCTCAGAGCCACCCAAAAAGCCGGAATGGCCAGATTCAGGAGAGACACCTTTTGCCTCCGCTAAGGCTCTAAGGGTGAGGGAAGGCACCACGTAAGGCAAGTGCAACTTGGAAAATATGACGTTAGTAACATCTCTCTAATGATCGGTTTAGATGCAGCCTAAAGCTGAAGTGCCTAATTCCTTGTGATGAGGGTATTACTTGGTAATCCAATGCTTTATTCATAGCGGTTTCAGAGATTAAGGGAGAATTTAAGGTATTGTGATGAAACAGATATTTTTTGTGCGCCTCAACGATGTAAACTGTAGTCTTCTCTAGTTCTTGTTATTATTTCCTAAGTGTTTGAAGGCTAAAAAAAGACTTTAATTTTTTTTTTATGGTGCCTGTATAGAACATCTCAACTTTAGTGATAACAAGACATCAGGTGGAAAGGTTTCAAAGATTTTTACAATTATAATTATGCCCAGAAGTATGCTAGAGACATCATAGATCAAACGAGATGTTCCTAGCTCCAGCACAGCTTGCAAACTAAATAAAGGACAATACAAGTCAACAAATGATAGAGAAACAGAAGAAAAACAAGAAATGGTCCAATAACAAGGTTACATGGGCAAACTAGAAACAGTCAATAAAATTTAAACTTCCTTTTCTGTAGAAAACTAAAATACGCTTTCAAGTCCAGGCAACTCAAATTTCTTCAAATTTGCTATTAACATCTCAACTGTGTTGTTAAAATCCATGTAAATCACGGCAAGAACAGGATTTGTTAAGAACAGCCTAAAACCGCTGAAGTGACTAAATGATTTGGGCAGTTCCTCTCTGGGTCACTTCACAGTAACTCACACGTTCATTAAAACTAGTTTTTCTTGAATCCTGACAACTGGTTGGTCTTCAGTGAAAGCTGTAGCAAGCTGTATCTAGAACTGGCTTCTACAAAAGTGGTTTATTTAGATGGTGTTGCCTTTTTGCTAACTTTATTTCACTATAGTCATTGCAATTTAGAGAAAGAGAGCTTACAAGAAAGCTATCGCTACAGCATGCAAAACAGCAAAAAGGCATGTTTGGAACCGTGACTAGGTGAAACGAGGAGCTGGGAGAGCTGGCGCTCAGGTGCTTAGACTTGAGACACAGATCAGACAAACCACAACCGAAGCTCTGCTTTCCTCCACCGTGTCATCTGATTTTGCTCCCGTACATGCTTCAGCAATTCTTCCTTTCTTCATCCAGTCTCCTTCCCCTGATTATTCTTATACACACTTTTAATTAGCTCAGTTCAACATCAAACTACCCTTCTGGAGAAAAAAAACCCAAAATTGCTGAAAAGGCAGCAAACATACAGGTGAAGTGTTCTGTGTGCTTGATTGCACGACTGTGATTACGGAGACGTGGCCACCTCGAGGTGTCAGTGGCTCTAAGGGAGATGCTTTCCTGTTCCCTTGAGATCACCCCACAGCCCCATGTTTGAACTGAAATCCCGTCGTTCTGTACCAGGCTCACCCCATGAAGCAGTTCAAGACGTAGGGAAGGGAATTTCAGCAGCACTTACTGGCTCACCTTACGTCAGTTTGACGGCTTCTGAGCACTGAAGTAAAAACTTGGTAAAAACATGGACCCTCTATGGAGAGGTTGAATTAGGTGTGTCACTGATACTGCTGAATAAAGCAGCACCCATTCCGACTAAGGATTTGCCAGAAGGAGAAGTGAAGGAGGAAAGTGGTTTTGCACACTTGCTTTTGTGATGTTCATTTACCAGTTTCTCCCTAAGCTTTCTTCCTTCTTTCTAAAGAAGGCAAGCAAATATCACCCAGCTACTCTGCAGCTTGTCGCTTTCATGTCCACAGGCTGCCAGCAGGCGAGAAGCCATTATAAACAAGACGTCTAGCTTAATTGAACTAACCTGTAAAAAAGAAAATATTAAGGAGTGTGAATTTACAAGTCTTTCCGAATACCAGTGATGTCAGCAGTTAAGTACGTGTCTGCAGAAAAAGGAACAAAAGCATCCCCACAGGTTCACAGAGGTTGTCCAGGCCTCTGAAATATTTAGTGAGGAGGAGACTTGATGATGATGCAACCTCTCTTCAGAATAAAGAGGCATCAAGCACTTGGCCTAAGTTTTCAAAAGGAGGCTTTAGAACCTCGGTGATGCCTCTCGCTGGATTTCTGCAAAAGCTGTAGGTTTGAGCTGGCGCGGTGCTGTCGTCAACCGCAGCCTCAGGAGCTTAAGGGACCTCAGAAAGGACTATGAGGTCTGTGGACTGCTCAGAGCAGCTCAGCCCTTCCATAACGAGCCCACCCTACGGAGTTGGCTTGGTAGTGACAACGGGAGCTCTTGCCACCTGTACGCTGGCATACCCACAGCGAAGGGAGGTGGTAATCTCCACTTGAAAGAAGACTGCCTGTACCTTGTCTCCTGCTCGACCACCATGGCAGAGAAGGTGAGCTTCATGCCGGCGTGGTACCCTGTGTGCCTCCTCACCCCAAACGGGAAATCTCCTGACACAGAGATCAAAACTTGCTTATCATCCGAGTGTGAATTTACTCTGTGCTTTACAGTGACATGCGGTGTGGCAAAGGATTCTTATCTACAAAAGCAAATCATCTCAGTTTGGTAGTCCCAGATCATATTCCTAGGCCAAAAACCATACCCACACACCTTCTGCTACCTAAACTGAATTGGATGAAGTTTTAAACTTAAAATATAAATTCAATTATGTTAATGTATGAATACACACATTAAAAATATATCCAAACAATTACAGCCAATAGAAAAACATGAAAAAAATGTCATTTTTGCCCCTTTTTTTCTTTAAAAATGGATAGAAAATTGAAGCTGAATTCATTGATTCTCCCCCTCTACTCTGCGCTCTTGAGACCCCACCTGGAGTCCTGTGTCCAGCTCTGGAGTCCTCAACAGAGAAAGGACATGGAACTGGTGGAACGGGTCCAGCGGAGGGGCAACAAGATGCTCAGAGGGCTGGAGCCCCTCTGCTGTGAGGACAGGCTGAGGGAGCTGGGGCTGTTCAGCCTGGAGAAGAGAAGGCTCCGGGGAGACCTTGGAGCAGCCTTCCAGGATCTGAAGGGAGCTCCAGGAGAGCTGGAGAGGGACAGGACAAGGGGGAAGGGTTTTTAATTGGAAGAGGGGAGATTTAGATTGGATCTTAGGAAGAACTTCTTTGCTGTGAGGGTGTTGAGGCACTGGAAGAGGTTGCCCCGAGAAGCTGTGGCTGCCCCATCCCTGGAAGTATTTAAGGCCAGGCTGGATGGGGCTTGGAGCAACCTGGTGTGGTGGGAGGTGTCCCTGCCCAGGGCAAGGGAGCTGGAACTGGATGATCTTTAAGATCCCTTCCAACTCTAACCATTCTATCGTTCAACAATCAGCTTTTCTATTCCTGCAAGCGACTTTGATTCCACCTTGACAACAGGTTTTACTTATATCTGGAGTCATAAATGCAGAAGGGATACATCACGTCTTTCAAGCCTAGAAGAGATTTATTCTTTACTTTACCCACATGAACTGCAATCCCAACTATGGACGGAGAGTTGGTGTGTCTACACTGAGGCACACACCAGCTGGATTTATGGCTCCCATCAGGCCTGACCCAATCCTGGAAAACTTCACCAATCCAACGCCAAGTTCTAACATATACCTCCAAAATTCTGTGCTTTCTGTTATTTGAATGTGAGTGCACCAACAGCAGTCTGTAAACTCACTAGTCATGCCATGTGGGCATTTTTTAATAAGGCGTTTAGTTCTACTTCGCTGTACAGCACAGACCCCTCTAAAAATCTGGAGTCAAGATACTTTCATCAATTATTTTTATTCATCAATAATTCATCATAGTTCATCAATTATTTTTATTTCAGTGGAAAGAGAAACAGGCTTACAGTTCCTGTTGTATTTTAGAGGTACCAATGCCACAAATGCCTCTAAAAATATTATGGTTATGCAAACTAAGTAATGCAAGAACCAATGCCACTTACAATCAGCAAGGGTATTAGTTCAAAATTTAAGTGTATCGTTTGAGTAACTTCTTTGGGAATTCATATAAAAGCAAAATCCTGATCTGCAAAACTGTCTCTGCTTGTACAGGAGACACAATCACGTATTTCCAAGTTACCAATTCATATTTATGGCCTTCAGAACTGGTAAGAAGTCTTAGACACTTCTTAGTCTTAGTGTTTAAGAAGTCTTAGACAACTAAGAAGTTCTTAGACATATATATATATATATGAAACATATTCTCTAATGCCTGAAAATAACAGCAAATACTTCATACAGCTTTAAGTTTGCAGAAAAGCCTTTGCCATCAGGCAAGATTTAGACATACATAAAAATTCATCTAACCACTTGGTGATCTCACTTGGTACCTGGAAAGCTAAACACTCTCTATTTTGAGACCTTATTTGGTGCACTTCAGTAGTGAGACAACTGCAGCGCTCAAACGCGTGAGCCTGTGACACTAAGCTCTGTTTATACAATAGGAATGGAACGGGCTCTATTTACAAAATCACCTTTTAGTGTGCTTTAGCCTCGTCTTTTACAGGAGCTGGAGTAATTCAATAATGGCTAAATAAATCTGATCTTTGTAGATGGTTTGTTTAACAAATCTTAGTGAGATGGAACAATATTAGCTTCGGGTGCCTGAGACAGAATTGGAGATAAAAGATTTTCCTACTCATCTTTCACCATCTGAAACCCAGAAGCCTTGACTCCAGCCACATCCTCAGACGCTGTCAGGGGGCACAGGTGCCCCGAAAATGAAGAGCTGGACTTTCTCAGGCAGTGGTTTTAGCCTTCAGGCTTCTGGTTAGTCCAGTAGATCAGACAGAATTCTAAAGTCATCAGTTTTCCCCAGAGCAGGCACTTTTATACTGTTGAAGTTGTTCTTACCAGCGGGCAAAGAAAAGCTGTCTTAGCCTACAGGAAATCCAACACAACCCCCCACCCTAAATATCTGTTCTATAGAAAAGGTTGCCTACAATTTTCAAAATTCTTTATAACGACAGTTAAAATATAACTCAACTGAATTAAAATACAGCTACCGCTATAAAGAAAATTAAAGTACATTCATTCATGTTCTACAAAAGGAAAACTGGAAAAAGAGTTTGTAATTTAGCAAGTTTTTATGGAAACCCACAGATCAGACTCCTTAACTCACAATTTCCTGCTCTGCTGACAAAGTCACGCTTCCTCCGGATTCACAGCAATCAAAATGTATCATGGATAATCATAAAAAAATCCCCAGCAATACTCCAACACATAAATATTGAATCTTTTCCCCAAAACTTGTTACCTTCTCAGCCTCTCTGACAAAAATCCAGGAATTCAAACTCCAGTTTTTAAAGAGTAAATTGTTCTGAGGAAGTCCAAGTATTTTTGCTGCACGTTTCTCAAACAGTTTATTAAAATTCTGTTTAAAAACAAACAAAAAGAACAACCCAGAGCACTCTACACTTTAGACTTTTCAAATGTGGTAATAAATTCAAGCAAAAGTACTTAGTTTATTCATTTGTAAATCTATTTCGCTGTAACACACTGGCAGGCTGAAGTACACCCATCCTCTTGTATTTTCATTTCTTGCTGCAGAGTAAGTCATAAAAAAAGAGAGTTCACAGTATATGACTTTTTTAAAATATCCCACGCAATCAGTTTGTGCTTGTCCAGAACCACTCACTGCCATCTTTACAAAAAGCATTACTGGATTTTGCTTGGCTATTACTAAAGGTACTAATCTCTGAAATACTCCTGAATTTAATACTTAAACCCACAAAACCTGTTCGGTGCTTTGCCTTAAGACCACTCCTAAGAAAGCGGAGAGGAGATTTCCTGCAGGTTTGTTCTAGGGAGCCTCACGCCACCTTACAACTAGAAAACCCACCGGCAGAAGAGAGCTGCAGACCCATCTCAGCTCCTCTGTCTGCCGCAGGGCGACACGCTGCCCTGGCACTGCCTGGCTCTGCAGGAACAGAGAGCTGCGCCTAAGAAAACTCACGCCAAGAACCCAGGTACTATCCAGCCGCACAACTCCGCTCCTGCACGTCTGAACAGACACCCTGCAGATTTTGTGTGTTTGCCACCAAAATGGCATTCTTGGGGGGAAAAAAAAAATAATCTTCTAGACTTTTAGAAGAATGCAAACCAGAAGGACTGCAACACGCTCCCCAGTCATCCTAAAACTGACTTCACTTTTTATTAAGCATTGGGTTATACAGAAAATGCCCATGACAAACTGGGAAAGACCTCAGTACATTCTGGATGCCTCGCCGTTAGAGCCCTGGAAGCAGCATGGAGTTCCCAAGCATCCTCTGAAGTCTGCCAATGCTGCCTGAGAGGAGCCAGGTTTCTGGCCCTCTCTGCTGCATCTTCTAAGGGTCTGCTGTTCTTCTGGCAGAACAGATCCTGGCTCACATCTGGATGCTTCCAGCCCCTCAGGTCCCAGCTTCACAGATTCCTACTCCACACACAGAACCGTGTTTCTGAGCAAGAGTTGGCAGGGGACGACAACGTGGACTTGGTAGAACAAAGTGAACACAACATCTGAGGTGGGCTAGGAAGAGGGGGATTTATTTCTAAGCTAAGAGATGTCATATCTCTGTGGAAAAACAACAAAAAAGGGAAATCTGATTTTTACAGGATGGACAAAATGATGCTTAATCGATAACACACCCTGAAATACCAAAATTGTGGTGTTCTTCCTCAAAGTGGTCCATGTTTAGGAAAGAAACAAGAGAAGCTCTGCTAAATACATTCTAACACTTCTACCACTCTCAGAGAACCGCAGGAGCCAGCAAAACGAATGCAACAAGAATTTAAGAGGAAAAGACAACAACTGAGTGCAGATGAGCAGCTACTTCATTTGGGAACGCGTATCTGCACACCAAGTCCCCCTTGCGATTTTGTAGACTTTTATTTTCCTTAAAAATACAGCAGTTGTTTATGGCATTTCCGTTACTAAATGCAGTTGTGAAGATCAGGGCAACGTACAGGTATTTCATTTTACACCTCTGACCCTTGCAACTACGATTTGAATTGCTCTTGCAACTACAATGGAATAAGCAGGTTTTCTGCATCCAGGAGGAGCGGGAGGGACAGAGTACTTTATTTACATATTTAAAAGGAATCCCTGCAGTGTTCTTGTGATCACCAACAGATGATGCACGCTCGAAGCCTCTCTTAGCCATCAGCAGCAAAAAAAAATTGATTAAATATTTAATATGCTTTTAAAAATTTCTACCCAGTGGAACTCTTGCCAGTTTTTCCATTGTGACTGAAAGTAAAATGCTTAATTGAAAGAGCCGTTAATAAATAACTAGAAGCTGTGCACACGAATGTATGGTATTTCCAGATGAGATTTTCATGTGTGGTATTTTCCATGTACTGGCACACAAACTGGACCCAGATAACAGAACTTTAGAGAACCAGAAGGGTTGCCTGGGCCTGTCTCCAACAGAAGCTTGATCCCGGTGTTCCTGCAGGCTGCCGAGCAAGCATCCCACGTCCTCACCGCTGCGTTTACTCAGGTCAGCTTTAGCAACTGTTTAGCAAGAAGACAAGATGCTACAAAGAAATATCGCTGGTTTAGGGGAGGAGAGAAAGACCGCATTTGAATTTGGTCAAAGCAGTCCGAAAAACAAGGTGGTGTTTCTTTTTCTTTATTTTTTAGCAGCAGTCTGATGCATGCTCACACCGCAAGCAACCAATTCTGCCGTCACAAAGTTCGGTGTTAGGAGGTTCTAGACAGGCAGCTTTACTGTGGCAAGTACCACAGGGCTCTGGTTTTAGAAGGGCTGCATCGATGCACTCGTCAAGTTCTTTCCACTCCCCAGCCCAGCTGTGCAGGCCGTTATGTTCACAGAGTATCCTCAGACACCTACAGTACCCGGGCGTACCACGAGGGTTGTACAAGTGCTAACTGCAGCAGCATCTTTGCTAATAGCCTAAAGCTAGAAAGGCTTTTGCTACATCTTCCAAACCAAGATAGCCTTGTCCTGCCTTTAAATAAGCTGTGCACTGTGACTCGCTTCAGAGCGCAATTTTTAAGAGTCATTCTGTAGAGCAAAAATGTACTTCTAAAAAAATTCAGTTCTCCTTATTAGAAAAGCAGGTCTTTGTGTGCCCAGTGCTGTGATGTTGGAAGTGAAGCTCTTCAGCACTGGAATGAAGTTCACGTTGCAGTGGAAGCAGCATGTCATATCCTCCATGGAAGAGGACAGTTGTCAAAGAAAGATGTGAGTAACGGAATGCTTCACTTCTGCTGCTTTTCATCTCCTCAGATTTGGGCTATCCCTTCCCCACCACAAGCCTGAAGGTGTCACATCCCAATATTTGAGAGTCTGTTTTGAACGGCACGGCTTCAGTGATGGAACAGCAACTGCCACCCTTTTTTAATGGCCAAGTGATCTTTAGTAGCTCTTAGATACATTTAGAAACATAGAATTATAGAATGGTTAGAGTTGGAAGGGACCTCAAAGATCATCCAGTTCCAACTCCCCTGCACTGGACAGGGACACCTCCCACCACACCAGATCCTGGAAGGCTGCTCCAAGGTCTCCCCGGAGCCTTCTCCGCTCCAGGCTGAACAGCCCCAGCTCCCTCAGCCTGTCCTCACAGCAGAGGGGCTCCAGCCCTCTCAGCATCTTGGTGCCCCTCCGCTGGACCCGTTCCACCAGGTCCAAGTCCTTTCTGTGTTGAGGACTCCAGAGCTGGAC
>VZRU01021481.1:43251-70545 GCA_013398155.1 Pedionomus torquatus | reverse complement strand
TGGGACACCACTCATCACCAGCCGCTTGGACATTGAGCCGTTGACCACAACCCTTTGAGTGCGGCCATCCAGACAGTTCCTTACCCACCGAGTGCTCTCTCCATCAAACCCAGGACTTTCCAATTTGGAGACCAGGGTGTCATGTGGGACAGTGTCGAATGTTTTGCATAAGTCCAGGTAGATGACATCCGTTGCTCTGCCTTTGTCCACCAAGTTTGTGGCAGTATCACAGACGGCCATCAGATTTGTCAGGCAGGATTTGCCCTTGGTGAAGCCGTGTTGGCTGTCTCCAATCACCTCCTCAATTTCTACCTCCTCAAACTGCCCCCTGCCCATGCTCCACTGTGCAGGACAGACTGACGTGAGCACTGCAGGCAGAGATGCCATTTGTTGGTTGGCCATGGTTTGCACCACTGCATTGCCTTTAACAGGACTACTCCCGGAGGTAAATTTGCATTAGTGAAGCAAACGCACCCTGGGAAAGTACCCGAGCATGGTTAGACATTATTTATAGAATTCTGATTATTATGCAACCCAAATTTTGTAATATTTGAGGTGATGCAGAGGGAACATACTGTTAGTATCTTACATAATTCATCCTGATCACTTAAATAGTTTCTTAAAGCAGCATTCCCTGGATGCCTGTTTCTGAAGTGTTTAACGAGGTATACAGAAAGTGGTTAATAATTATAATGGGGGTGTAACGAGCTTCACTATCAATAGGAGTCAAAGTGCAGTAGATTTTTATCTCAGATAATTATTTTTATGTCCAGCAAAAATTTTGCAACAGCAAAACTGAGGAAATTAAGTCTTTGGATTACATCTAGCGAAGCGAATTCACAAAAGAGAACTTTTATTTTTATTCTGAATTTGCTATAGGAACCTGACAGTTGTTAAGCTGGTAACTAAGAGACCAGAAGCCTCGTGTATTGACACGAAGCACAGCACATGAGGCAGAGCTTCACATTTCAGTATGTCTTGGCTACAGGTAACAATAAAACCATGGAATTAAATGGAATGGACTATGGAATAGCATCTGTGGAATTAAATTAAATTTCCACACCATAAAGACAACTCATTTTAATATGTTTGAGAGAGCGCTAATCATTCTATGATTCTATGGCATAACGGCAGTAGCTATGAGTAGCAGGCTGCTGTCACACAGATGCCACGGAGGAGCGTAATCCACAGGCTACGCGGTTACCCAAAAGCGACTGACCTTTTTCCTGGGGAAGAGAAGTGACTTATTTACAAGCCAGTTCGCTCACTCCAGAGCCCTACAGCCAAAGCCACCACCAAGTTCCGAAGCGCTGCTGAGGCATTTTGCTGGTCAGGGCCTGGGCTGGGATCACGGACCTGGCAGAGGACGTTGAGAGCAGGTACCACCAGCTGGTGACACTGTTCATTCGGGTTACGGGATTATTGACCTGTTTTGACAGGAAATTCTACAGGGTGAAAGCCATAAAGCCGGTACAGGCACGATTAAGCCATTTCATCCTTCCAAAGACAAATAAAACTCTTGTATTAGTTTAAAGAAGTTTGCGTTCTGTTTTTTTTTTTTTTGTTCTACATTCCCTTTTTTTCTAATGAATACTTTTTTCCTTTGTATTTCAGACAGTGCATTTGAAGAAGTAATTTTGTAGCAGAAGTAAAAATTACTCTCTGAAGTTATTATCCTGAAACTAACTGAGAATTACGAGTGGCTCCCGTAAAGGCTGATAAGCTGTGAAGCCCGCGCGACGCTGCTGCTCACCTCGCTGACGGCACAACCGGGCTGTCGGCGCCGGGAGAGACCGAGGGAACACCTCGCGGGCGTCAGTTCGACAGCTCCAGCCTAAGCTCCTAAAGAGGCTACTGGTAAACCATCAACCCCTCAGGGTTCCTTCGCAGGTCACTTCTCATGTCAATGAAGTCACCACCACCCTCATCTTTTTAACCACCCAGCTGATCCGCAGCATCAGTGCAACGGGAAGGAACTGACAGAAGAGAGGAAGGTATGAACACAAGCTCAGGAAATTCAAAGCAAATTCATCTGCCTTCCAAAAACACCCCTCTAGTATGAAAGACGCTCTTTGAAGTCAACTGTCAGTTAAACGCAGGTCTAGTGGTCATTCTTTTCTACATCCCAGGACTTTCTCTGCTGCAACATTATCTGCAAACAAACCAAGCGGAACAGCAGCAAATAAAAGCCTTAATTCTGTGTTTGCGAGTATTTTTTAGAAATCAGACAGCTGCCTTGTTTTACCACGTTCATCCCTCTTTTCAACTGCCAGAAATCTGAGAAATGCGTTTTGGGGAAAAAACCTGCTTTTGTCATCAGGCAAGCTGGGTGCAGGGGAAGGTGCGGTGGCTGGTCCCTCTCAGGCCTCTGGCGAGCTATTTGCATCCACCAGCTCCAGTACAGCTCCCTGCTGCGGGCAGACAGCACAGATTTCCATTTCTAAAAGCAGTACGACCCCACGAACCTGCCCAAGGAGGTCAGGCCCCCTCCAGACCCCAGCTGTGGCTCTTCCAGCCGGCCCTTGCCTTAGTTCCAGCCAGCGCCGACCCCCCAGACACAGCATCTACTTGTGGCAACAGTCAGGGGAAAAAAGCACTCTGGAGCCAAACCTGACTCTGTAGAGGAAAAAAGTTCAGGAATCTCAAACTTTGCGTTACTCTAAGAGCACAGACACTCATTTTCTTACACGTTCAACCCCAAACGTTTCCCTACTGTGTTGCACCGGCTAGAATATTTGGGAAGTTGAAGTAACAGAAAGATCTATGGGATTTCCAGGGGAAAGGTCCTATAAATTTTTTTTTAAATGTTTTTTTTTTTTTCTGACTTCCTACACATCCACTTGCTTCCGAAGCAACCTCCCACTGGGGCTCAGAACAAGACCTTCTTTTGTAACCTCGGGGTGGGCTTCAAACAACATGCTGGAAAAGGCAGGATAATACTCATCGCTACCAGTGCTGTATTTTAAAATAAATGTCAGGATAAAGGACTTGAATACTACTGAATGCAAAATGTTCGCTTTCCCTTTTATTACTACACACAAAAGGTGGTGCCACCTGCAAATTAAATTAATACCGCAGCAGCTGAATGCCAGCTTCTGTCACCAGGACACGAGGGACTTGGGTACAGGTGTCAGATGCCACAAACTCCTCCGAGGGAGATCTCCTTTAACTGCCCTTTTCTTTCTTAATTTGATTGCATTTAAAAAAAAAAAAAAAAAGGTATGTTAGAAACATCACAGATGCTAACAGAGGAACACGCAGAGAAGGCAGACAGGATTGAACCAGGACAGCCTGTGCCCATCACCTCCCAGCCCCGACACCAGGAAGCACCGAGAGGAACGTTCGATTCTTACACCACCGGGTTTTTGAAGTCTGAAGGGACAGGGATGACTCACGTGAATCTGAAATAGGAATTAATTTAGAAAAACCCAAGTTTTAATATGCAGTGCCACAAGCAGAAATAAAAGTTGCCCTCCACAAAGCCTATGGATGGCACATTTAAGACTACGAAAGCTTAGAACGCCGCTGATGACACCGTGCCAGCTTGCTGTGTACGCCCACCATCTCAGGGCCCAATTGCTTTAAATAATTACAAGAAGAGAATAATTTCCAAAGAGAATAATCTCTGGGATTCTCTCTCTGGGATAATCAGAATAATTAACAACCCGTGCACACTTTGGTTACCAACTACCTTGTTTTGGTACTTCAGTGGACTAACTACTTCTTTAATTCCGTCCTCTCTCCAAGTCACCATGTGAAGAGAAGGGAGCTGTGCTTAGCTCCCCTCCAACTACATCCTTGCTTGCTTTCACAAAATACACAACGCTTCATGTTAAAACATCAGCAGAAGAATCAGCACATAACTCTACCACCATTAAGTAATTTTTATGACATCTAGAAATCACAATTCCTTACAAGCTAAGCCACAAGCTACAGACTCCAGCATGTTTCCCAGGCAGGCACCGAGCAGTCAAACTCTCAGATACCGTTTTAAATGTGTCTTTGGCAAACACACCGATTCCTAACAACAAAATACATTTGTATTCTGGATACCCCCAGTCCGAATTCTCCCGTTATCCCCAAAAGAGCTGGTATCTGTCTGCAGCAACACACTCGAGACTTCACGGGCGGCACAACGAGCAGCCCTCAGCTGGGGTTCCGGCAACCACAGGGGAAAGGGCTCAGAAGGACTACTTGATCCTCTGCCTCGGACAAGGAGGTTGCAAGTGGCTGAGCTTTAACTACTGTCATTTCAGTTTCACATGGTGAGGCTAGGACAGCATAGTCAAGCATAAATTAATTGCTAAAAAAAAAAAAATCTCTTATTTATAGGTGGATATTTTAGGCAATGTTCCCACCAAATACTCAAAGTAATCACAATGCAGGCTGGGTGACTTTACAGCCTGCTTTGCTTTACCAGACTAACCTGTTAGCCATAGTTTTTAGTGATTTACTAGCTGTTGGACACATACAACCACATTTTTTTCCCCACATCTTTCTTTCCTGTAAAAAAAATTGAGTTACTTCTATTTCTCCTTATTTGAGGAAGTATAACTGTAGTATTTCTGTAGTATTATTATTTCTACTATTAGTACTACTTCTTTAGGGAAACTCCCCAAACAGGAGCAGGCACACCTACACAAAACACATCACCAACAATGACTTTGCCATTCACACAGTAGGAAACCGAAATCTTACAATGCACCTTGTTTTGTCCTAAAACAAGGATAAACCTTGTATGTACCTAATGATGTCACAGAAGATGACATCTCCTATTTCACAGTTTTCTTTAATGCACACAGAGACATAAGTACTACTAATGTCTGTTTCTACTCATGTCTAATTAAACAACATATGACTGCTTTCAAGGTAGCACTTTTGCTTACCTTTAGATTGAGAACCCTTCGTTCAAGATCTGCTAAATTAAAGAGAAATATTACAGGAATTAACCAGAGTTGCATCTCTTGTCACTAGCTTTCGTCTCAAAGAGACAGTGGTAGTGAACTAACTGACTGAACTGCCAGGCCAGGGCTGAAGAGTGACCTCCACAACAGCCTAACCCTGTAATTCTAACAGTTTTTTATTGCACTGGTAAGAAAAACCTTGATGACAAGAGCAATGATGAGTTATGGCAGACAATGCAGAACAGAGCACTCATTCACAAACTTCTAGACATGCCTCACTGTTCCTGCCATCCACGGTCCCAATTCAAACACTGCCCAGCCTTGCCCCCCTTGCCAGGGCACAAAACACGTAGCTGAGAGTGGTGGGCACAGGAGAGCTGAGCAGCAGCAGACGTGGCAGAGACACAAAGCAAATTCCTGCTCCTACACCTGTCAAATTCCCTTCGGCGAGCTCCTGGACCTCTGTGGGCATCTCCTCATTTGCTGCCCAATTTACCAGTCCAAGCTGACTTACCTGCTAGACTTCTGTGCTGTGCTACACTTTGAATTTAGGCACAGCTCGTTAGGGAGCTACCTCACTGATCACAAGCCCAATGAACTAATGGACCTGCAGGCCATCAGCGTATCAGAAGACGAGCTGCCCTCTGAAAATAGACAAGAATTTTATTCTTGGAGGCAACAATCAGCTGTGTAATGCTGGTCAAACAGCCTTCCCCACTGAGATCACCTAATTTCTTGCCCTGCGTCTCACCCCTTCACACCAGAAGCTTTTAGGAATGCAGTGACTTCGTGTCTTTGATGGACAAATTGTTACTCATTATATAAGTTTTCCCATCATATATATAAAAAGATCTATTTCATACTCATCACAACTGACACATTTTCATCAACATAATTAATGTTTGCTGCATCCTCTCTCAAATAAGCATACACAGTTGTGGTTTGAGAACAACCCTCAGCTCTAAAATAGCACTCATCATCCGTAGATCAATGCAAATGCAGCTGCTAATTGAGCTTTTGTGAGCAGGTCATCAGCACGACTAGCTTATTAACATCTCAGCCAAGGAGCAACACCGAGAGGCACTCTCCTAAAGGTTAATGAAACGGCGCAATACATACTTCAGCAGTGATTATTTCCAAGAAACTGGTTAAAGGCAAATGGGCCTCACTTCAAATTTAATTCAAATTTTAATCTGAACGGTTAATGTAGGTGTTGCCTGATTGTTGTGAATATTGCTCCTGTGTCTGTTGTAACCGGCTTGGGTTTGTTGAAACTGTGTATGGTGTTACCGATTAAGTTCCTGGGAAAGGACACAATACTTATATATAACGACTAATTCACTCTCAGTTTACTGATTGTCAGTTCGGAATCACTACGTCAGTACAGATCCAGAATACATGAAAGACAGGTGCTATGACAGGTTCACAGAGAAAGCTCATACCAACAGTAGCTCATGGCAGCCACGACTATTGAACATGAAAGTTGTGTGCTGCGATCTACCTCATTTTACATTCATTTGGCCACCCACCAAAATCATTTCCTGGCAAAACAAAGAAATACATCCACAGACACTAAACAACCACTTGGAAACATTCAACATATTCATACATTATTCACTGCAATGGCCCGCGCAGGAGCCCTCCAGCAAATTGTCATTGCAAACGTAGCGAAGAGCATCAGTCCCAAAGACCTAAAGTCTAAGGACAGTTCAGCCAGGCCTCCCTGCCGCTCTACACAGAAGCTGCAGTTACCTTCCTTATTTCTTCAGCTAGGCTTTATGGCTCCTGCAGGGTGATCTTCACCTTTGCAGCCTGAAATCTTTGAGGGATTCTTAGAAATGCATCCCCCCAAAAGATCTGTCCCTTGAGGTACAAATGCATCATTCCGCGAGTCATAACGCTCTAAATAACGGGACCCTCCTTCACCAGTTCCTCAGCAAAGGCAATCAGTCAGCGTCCCAGCTACTAGACGAGCTGAAACCATTTTGTAAATGGAGAGACACAGAATGACTCTTTCAAAATTAATATTGTCTAATTACACATGGGAGTCCAGCAAGCGAAGAAAGAATGAGGAGGAAGAAAATCATCCTGCATCTTACTGAGGGGAAACAGAAATGTTAGGGCCAACCTATCCTAGAGAAGGCTTCTGTCTGCTGGAAGGTTCCTCTTAGTAATTCCTGAGGATTTTAGTTTTCATCAAAGAAGGTTTGTTCAATCTGTCTGCTGAAACTCCTCGACTCTTATCTGGTACCGTGTCCCGAGTTACTGAGGATAAAATTCTAAGAACTGTTAGCACTCGGGACATTCTCCTAAATGTTGTCAAAGGGATTATTTAAAGCTACTCCTTGTCTCCTTCAGACATAAGATGTGAACCGAGCCCTTTGAATGCAAACAGTAAAGCAACCTGAAACAACACATAAGCAGCGACACCAAAGAGCAAGCAATATTATATTCATAAAAGCGATGCAAGAAGCTCCTGACAAAGAAATAATCCCGCTTACCCAGCGTGATTGCTGCCTATCTGTCACAAGAACAATGCTGGTACAGCATCGCTCCGAAATCCTGTCCTAAATGCTATTTAGCACTTTTGGAAGAGTTCAGGAACATCCACTGTCAGATTTGGTGGTTTATGCGCTTGCACTGGATCTGCTAAGCAGAATTTTTTTCTCCAACAGTACAGTTTATAAAACAGATGTAGATAATAACAGGCAACCCCCCTACAGTATTGAGGAGACACAGCAGGAGAGATGAAACAGTGTCTGCTTCTGTTTCTGAGGTGGTTTGTATCTTTCAAGGGTTAGGGAAGAGAAGAGCTCCCCAGTCACTGGAGAAATAAACAGGGAATTATATATATATATAGGCATTTTTGTTATTTATTCTGCTTTATTTTTTTTAATTGCCACCTGTTTTAACATTCTGGAATTTATTATCTAGCATTTGGGACTTCCCGGATTGTGTGCTGAGTTTATGGAAGCATGAGGTAATCTAAATTATTTTAATTAAAACTTCTGTTGGCATCTACAACATTATTTAATAACTTTCTATCCCACTACTGTAATGGAATAGTACTATAATTTTAAAAGGCACTTTGAAAGTCTTTGGATAATTTCTGCTCTTATTGTAAATTAAATAAGTATGGGTACTATATAAATTAAAAATGACACTTGGAAACAAATCTTACAGTCTCTGCTAGGCAAAATTCCCAATCAAATGAATAAAGCTTTACCTGAGCTATATCTAAATAAGAGCTACAGGGGACACCCACAGTTACCAACTGCCAACTCCTAAAGACAAATCATTACTTTAAAATAATTATTCTAATGCATATACTTGTTTTTTCTAAGATCACTTAACTTCTCCAGGTACCACCAGAGAGAGGTGGTTGGACTAAATGATCTCAAAGGTCCCTTCCAACCTAGCCAGTTTCACGATTCTATCACTGGAAATCATTTGAATGCTTAAAATCCCTTCAAGACGCACCAAAGTGAGCAGCAAGAAATATAATTATGTATGGTATGTATGTAATATGTAATTACTTAAAATCCACAGGCATGTGCAATTTAAGAACAGGAACATGAACAACCCAACCTGATTTTTAGATTTTCTATTACTCAAGCACAACCTGCTCTCAGCCCCTCGGCTGGGAATACACAGTCACAGCCAACAGCAAAGAGCCACATTTTAGCGGATTTTAGTCTTTCCTTGTACCCGTTACTCTTGCAGGCCAGCTCTTCTCCTCGTTATTGCCCTGAGCAGCTCAAATCTGAGCAAGTGGGAGCTGTACAGATCCAAAGACAGGGTCTGTGCACCCGTCCTAGCCGTGTTCCGTGTGCCCCAGGAATGGACCGCCACAACTTTGACAGTAAGGAAGCCAAAAAGGAGCTTGCTTACTTCCCAGCAGGAGCTGGGCGACGTGTCAAAAAGCAACTGGGAGCATGGGAAATCCTGTCTTCAAGAGGGAACTTATTCTACACCACATTAGCTGTGCTCATGACTTCCTTCACCTAAGACTTCATCTGTATGAACTGACGAGTGTGTAGGTGTGCATGAACATTCACGCACGTATTTGCATATCTTAACATCGACTAGCAGAGCTAACAAGCTGTTTTCTAATCACCCATATAAGAGCTGTAGAAAAGAGGTGCTGGATTTATTTTAGTGCGTATCTGCAAGTTTAATACTGCCAGTCCACCCTGCTCCACAGGATTAAAGGATTTCTTTGATTCAGACAAGGGCAAAATTTATGATGTAAGATTTTCCTAAAAGCAATAGAGATGAATTAAAAGTAATCACAGATAACATGAAAAAAAAACAGAAAAAATATATCTAAAACTCAGCAGGAATAGATCTCTCTACTCTGCATAGAGATCCCAAGGGAGAAAGGGTCAGAAGAGGAAAATCCCTTCTGTCTAAATCTCTCCTGGCGATTAATTCAATATAGCATGCGCCCCTGTGGATTAAGGAACTCCAAACACATAGAATATACATTCATTTGTTCATTTTCCCCCAAATATGGAAAAAAGATGTATCACTCAACAGACACTAAGACAGAAACAAGACTCTCGTTAAGGAACTAAACAAGTGACTGCCCCCTTTATGGCTCTGAAAACTTTCTCCTCTTAAAATCAACTTACATGCCACTGTAACGGCTGCTGATCTGCATAATGCTATGGTAACACATGCAGTCTCTTTCCCTGAAGAAAAGATGCTGGTTTTCCAAATTAACTTGAAATCAACCCACTAAAAATTGCGTACAATGAATAGCTGCGTTACTGTATCTTTTCATAACTGATGTGTTCCCTGTGGCTCAGAATGAGCCTTGCACTTTGGACAGATGTTCCTCAAGAGCCCCGATGGCCCTTCCAAACTGCTAAAAGGTTCCTACACAGTCCATGGGCCAACTGACGGCAGGCTTTTTGCTTTCAGAAATGCAGTCGACAGCAAGTAAACCGCAAAAATCCTCAACTCTTCTAAATCCTCTTCTCAGCTAATTGCAAGTGCTTTCTTTGTTCTTGCAATTTGTATGCAATGCATTACACTTAGGCTTTTCTTCTTGACCACGATAGAACCTGAAACGGTGGTTCACTTTCTTAATTAAAAATATTTTTTACTTTATTTTATGGTTTGGGGAAGTGATTTATCTGTATTGGCTTTGGCAAGGGAGGGTACATAAAAAACCAAACCCTCTCTGGGCCTTTCTGCACCAGTGACACTTCTTTCTCTGTCGCCTGCAACTGCAAGGACTTTGTATTTGATAACCCAGATGGTCCCCTGTAGTCTCACATTCCTTAAAAAGGACACCGAGTACTGTAAACTGATGCCACATGGCATACAAAAATCATCACAAAATTCTTTAAAATGTCATGCAGTTATTGAGCAAGTTTTAGCCCCATTAATGCAATTTCACTAAATGAAAAATACTATTTTCCAACGCCGTTTGTATTAGCAAGATCAGAAATCAGCAAAGCCAGCTAGTCAGAAATCAGCTCACTCTACTCTTAAACAACAAAGGCACGTTTCCCCCAGATCTACAGCAGAAGTCATACAATTATTGAAAATACACGCAAGCCTCAATACAAAAAAGCAATGGTTTTGGGACACAACGATCCTAAAAATACTCCCTAAGATGTATTTTTGTGTGGAGATGAGTATTTGACAAATGCAGGAAGAGCAACCCTCTGTCACTCTCATGACCTACAGCTAAAACCTGAGGGGTTTTACACCTTTTTTTCAGCAAGAGCTGTGCTTTGATGGCACGTCAATGTGGCAGAAGCATCACGAGGTCCTGACCTCCCAGGCACGGCAAGCAATAAACGAACACCAAACTCATTTTGTGTGAGGAAACCGAGTTCATAGCATTGAATATCACAGTTCATAGTACTCTTGCCATCATTCATAGTTCAGCCAAGAGTAGCATTGGTCTCCTTATTACTAAGAATATATTCGGGTAAGTATGAGTCTGTTTGGAAGCAAGCAGGTATTAGATTAAGAACGTTTGTCCTAAAATTGTGAAACCAGTATGAAGCCTTATCAAAGGCGTTCCAATTGAAAAGAGCTTCTAAAACACCTTTGTTTTCACAGGAGGGATTTCTGAAAGGCACAAAGAACAGTTTGGTGCTCAAATGCCTTTAAAATTTTCTTTGATAGAAAGTCACCAGGGAAGTCATTCAGAGTTACAGGTCTGACTTTTTCCAACATTATAAATCAGCGCTCTGTTCCTCCTCTGCATAAACAGCAACATAGACTTAGGCACTTTCTTCGAATTAAGAATGAGATGTACCCCTCCTGATACAGAAAGCATTGAAGCTGGGGTGTTCTGGTCCCCTGAGAAGTCAGAAGCTCAAATAAGAGCCCATATTACCTTGCAGGACTCTGACAACAAAGTTCTATGCCCCTTTGTAATGGTGGTACGAACCCTATCCCTCCCTTCCAGATGAGGGCTGACCTACTGCAGCAAGACCAACAGAAATGAATTCTTAAAAAATTAAAAATACATCCACAAAAATCAAATGGAACACAACAGATTCCTGAAAAGTATCCACAAAACATGGTAGCAACGACCAACAAGAAAAAGCAAACTTTGCACCAGTAAAAAAATTCTTCAGAAGTTTACATGGGCAAGAAAGTACCAGGCTGTCAGACCCACCGGGAGCAGCTGCCCAAGAATATGCAATTTTAAGGTAAGTGCTTCTAAGCAGGGGAAAAGCAATGATATCGTAGCTCATCTAGGGACCTCCTACTGGAGAAGCACATGTAGACAAGAAAGTCTGTGATACTAGATGTTAGTTCTGTCTTTTTTTGGGGGGGAGGGGCAGAATTAAATACAAAGGAAACACAGGTTTTATATAAATTGGGTTAGTAAATAGGAATTCGTTTTCAAGGTTTAATATCACCTTTGGACTGAGACCAAATATAATTTGAAATGGATACAGGCTGTATCCCAAAATCCATTCTCAATGTCAGCCTTTGAAAACTGATCCACTCCATTCTTCAAGGTCACTACTGAAACGTTTTACATTAATCACTTTTATCAAAAAAAGAAAAATCTGTTCCATTCTTACCAGTCATCGCTTGCCAGCAGAGCTATGGTAAGTGAGACCATTTTCAAAATTATTTGCGGTTTCTGACGGCAGAAGTGGATCCTCCCAGGGTGCTAGTAATGTACTTGGTGCTAACACGATTAACGACCATGTGATACCACTGCAAGCACAGCCAGCAGGTTATTTTAAATCTCAGGAGGCTTTATGGAATTCAGAAAAAGCACTTGCAATGGTTTTACTAAAAAAAAATAAAAAATAAATCCAGAGGAAACACTCGGTCAATTCATCTTTCTCTTTACATGCATAAATAAAAGTTGTACATGTATGCTTTTACTTTTTACATAGAATACATATAGAAATGCATATATATTTCTGCAACACATTTATAATACATAGATGCACACAGACACACACATATATATATCCATATACACCTGCTTTTCATTTGCAGACCTCCCAAGACAATTTAAAAGACTGATCCAGGATTTATTCTGATCTAGTATTTATTCTATACGCTGAATCTACAGCCGGATGTTGTAGATGATTTTTCAAGTAGGACCCAAAAAAATAAATAAATCTTGCTCAACTGTTAAGGTAAAGCCTAATGAGGACTCTGTAGAGAACCATGCTTTTGGAAGGAGTTAAGGCAGTTAGCAAGGTTTTGCTGTCATTTCCCCAACCTCACTTAGGGAGAAGTCAGAGGACCAGCAAGCACAGAGTTCACCTTAAAAGGATTACAAAATAATGACTTCAACTGCAAAGGATCTTTCCTGGTGCAGATATAAACTAGGTAACACACACTCTAATAGTTCAAGTGTTAGTGAAGTCAAAGCTCTGCTGTAGGTGTCTGTCTCAGACATCTAAATAAGCACCAGCTGCTGGGTTTGGAACTGTCACACTGCGGCTCGAGACCTGAACTTGGGTCTAACACCAGCCTTTCACATTCTCAGCTGCAACTTTCACTCTCTTTTCCTACTGCATCTGCTCTCCTTTGAAATACTTTATATTAAATTGTTGTATAGACAGAATTAGGCCATGGTTATATAGAAAGAAAACTTTACGTTTACAAACATCTTTAAAATACAAACTATAAAATATGGAAAAATACAATAAAAAGTTGATTCATCCAGCCCAAGCCTCCTACCTGTATGCATGCTCAGAAACGATGGATGCATCTGTGAACGGATGAGGAAGGGGTGTTAAGGAAGAAGATAAAGAAGTTTTCTCTTAGTGGACACTTTTCACGTGGTTACCCACTTAACGCATCCCCCTTTCCTTTTCCATGCTAAGTCGCTCTCTATGCTTTTTCCCTTTCCCATTCCCTGGGAATTACCAGTCCCACATGAAAATACGCCCCAGCTGGGGCCGTTACCATCGCAGATCTGTAGATGCAAGTCTATCTGTATATGCAAGGAGACATTTGCAAATCTCCTCCAGCTACATTCCATCATTTCTGAATCTGCAGAAAGGTGCTGTAAGCTCCTCTCTTCCTTCTTCTACCCACCAGTCTCCACATCCTTTTATTTATTCGTTACAACTTGTCTGATATTATGTGCAATTAGATTCAGAGTGCCTTGATGTGCAGTCAGGCTTATTATAATACCAAAGGATTGCTCTGAGACTTGTGTCCTCTAGTGTCACAGAAAGACCCCCAAGCCCCAGCCCTTTAGCACTGCCACCACCTTACACTGGTGCACGTATCTGCAGACACGTACACCCAGTCCTAGCTCAAACAGCAACAGTCCCATTATTTTTCAGTTACTCTTGTCTCAACACACTATATCGTATTTATTTTTAAATCCTCATTTAGAAACCTTCAAGATCTATCTTTTACATCTTTTATCTTTGACGTAGCATTCATTTTCTTGATGAGAGAAGAGATAGAAAAGAAAGAGGGAAAATAAAAAGGGGGAAAGGGATTATTCTGCTTTTTCCAGTGGTAATCCTGCCTGTCTTGCCAGAAGTTGACTTACCAGAGCTTCTAAAGCTTCTCACTGCTTTATAAACTTCTGATAGTCCTTGGTTTCTCACCTCACCAACACCCTCAAGCACATCTTGAGTTTACAGACTCCATGCTGCTTTCCTTAAACCAAAGAACTCCCCCCAACCCGTCTGAAATTGCAATAAACTGCCCCAGAGCAAACCACGGCTTGCAGGAGTTTATCCCCTTTCGACACCAGGACAGTGGGTTGCCACAACACCACCGCCGGCTGAAATCAAGGCAAAGCCTCTGACTTTCTTCTTCGTGAAGGGAGTGGGTGAAAGCAGAACCCTAACAATTCTTCACATGTCGATGGGCTTCTCCCAGCGCTGCACAGCAGCTCCAGAGCAAAGAGCAGTTCAGCTCCACGAGGCCCAGCAGGACTGGGGATGTACAAAGAAATCCGATTCCATGCTAAACCATGAAGGTAACACAAAGACTGTTGAATTTTTTTGTTGAAGTTGTGCTGTATTTCACATACGTCAAAACAATACAGTACCTCACGAGAAATGAGTTTCAAGTTTAAATCTGAAGAAGTCCACAAATGATAAATGAGTAAAGAAAATCCTTTGGCATTAAGAAAGAAAAACAATGAGCAGAAAATTCTTTATATAGCTTTGTTTTCTACAACTTATTTCATTCATGGACTGAGTCACAAAATCATAAAATTGAATTTTAATTTTAAAGGGATTCAAACCTGGAGTTGACTTCTTGAACTCAGCGGCTGACAAAAAAAGCTCTCTGTATGACACACTGTCCTGCTTACACACAGCATTCAAGACAAGCCACAGGCTGTCTAGAATCCCCTGATAATAATAATAATGTCCATCAGAATGAATTTATATGACGACAGTCATCACAGAATAGAGAAGCAATGCAGGTAAAATATACCACTTAGAATTTAGACTTAGAAACTTTCCTAGGTGCAGGGCATATGTTACAGGGGAGTTTCCAGAAAGTAGAAAAAGATACTTTAATTTATTGACTGCAAGGAAAAGCACTCGGGGTCCTACCGAGATCCTTGTATTATTCACCTACTTTGTCAAACAAATACTGCAGAAAAAGGACATTTCTGTTTACATGTAGATTCCTGGTTCCTGGTTAGATGAAAATCATTAAGCATTTATGGAATCTTCCACCTCTGTTTTAGTGATTTACAGATAGTATCAAACTGTTAAAAATTTCACCTGCTGACAGTGAGTAGGAAAGGCCTTGGGAAAAGCTCCTTGCTTTTCCAAGACCAGTTGATCAAGTGCTTTCAGAATCCAGCAGCACAAGCCAGGACTCTTGACAAGGGCCCTGCAATCAGAGCGCTAATGGAACACACGTTGCCATCACAGTACAGGCAAAAGAGGGGAAATGCTGTTATTATTTATCATTAACAAACCCTGCATGCCTGAATGCCTGCTTGTGCATGCAAACACTTGCAGAGCATAAGCTTCAAGGAAAATAAAACTACAAGAGTATCAGCATAAGCAAACAACTGTAACGTAAAGGCAAATATAGGAGAAAAATCCCACAGCATCCTTGGGAGCTTACAGTGAAAGAGACAGTGGAATAAAACCTGGGATAGAGACTTCAACTCAAATGTTGTCTTTTCTTTCAAAGGTCACCAGAATAGACTTTCACTTTCTAAACACCCATGCTGAAGTGCTTCAGAGCAGAGGGTCCCTCAACAAAAGAGAGAATGCCGAAAAGCATCTTACGCACCTGCTGGTCTTCTCACGACGAAGACACGGCACGGGACTGCGCCTGAACTGCTCATCTCCTCCCACTGACCACCTTACACTCCGCATCCTTTTATCTCAGCAGCTTGCCCACCCAAATCTAATATTACTTCTACTGCCACTATTTTCTCATTATTTATTTATTTCCTTCGCTTTCTCCACTCCAATCACTCGTACTGAATTTGGCTATTGCTGGGTACTTTTGTGGGCTGTTCCAGAAAGCTCCACTTTAGTAAGTTTATTGTATAAACAGCCTGAATAACAACCTCGCTAAAATTATGTGTATGTTAGGACCAACACTGCCCAAGGTGTCAACAGACCACATTGCTACTGTTGTATACCAAGTTTTTCAAAATTATCTGCACTAACATTATTTTAATTCTTTAATGCCGTGACTATACTCTTCATAGCTGAACATCTTGGACAATATTATTGTAAAACAGCCCTAAAGACTGACAGTCACTTGAAATTTCCAAGTACACTGACAACTAACATCATCAAAATGAAATCTGAAGTACTGACATTAAGAAAATACCTATCAAAAAGAAACAATAAAGAATAAATTTGAAGAATTTGGTCCTTCATTAAGTACAACTACCTCATTACCGGTACCAAAATCAACAGAAGAGATTCATCCCAGTTTGGGTTTCTTCTTTCTGTCTGTAACTGCTGGCAGGGCTGAACCCTACCTTTTCCCAACAGCAAAAGCAAGGAATCAAGGAGCACTGAGACCTGTCAGCGTCATAGGAAAACTGGGAACTACTTTCCCCTGACATCAGAAATCACAAGCGCACTCTAGCGATCTTAATTATTTTCTCAGATACCATTCAACACCCGCTTTTTTGCTTGGGCAGTAATTAAGAGAGGCAAATTTTATTCCTAGATTTCAGAAAAGCATGGGGATACTCTTCAGAGTTTACTACCATCTTGGGTAGTCCCACTTGCACAACTCTGCCTTTGAATATTCAAAGAGGATCCTACGAAAGCAACCCACCGCCCATGCGGCTGGGAACACTCTTGCTATCGCCCATGATGGGTTGGGATTTAGCCCATTCTTTGACTGCAATTTTCTCCTTCATTCCCCTTTTGCAAATCAAGACTTACTTAGTAACATACAATCTCCATTTTAAGTACATCTTGGAGGGTTTAAGCCTGAAAGCAGCTCAGCACATAAAGATTAGCGCGGGAGCACATGCTCGAATCAAGCTGCCAACTCCACGGCCCCGCTCCTTCTTTGACAAGCGAATCCACTACAGGGAAAGTCAAGTGACAATCTCCTGAACACACTCCTGAGGAAAACGAGAGAGGATCAAGGGTAGCACAGGCTGAAGAGGAGGCTGCCGTTTATCCACTAGATGTTGCAACGTGCCTTCTATTTTTACAATGCAGTCAGAGTTAAAATTTATGAGGCGCGCTTTCAATCCGGTAGGTAATTTCCGCACTGAGACAATCCAATGCGCTTCAGTTCAGAGGCACGTCCTCACTTCAGCATCGCAACACCCAGCTCATTTCCTGTGGAGTGGAAGGTGAACAGATGTGTTTGCATCCAGTTACCCCTTAAATCGTGTTTCCAGGTGTTCTGCCCGACAACGCATGACGCACAGATTAAACTCTTCTCTGTGAGCCGATTTCCCGCGATTCACAATTAAAAGCTTTGCATTAACCTCTAGTTCAGGCTAAAAATTTCAGATTCGTTCCAGGCAGCACGCGACTCATCCAGCTGTCGTGTCCTGCAGTTGCCTGGCTGCTTCTTATTAAAAATAGCTGCCAAAGTTGCATTCCTCTCTACAGAAAGTAAATTTATACATATAGCTTTAGAGAGTACCTTTGCGAAGGCCTGCTCTGTTCGGTAGCTAATACGAAAGTCTTTTGAAAACCAGTCTCCCTCCAAGCGGTGTCACAACCGCATCAGGAGAGTCCTTTCTAATACAGTACCAGCAGGCAGTCAAGAATAATGTCATGGGCTTGACTTCCATAGGGCAACAGAAGTTTTGTTTGAGTTCCAGCTGCAGAATTTGGCCTCACACAATTCAGTTGCTACAAGACCAACAGGACACCAGAACGGATGATAGAAGATCAGAGCCAAAGGCTTCTTTGCTTACAAGAAAATTAAGCAGAGTTGGTACGTGCTTACGGATGTTTTCATTAAGACAGACGTTCATTTCATTCGCACAGTTGTACAATCCCTATAGGCTACAAGCTAAAAAATATAATCTGTTCAAGGGAATTCTATTAAAAAGATGAAAAATGTAAGTTTTAGTAACTTACGGCTCCATATAGTTCACTTCAGCTTAATTTGCAGTTTTTCAGGAAAAGATTTGGCCTATGAAAAATCTTTAAATCAGCCTTATGACTCCCCATGCTTTCACAGTCCAATTTTGTGGACAAGTCAGGAGCTGGCCTCACCTGCTCAAGGTTTGTACATCGTATGGAGCCCCAGGAAAAGAGCTCCCTGTGCACATGAGGGAGTCCAAGCCAGACTGTATACCCAAGACAGGCAATTATGTGCATCACACAGAAAATACACGTATATTGTATCAAATATGAGTCCATCACCTGTGTATCATTTCCTAGTTCCATAACTAGGAACTGTTATGCAGCAGTTCCTAGTTAAATTTTCTGCTTTCATCAGTCTTTCTCTAGTTTGGCCTCACTAACACTGTGCTTGCAGATAGCAAGAACAACTTCATTGAGCCTGATGCAAAAGAAAGACTGAAATACATGAAGCTCTGGCTGCCACCTCAGAAGAACACTCCCCGATGAAACCACGGGTTGACAGGAAAGAGTCAGATGTGTTAGTACCTTACTTATCTTTAAACTTTAATTCCCAAGTCTACAGCGTACACAGCTGCACCTGATCTACACCACAACGCCCATGTTTTGGTTTGGTAAGCTTCTATCTACTAGCAGACCAGCTTTTTAAACTTTGTTGCATTGTACATCAATTCCTTCTATAATTCCACATAACTAACAGTAGTAGATTTCGATGCCTTTTTGGCTGAGATCTTATCTTCCAGCTACATTTTGAATCTTTAATAATAAACACGGACAAAGTGCACTTGCTGCAGTACTGAACATTTCTTAGTGGAACTGTGGTCTGGAAGGAAGGAAACCTCATTGGGACGTTATATAAGCACAGCTACCATTAATTTCACACTGCTGCTTTATGCCTGTAGCAAAAATCAGTATTTAAAAACATCGCAATTTAGAAAGTTTTAAGTAGCTTCTATTGAGTTAAAGACCATTTTGTTTAACAAGACCCAAGAAAAATCTAAACAGAGTACGAAATTTTGGAGCCATGTGAGTTTGATGATGCCTTCAGCCTAAATCGTCAAGGCTGGCATTTCTGGTGCACAAAGGAACGTCTCAGAGACTTGAAAAACTGTTAGTAAAATATCCCACAGAATTCCCACTTCCACAACTGATCTGTAGTCTTCCAAGGAAGCAAACCCAGCAAGCTCAGAGTGTTATAAACGGCTCTGTCAGTGCTCTGCATCTATTTGTGAGTGGAGGACTGAGAAACAAAACAGCAGAAAGAAACCAAATGAGCTGTTTAACTCCTAGAAAGGGTTTGCTTCAAGAAGTGATTAAATTTGTGAAGGTATTCAAAGGTGCTCTCCAGACCCGTCACTAAATCAAAACATTCAAGGAGAATTCTACAGCTGTAGAATGGCAGCGTGCAGCTCCCCCCAGGCTCTGTGAAGGCCTTAGAGATTTATCACCCGCTTCAAACGCACGGAGAAGGATACGCCCTAAGCTCTTGTCATCTCCCCCATCCCAGGAAGCACAAACGGGGAGTGGGAGAGAGGAGAATACGAAACACCGCCCTTTCCTTGAAGCTGAGGAGAAACTCCCTACTTGTGTAGGGAGGAGAAAGCTGTGATGCCAAAGAGGATGCAGCATTAGGTAAGCACATGTAGAATATTCATGAAAAAGGAGGTTTGTCTTTGATGCTTAACAAATACCGAATGATCAGCTGGAGGCAAATGTAGAAAAATCCCAAGAGGCACAGAAACACACAGTAAATTTTGTCCTGCACCACTGTCTCATGTGTTACTTTTGCGAGTGGTCCTCTTGTGAGACATTTTGTTTATCCCCACATCACCCCCACAAACAGACTGGCTTTGCCCAAAGCAAGCGAGAACAGAGCACAAATCCAGTGACTTTACAGAGACGACTGGGTGTCAGGCAGAATTTGAGTCAGAAGCCACTCTTTCTTCATCATATCCCATTCGTCTTAGAATCCATTTTTCATAGACCTTACTATACACCGTGTGGTTTGAAACGCCAAGTTCTCTCGCACCCCACAAAAATAGGAACCTGTAGTGTGCACGCAAAGGGAGAAGGGAGCAACGGAAAGACCAGATTAATGTCTGATATTAAGAATACAAATGCTAAAATGCAATGCACATGAAAGCTCCTGATATCGCAGAGCCACATGGAAAGGTACCTCCCTACCTATCACAAAGAGCTTAATTTCACAGGATCCATTTCTGTGTGGCTACACCCCAGGGAACAGTGTTGGCATGGTAACTGCAGGCTCTATGCCTTTCTTTTTTCCCCCTATTAGCAGTCATACTGAGTTTCTTGTTAGCTTCAGGATCAAGTAAATTTAGACTAATAGCACTGTTTATTGGGGGGGTGGGGGGGAAGAGAAGAGTGGGTTTGTTTAAAAGCACAACCAATCCTGCAAGAGGGAGCAGCAGAAGCAGGGCTTAGATTAAAACAAAACAAAACAAAACCAAACCAAACCAAACCAAAACCAAAACAAAAAAAAAACAAAAAAACAAAAAAAAATAAACAAAACAAAAAACAAACAAACAAACAAACAAACAAACAAAAAAAACCCGCAAACTTAAGGAAAAGTATTCCTGGCTGTACTCATCAAAACAGTGTCAAGAAAGAATATCCAGCAAAAAACTTTGTCAAGCTGACCTGAGTCACATCAAGGACAGAATGGGCCCAGTTGCATTTTTACCTGGGTACCTTCGTGTTCGATTTCAGTAGAGAAGCAGAAGAGTGGTCAGAATTAGAAAGACCCTTCAACGGATAGTTCAGTTGATTTTAAACTTATTTCTGTAAATCAGGATGTTTTTCAAATAAGTTTGACACTAAGCTACCTAAAAGCCAACATATTTGTAGATTCAACTTCATATACAGGAAAAACAAATTTAAAACAAAGAAAAGATGCTTCCTTATTTTTATCACAGAAGAGCAACTCGCAGACTAATGAAACACTACACCCTAGAAGATGATCAGACAAAAGTCTGGAAATCACAACGCATGATTTCCTATCGGTCTGCTCTCCATTTGCACCACATACGCCCAACCTGGCCCAGCCAGAGGCACGTGCTGCGGACCAAGCGACGGGAGAATTCACAGAATCACAGAATCACCTAGGTTGGAAGGGACCTTTTAAGATCATCTAGTCCAACCAATGGAACAAAAAAAAAACAAACAAAAAACCACCACACCCCCACAAAAAACCCAACAACCATAAACACCACCCCACAGCACCCAACACCAAGCCACATCCTTGAGAACCAAGTCAACTTCTCTCTTGAATCCCTCCAGGGATGGTGCCAAAATTCCTCAGCCAACGCTTGCAGCGACGGGCTGTGGAGGTGGTAAGGGGCCATCATATATCCCCACAACAAGAACTGAGTGAATTAACTAATCTTGCCAATCTAAAGATTCATGTAGCTTTCTCTTTTATATGTGCAAGGTTTTACTCTGTAGTTAGAAAATGCGCTTAATAAAATGACCCTTTTGGCACTGCGCATACCTGTGCTACATCTCTGCCCCACCGTGCCGTAATATCACCACCTCTTCTGGCAGAAACATATAGAGAACATGATTCTGACTCCTTCTGGAAATTTCTGTGCTCTCATACTGGTACCTCAACTACTTTTTGTTGCTCCAAAGTGTGTCTTATTTGCCAGATGGTGATGTAAGAAAAAGAGAGCACTAACAAATTCTCTTTCTTTAAAAGTCTAACCTATTTCAAAAGCATTTTATCCATTCCTTTCATATTGCATTCTGAGTGACCATTAATCAAATCTCAACTTCATTCATTCGTTAAACCTTTTAATTATATTGTTTTTCTTATTTTTTTATTTTATTTTTTTTTTTAACAGAGCTCTTTTGGATACTTGTGAGATCTCTCCCATGTCCCAGCTTTTCTGCTTTACATCCCCTACTCCCTAAAACCACTGTCCTTTCTTCCCACCCACCCGTAAAGCTGACCTTCCTCAAAAGCATTCACACTGCTTTGGCCACCATCACTGGGGACAAGTGGATGTGGAAGCACTTCCAAATTCACGTTCACATAATCTAACAATTGCTATCTAGCAAAGAGAAGGCACAAAACCCAGTCAGACATAGCGCTGTATGTGTCTAACGTTTGCAGAAACAGCATTTATAATGACGGCAGGAGTGCCGGGGGGGTGGGGTGGGTGTCACACTATACCGGTACCATACGGCCCGGTGTTGTGGAACTCAAAGTGCCACCCACTGTAAGGCCAGGCTAAAGCAGCCAGAGTATGACACTTCCCGTCTAGTAGAAAGATAGCTACTTAAAACAAACAATTCTTCCCCTTCCAAAGAAAATCCTTTTAACAAAACCAAGCAGATAAAGAGGAGGGGTATAATCATAGAATGGTTACAGTTGGAAGGGACCTTAAAGATCATCCAGTCCCATCCCCCTGCCCTGGGCAGGGACACCTCCCACCACACCAGGTTGCTCCAAGCCCCATCCAGCCTGGCCTTGAACCCCTCCAGGGATGGGGCAGCCACAGCTTCTCGGGGAAACCTCTTCCAGTGCCTCACCACCCTCACAGCAAACAAGTTTTTCCTGAGATCCAATCTATATCTCCCCTCTTCCAGTTTAAAACCATTCCCCCTTGTCCTATCTGTTTCAAAGAAACGTTTAGGAGATGAAGGATTGAGGCATCCTGGTATATTTACACTTTTACTAGCAGGAAGAAAACAAAAAAGTGCAACCTTGTTGTGATAGTACCTCCAATCCCCATTTTCCTGGAGAGCCCAGTTCTCGCTAGTACAGGCTACTGGCAGCGTTCTGATTAAGCTGGTATGGCCAAAAGCCAACTGGGAACCCAAGTAAGTACTAAAGAGCTTTTCTTCTTGATTGAACAATCGGGTCCTTCACCTCCACGTGAGATCAGCTCAGCCTCACAAGCCTCACTCCGCGGGGCTCTGCTGTTTCTTGTAGTGTAAGAGTCCGGGCTCCTTCAGAGCGAGTTTTCAGATCAGTGTTTCTGACTCATTGGCACTGAATTCTGTGCAGTAGCTTTGGAATGAATTTGCCTGCAAAACATCAAGTTTCTAATACGGACGTTGGCAAGGGAAAAAAAATATTGTAATGACTTTCCTGTAAAGTTAAGGTGATACCACTCAATTCCAAATTGTTCCCATTGGTGAGAAACGCCATCTTCTTTAAATATTATGACAGAAATTAATACGATCATCTCCTTGCTTTTGTCATTTAGCCTTCTTAACGACTCTTTGCCAGATGGCATCATTTCAGTTTGTATGGGAGAGAGAACACCATTGGGAAGTGCAAGATTAACTTAAAAAAAATATCTAGTGGTGAGTTGTTCGTTGCAGATAGAAAATTCAGAACTTGAAGCAACACTGGGTGCTCATTTTTGCTTTTTGTTATTATTTATTTCTTTTTAATAAAAGTCAGAATAGCAGGCAATAGTGTTCAGTTGCTTCCACAGCTACTGTAGTTGCACATGTAGAATAGCGTGCTATATTGCCATATTTAAAAACCGATATATTTTAGACTTAATGAAAAAGGTACAGTGGGAAGTGAACATGAATGACAAATAAGACACCATTTCTTCAAACTGACTTTGGAACAGTCTATGAAACATTGAATGACAGGGGGCCAAGGAAGCACATTTCAACACAAGATGACCTATAAGCCTCTAGAAACACTTAGAAGAAAGCTCAAGCCCTGCTCAGGCACATTGACCAGTTTCTTCTCCATGGTAGAACTCTGGCTAAAGGTTAAAACCAGGTCTTCTTGTTATCTAGGAAGGCTGGGATCAATCAGCTAATAAAGCTTGTATCATTATAGCCACAGCCTTTTAGAATTCAGAACAAAGATTCTTGTTCTGCATATCACTGGTTCTCTTACCTCCATTGCTTTTTGGTTTGTGCGGTTTTAGGTTTTTTTCTAAATCATTAGGAAATACAGATGTACATGCCACGTGGGAGTTACACAACGTAGATAAAAAGATGCCGCTCAGTTCACTACTTCCTCATACAAACCCTTTTCTTTCTACAGCTAAGAAAAAAACAACCCTAAAAACTTTATCTCATTTTTAAGTTGAAACACCATGTACAGTTTTAAAATTGAATGCTAGAACAGTTTAGAAGAACTCAAATTACGTAAAACTACATGTACAGAAAATACTGAATGGAAGACCCAGTTCTCTCTGGAGTTTTCTTACCCAAATTACTGTTAGACCAGACTGATGACCACACTGAGATTCCACTGCAAATATCACAAGGCATTTGTAAGCATTTCTAGGGTTTGTATGTAAAGATTTCATATACACATTAGTCTTCTATGTCTAAATTATAACAACTAAAGCCATTCAATAGAACCCCCTACAACATGTTATTTCATAGCTTTGCCTAATCATATGTTATATCAAAATAAGATTTGGTAAAGGCAGTGCAGGAAATAAAGGAAATAAGATTACACTAATTCAAACACCGAATAAAGAATGGAATGACTGTCTTAATTCAGGCAATTTGAATTATTAATGAACTGTTTGCATCTGTAGAGATTTACTCTATTAGAAAGATTTCCTCAACCATCTGGATCAGGAAATTTGGACCTCAACTTCTGAAAGGTCAGCTGCAACAAGCTGGAAAGGGCTGCTCTTTTCCAGAACTTACTTCTTTGGTTCAAACAAAATTGCCAGGAAATCCGACCTTCTAAGTGGGTAACAAAGCATCACAGTAAAAAGAGCGGGGTACCGAGACAGCAAGGTAAACACATGGTTCCAAAATCACTCCAAAATACCTTAAGGGGATGGCATTTCTACCATTGAAATACTGTAGCAGCGGAGTAACAGGCCCAGTGTCAGTTTTGTGTACATCTCTCATCATTTATCAATAAACAGTCCCAGCAAGAAAAGAGGTCCCGCTTCCTGCCGCAGCCTCGCCCTTCTGCTCCCAACAGGAGGATCTGCTCCCAGGCTGCATCAGGCTGAGGCACTTCATTAACCACCGTGAGAAGAGAGAGAGTGCTTTCCATTCATGAACAAATGTTGACTTTATTTGTTCATTCTGCACACTGCAGAATGCTAAGACTTACAGCATGTCCAATCACTCAGAATATGTAAATCACACGATTTACAGATTAGTAGATCTCTAGGCTTACAATAATAATAATAATCTAATTTGTTCTCTTCACGTAGCAAGTTCTACTTAAAGAACTGCACTATTTGTCAATGTCCAAATTTGTCTGAGACTTCCTACGAGAAATCACAGCCACCATGGCCAAAAAAACACCAGTCCTTTGCATTAGGTATCTCATCCTTTTATTCTTGCTTAATTATATCTTTTATTAAGTTCTTTATTATTTTTGACCTCTCTGCATGCCATTCTTTTGGTACTTTGCCAGCCTTCCTTACTTCCAATTCAAAAAATGCCCTCCTTCCTCTTAACGCTACTCTTTCCTTTTAAACTGAAACCAATATTCAAGTCTTTGTTTTGGAATTGTAATGAGACAGACAACTCCCTTCTACAAAGCAAATAAACATTACAAGGAATCAGGTAAAGAAGCTGACCTCTCAGGGGTTCAAAGTGTTGCTCTTGAAGCCCTGACGTTAAGATACGCACTCATGACCAGAGGCTGCCTCTTCATGATGCTCTATCAGGTGCTATTAGAAAAAAAGACAGGTAAATACACAGAGTGAGTATTGTAAGTACTGTAAGCAACTATATTTAAAAGAAATCCAGTACCGGGCTTCAGAACTTTACATACAAAAGTTAATAAATATCTCCTGCATATACATCTCACCAGCTGCTCAAACACCCTATGCCTTGTAATCATGCAACCCTCAGAAGGGATGCGTATAATCAGAAAATGCTGTCATTCCTGTAGGCATACAGTTGGTCGATGTACAGCAAATGTACCGTAAGATAGTTCTGCTACCATCTGCACTAGAAAAATAACAATAATCACTTTTTGTGATGCTTTAAAGTCAGCCGTCTAATGATACACACACAACTCGTTCATTTATATTGTAAAAATTGATTATAGCTACAGGATCCTGCACACTCAAGCACTGCAGCTTCTAAAACTATTTAAGCAGAAATCTTGCAAGAAGATAAAGGGACAGGCGGTATCAGCAGTCCAGCATCACTGGGGCTTGAAGTAACCACTTCCTTAATAGAGTTCCCCCACATCTCCTCCTATCCCACTGCATCTTTTAAGCACCTATTAAATGACACAGCAATTCTAATTCACCTCTGCTGTGAGGACAGGCTGAGAGAGCTGGGGCTGTTCAGCCTGGAGAAGAGAAGGCTGCGGGGAGACCTTGGAGCAGCCTTCCAGGATCTGAAGGGAGCTCCAGGAGAGCTGGAGAGGGACTCTTGGTCAGGGAGGGGAGGGACAGGACAAGGGGGAAGGGTTTTAAACTGGAAGAGGGGAGATTTTGATTGGAACTTAGGAAAAAATTTCTTTGCTGTGAGGGTGGTGAGGCACTGGAAGAGGTTGCCCAGGGAGGTTGTGGCTGCCCCATCCCTGGAGGGGTTCAAGGCCAGGCTGGATGGGGCTTGGAGCAACCTGGTGTGGTGGGAGGTGTCCCTGCCCAGGGCAGGGGTTTGGAACTGGATGATCTTCAAGGTCCCTTCCAAGTCTAACCATTCTATGATTCTACGATTCTCATTATGCTCCTGGCAAACCTTTTCCATCAAATCCAGTATAGTATACCCAGTTGGAATCAGAGGTTGTTTCCAAGCCTGGACTCACCAGCACATTTGTCAGACGGAACAGACACCTTAGATTTTCCCGATGAGCACAGGTCACAAAAGGCAAACAATCTGCATTACATTTGCTTTGTACTTTCAGCCGCGTCGCCCACTTGACCCTGCCATTTGTTTTCTGCCATGACTAAGACATTCCACACTTAAAGATTTTTCAGTTCTAATATTCTTAAAACAAACAAACCCAACCAAAAAATAAATTTTTACCACCCATCTGTTTGCCTTTCTACCATTCCTGTGAGACATGCTGAGTATTCCTTCATAAATTTCAGCAACGTCTGTTGAAGAGGAAAGCTGCAAGCGAAGCACAGCAGATTCCTGCTGGGAAAGACTTGTAGATATTTGGAGTTGTAGGTATTTACCTTTCCTAAGCAAAGCATGAAAAAGGTATGTGGCAAAACACCGTCTCTAAAGCAGTTTTCAGTAATCAGATAATCAAAGGTTTTGCTTTCTACTTTATGTATCATCCTTGACATTTAGCTGCATGGTTTTGTTCTACCATCAAGTTCCACAAATCCTAGGTGGAATCACCGAGTACACCATGCACAGTCCACAGTAATCACAACTTTGGAATTAGTATTTCTGAAACAAAATGTGCTTGAATTATTTTA